>JAZGLO010002645.1:2365000-2964363 GCA_036873155.1 Biomphalaria sudanica | reverse complement strand
AATATTACCACAGCTTTTCGGTTAGCAGCGTGTTTTTTTAATGAGAGTTACTGTTCCTTACAAACAGCTCTTCGTGGTTGGTGATGTGCGAAGATGCTTAACAGAGTCATAGACTATATATATAAATCATAGACTATATAGACAGAGCTAAAAAGCTTTTGGATTCTCTTTGAGATCTAGTGTTGGGGGGGGGGGGGGGGGGGAATAAGTGTTTTGTAAAAGCTATTTCGAACCCATATTATATCAGTTTAGTGATAATAAAAAGGACTTGAAGCTCAGACTGTTATTAATAATTTTTAGTGAATGAAATGTTTGGTTCCTCATAGTAGACTATATATAATGATATTTAATCAAAGTCATTATTATTGTCTAACGTGTATTTTTTTATGATACAAATTCAAATTAGTGTCAATATTTCTTTGATCGAGTCCAAAGGCCTATTCAGCCACTTTTTTTTTTTTATTCTAAGTGGATAAAAGTAACAAATAAAATTGGCAACATTTTTCTGATTTGTTAATATTATTTGAATTTTTGAATGTTATAACGATATGGCGCCGATATTTATGATGCCTCTTCTCTCTATATAGAGCATGACCGGTTAGCTAAGTTATTAAAATGTCTTGCTAGGAGTGGCGTCACTAGGAGGTGCGGTCCACATCAGGCGACACACATCAGCAAAAATAAAATCTCTAGGTATATATAACTTTACTTGATGGGCTTATAATATCTATTGCACTACTACTCATTATTCCACTATCTACTATATATTTATATATTTTATTTAAGGCCTTAAATGATGCAAAGATGGTCTTTCTTTTTAATAAAATCGTTTGTATTTACACTGTAGTTATTTTATATTTTTGTATTAATCAGGTAAAGACAGCATTATAACCAAAATTTAAAAAAAATAATAATTATATGAATTTAAAGGACGTCGTTTCATCCTCTAGAACCTTTCTACATTGGCAATAAGATCAAAGATTTTTTTTTTAAGAACAATTTTTAATGCCTCTCAACAATGCAATGCTATGGTCTACCTCCCTTTTATGGTAGAACGGACCAATTTCTACGGATTAAGGTACCATCGTACTATTGACGTTTTTTTTTTACAGAACAGACCCACTAAAAGACGTCTTGCTAAACACGTAAAGGATGATCTTATGACAAGCCCATTATAAACTTGCTTGATCTAGTGAGGCTTTTCTCAGTTTGTGTGAGGGGGCACCCCATAAAGAGGTTTGATGTTCTCTCATGGGGCCTGGGGGCACAATGCCCTGACCAATGGGAAAGGGGGCACCCCATAAAGAGGTGTGATGTTCTCTCAAGGGGGAACAATGCCCTGACCAATGGGAATTTCTAATACTTTTAAAAGGGTAAAATTAAAAAGTTGTATTTTCATTTTAGTTATCAATCAAAGTTTGAATATAAGGCCTACCCACTAAAATGACATATCCCCCCCCCCCAATGTTTTGAAGGTTTCAATGTTATAAGAGACATTGTATAATTATCTATATTTTTAAAACTGTTTTCATTTCTCCTGGCGCTTGGAAAGTACTTTTCTTGTAGTTAGAAGAACGCTTGTCATTAACAACAACAACAACAACAAAAGGTTAAAGAAAAAAGGGGGTGGGTTCTGCCAATATTTAACTGTTGTGTTAAGCTCACTATTAATCCTTGTTTACACAAAAAATATGCGTCTAATACAGAAGGAAGCACCACTGGTCAATTGCCTATTATTATTTGATGGACATTCATCTTTGTGTTAAATAAGATGTCTTGTTGCGGCTTTATTTATAAAATTATAATTCAACATAACAATGGAAAACATAACAAATGCAAAAAAAAATTTGACTTCCAACATAAAGAAAGTCGAAAAGACTTGTGTTAACGGGGACGTTTTGAAATGTCTTCTTCAAAATATTTTGTTGCAGTCTGCAGTAGCCTTTAGCAAAAACAATATACGTTTTAAAAGATAGGCTTCTACTTAGAAGAGGAAGGCTCTAACATAAATTTTTTTTATGCATTGGTAGGCCTAATTTAATAATGTCATTTTACTTGATTAATATTCAAACACGAATTTATAACTACAATGAAAAAAATTCTTGTCCATTGAGAAATAAATTTGACAAGTTTCAGTCCCCAACCCTCACTCGCCCCCTTTTCAGGAAGTAGCCCCCCTTCCCTCTAGTGCACCCCACAGTTTGAGAAACGCTGCTGTTACAGTTGTAGATCTAAATGACAACATTAAAGTGAATTGTTTCAATCATCTCCTTCTCTGTGCTTAGTAATGCCAAGTCAGGCAAACGCGCATATCCTTTGGAAGCTCTCAAATAGGTTTGGATCAATTTTAGTTGATATTTTAGATAGTGCTGATACCCATTCAGGTGCTGATCTGCTAGCTAGGCTTCATGGAAGTGGCAGCCACTCCCCGCTTGGTATGCCATTGAATAGGCTACATAAAAAAAGTTATTTACAATTAACTCTCTATAATATATTCAGTGTTACAGCAACATTTGAAACAATGTCAGTAAATAAAAAGCATGCTTAATTTTTAGTTGAATTAAATCAACTTTTACAATTTTTAAAATAGATAATAGTGAGCAAATTAGATAATAGCTATCTTATTAGATTTTCTAAGGCTTTTGACAAAGTTTACCGTCATAGCTTGCTTAAAAAAATTAAAATAGTTTGGCATTGATACTTCATTGCATCAGTGGATTCAGGATTTTCTGATAAGGAGAGAACAAACTGTAATAATAATAATTATGGCTCTATATCAACATGAATAACAGTAAACTCAGGTGTAGGCCTACCACAAGGAACAGTACATATTTTTATTAGGTCCACTACTATTTTTAATTTACATAAATGATTTACCAAATTGCTTTAGTTCAGGAAAAAAAGTCAGATTATTTGCAGAGATGATTGCATAATATATAGAACACAAGATACAGAAATTTTACAGATTAATTACAGAAATGGTGATCGAATTGGAGCATGTCTTTCTACCCAGAAAAATGTCACTTATTAAGAATAACAAACAAAAAAAAAATTAGAACAAATACATTCCACTTTTCTTAAAATTATTCATGGTAAACCAGTAACACAGACTAAAAACGCAAAATACCTAAGTGTTATAATAAATGAAAAAATGTCATGGAATCCCCATATTGATAAAACTATTAAAAATTCAAACAAAGCATTAGGGTTTATTAAAAGAAATCTCTCTGTGGCATTTTACGTCTCGAGAGACGATCTTTTCCCTTTGCAACTTCTTGTGTGACTAAAGAGGCCAATCCTTGATACACAGCTGCGATCGCAGGTTGGGCATATATAATCACCAGGCGCCGTTGCATTTTCACCCTTCTTTCTGCTTCTGTTGTGTATGGCATCTGCAATCTTTGACCCTTCCTTTATGCTCTCTCTCCATGAGGATCTGTCCAGTGCCACCTCTTCCCAGTTGCCAGTGTCGATTTTGAAAAGCTTCATGTCGCGTTTGCATACATCCGTATAACGTAAAAGTGGGCGACCAGCGGCTCTCCTGCCTTCTATCAGATCGCCATACAGGATGTCCTGTGGAAGTCGACCTTCTGGCATTCTACGAACGTGGCCAAGCCAGCCAAGGCGTCTGCTGCTGATAACAGAGCGGATGTCCTGGCACCCTGCTCTTTGTAGCACTTCCTCATTGGTTATCTTATCTTGCCACCTTATTTTAAAGATCCGCCTTAGGCATCGGAGGTGGAAAACATTCAGCTTTTTTTCCTGCCATGAGTAGGTTGACCATGTTTCACTTCCGTACAGCAAGGTGCTCAACACACAGGTCCGGTAGACTAGGGCTTTAGTACTGTTAGTCAGCAATATGTTGTCCCAGACTCTTTTCTGCAGCCGTGACATGGTGGCCATTGCCTTGGCTATCCTGTTGTTTATGTCTTTATCCAGTAGAGTGTTGTTGGATATGATGGAGCCAAGGTAACAAAAGTGATCAACAATTTCTAGTGGTTGGCCATTAATGCTTACTTGAGGTGCAGTGTTTGTGTTTTGGACAAGTATCTTAGTCTTGCTTTGACTGATGTTTAAGCCGAACTTCTGGCAAGCAGCAGATAATTTGTCAACCAGGCACTGTAGCTGAATATCAGAATCAGCCACAATAGCTGCATCATCAGCATACAGAAGTTCCCTGACGAGTAGCTTCTTAACCTTGGTTTTTGCCCGCAGCCTTGAAACATTAAATAGTTTTCCAGAGGATCTTGTATGGAGAAACACACCTTCGTTTATGTCGTTGTACGCATAATGCAGTAGACAGGAGAAGAATATGCCAAACAGAGTAGGTGCGAGCACACATCCCTGCTTGACACCACTGCAAACCTCAAAAGGTGCTGATTGGGCTCCATTGAATTTGACAGTGCATTTAGTTTCCTTGTGAAAACACTCAATGAACTGTAGTAGTTTGGGAGGGCAACCTATTTTCCTCAGGAGTTTGAAAAGGCCACTTCTGCTGACCATGTCAAAAGCTTTAGTCAGATCAACAAAAACGATGTAAAGGGGTCTGTCTCTCTCTCTGAATTTCTCCTGCAGTAGTCGTAGAGAAGATATCATGTCTACAGTGGATCTACCACTCCTGAATCCACACTGAGACTCTGGGTAGACTCTAGAAGCTATCACTTGCAGCCTAGATAGTGCCACTCTAGCAAAGATCTTGCCCACTATACTGAGGAGAGAGATACCCCCTTTTTCTGTCAAATGGCTGTGTGAAGCGTCTAGTGTGGTAGCTTGACTTGTTGCCACCGCTGGCTAGCATCTGTGAAAGGGGAGCAGTTTTGTAAGTCTCTCTTGCCAGTACATAGCCTCTCCACAGCAAGTCCTATGCAGTACCTCCTCGTGGTGGCAGATGGAAACTGAGGCTGCGAAGCCTCAGGCTAAACTGCAAGGGTCTCGGAGGAGGTTTGGCCCCAAGATGTGAGGCAGGCATGGCCCGTCGGCGTGCGGACACGCCCTGTTGCCCACAAACCAAACCCCTAGCTATAGGTCAATAGCCGCACTGCCTTGTGTGTGTGTCCCTGTAAGGTCTAAGGCTAAGGGAGTAAACCCTAACAGAAAATCCGGTCCTGGAGCCCCGTAGGCGGGGGGACAGTAGTAAGACTACTGCTCTCTGGCAAACTCCTGCAGCCACCTGTCCCCAAATTGTGATGGCTCGCCATCCCTTTGGACCCGGTCAGTATGGAAGAGAGGCGTGTGCTGACGTGTGGGCAGCCCAGCACTCGCAAATTTACCGCCCAGGCTTTCCCCCAGCAATGGAGAGGTCACTCCATCTCTGACAGTAATGTCTTTGGAAAAACACGGAGAGTGGTAGTTACCGGTTATAAGTTCCTAGCTGATTGGCGTAAGCTGGAACGCCAGGGACCACTCTTGACGGTAGGAGGGGCTTTTTAGCCTCACTGGATAGCTACTGCCTGCCTTAAGCCGAGCAGCCCTCGGACAGTAAAGTGCTATCCCGCCACA
The DNA here is from genome assembly GCA_036873155.1 of Biomphalaria sudanica. NCBI lineage: Eukaryota > Metazoa > Mollusca > Gastropoda > Planorbidae > Biomphalaria > Biomphalaria sudanica. Next base: position 2,958,864 of record JAZGLO010002645.1, on the reverse strand, counting down.
GCTTGCCGCACCACTGGGTGCTTGGTGCTAAGACAAAATCAAAAAGCAAGCTGCTCACCCGCACCTGCAAATACAATCAAAAGAAAACCCTCAACATTAATGCGTTTAGCAAGCTGGAACATACGGACAATGTGTCCTGGCTTTAATACTGACCCTGAACTAGTCACAGACATGCGTCAAACAGCTATCATCGACAGAGAACTCAGCAGACTAAACATTGATGTGGCCTGCCTGCAAGAAACCAGACTGGCAGACAGCGGATCTCTCACAGAAAGCAACTATACATTCTACTGGCAAGGAAAACCAGAACAAAGCCCTAGAATACATGGCGTCGGCTTCGCAATAAGAAACAGTCTCGTCCCCTGCATCGCGATGTTTCCCATTGGCAATGAAAGAGTATCACACATGAAATTTGCATCACCGCAAGGCAAAGTTAATATAATCTGTGCTTACTCACCAACCCTTGCTGCACCGGAAGAGGACAAAGACAGATTCTATCAAGCTCTAGAGGACGTAATTAAAAGTATTCCAAAATCCGAGCACCTCTATATAAATGGAGACCTTAATGCCCGTGTTGGTCGTGGAAATGATGCATGGCCACAATGCTTGGGACCTCATGGTGTTGGCAATATCAATGACAATGGCCAAAGGCTACTCGAGTTTTGTAGCTCTCATGAACTGTGTGTAACAAATACATTCTTCTCTGGCAAGGAACGCCATAAAGTCTCTTGGCAGCACCCACGCTCAAAAAGGTGGCACCAGCTTGACCTCTGCATCACCCGAAGGATGGATCTGAAAAGTGTCATCCACACCCGTTCATACCATAGTGCGGACTGCAACTCAGACCATTCACTAGTGCTAAGCAAAATCAAACTACTTCTCAAGAAGGCTTATACTTCCACTCAACCCAGAACTAGGCGAATTAACGTCAACCATGTAGGTGACCCAGAGAAGTGTGCACTCTTTGGCGAGCTTTTGAACAGTTCAATCCCCTCGTTAAGTAATGAAGAAGACATCTCTATCAGATGGGAGAAATTAAGAGATGTAATCTACAGTTCGGCAATCACCGCCTTTGGGCCTCAAAAACACAAAAATGTAGACTGGTTTGAGGCGAATCTAGCACAAATGGAACCCTGCATCGAGAAAAAGCGATCTGCACACCTCGCTCTCAAGACAAAGCCAAGTCCAAGATCTTTGGAGGCCTTCAAAAGTGCTAATAAAGAGGCGAAACAAATGGCTAGAAAATGTGCTAACAACTTTTGGAGGGATACCTGCAACAGAATCCAAGACAGTCTCCACTCAGGAAATAGCAAAGCTCTATTTGATGGCATTAAAGCGGCCCTGGGTCCAACAGTGTCTAAGCCTGCCCCCCTTCTATCCAAATCAGGAGAAAAAATTACAGATCAAACCAAGCAGCTAGAACGTTGGACAGAACACTACCTCGAAGTCTATGCCACACAGAACACAGTAGACGATGTCGCCCTGGCTTCTCTACCAGATCTTCCAGTACTGGAATGCCTAGATGATCTTCCGAGCCTCAGTGACCTTAAAAAAGCAATTAACTGCATAAAAAATAGAAAATCTCCTGGGAGTGATGGTATCCCAGTGGAAGTAGTGAAAGTCAACGAATCACTCCTGCTCCCTGAACTCTATATTCTCCTCTGCCGCTGTTGGGAAACAGGTCATGTCCCACAGGACATGCGTGACGCAACTATAGTCACAATATACAAGAACAAAGGGGAGCGGAGTGACTGCAACAATTACAGGGGTATCTCTCTCCTCAGTATAGTGGGCAAGATCTTTGCTAGAAATCTCTACAAATCAAATAAATCATAAAACTAAAATGTGATTTAACCTTAATTGGGCCAATAATAGAATAAGCATCCTCTGGGACCCATCAACTCTAGAAAAGATTAAGAAACTTGAACAGACACAAAATAGAGCAGTGAGATTCATAATAAGTGAATATTCACATTTGACTAGAGTAACACTTTTAGTAAAATCAGTTAAATTTAGAAAGCCCTCAGAATAGAAGACTTAAAAGTAAAGTAGCAACTATATATAAAACATTGAACCATAAATAATCTTCAAATACAAAACCTAATAGAATACTCAGAAAACACAGATAAAGGTACATTCCTTGTTCCATATGCTTCTTCCATAGCGTGATTAGAGCAAGGAATGGGTTGCTTGAGCCAGCCAGGAAAACCAATGACTTGGCAGAATTTAAGTCATTGGCTAACATGCATGACTAGATTGAACTAGGAACACACGTAGGACCCAATCATCATATATAAGATGACCCCTACCAAAATTATGTGAAAATAGCTCGAAAAAAACAAACTGCAACAAGTCTATTTGATATATACAAATCTTTATTATTTTACAACATCCATAAAACCTTAGATGAAAGTGAAATACATTTTAATATGATTGTTTATGATACATTTTGTGACATACTTTTTCTTGCTTATTCAGTTTACTTATTTAACATTTTTTTCCCCCTTATTATTCAGTCTTCAGCAAACAGATGTAGGTCAATTGGCTGGTAGAATTTATGTTTCATAATAATGTTTCATTTTCTTCAACAGCAATATGTAATTAAATATTCATTGTGATTGGTGTTGGGATGTTAGGGTAAAAAAAGAGGGTGGGGGGGAACTATCCAAACTGATTAAAAAGGGAAAAAAAGAGGTGTGTCAATATTTCTTTAATAATATTTATCCTCCTACTTTGCCTACTGGCGAAATAAGAGACACATTTTTGAAATGATAATAAATAATATAATAATGCAAAAATATTAAATTATTTAAATTTAGTTAACAACTATCAAATATTTACAAAAGATATCTGAAGTAAGTAACTGACACAGGCATTAATATCAAAGACCACAATGATGACACTAAGACTACGGCAGCATTCCCATTAGCTTTTGGAGTAGTAACACTGTCAACAGGCTTTAGTTGATCTAAGGCCTCATACCTGAAGTGACAGAGAACACTCTGAATACAAGACACACAAACAATGAATACATGGTCACTACTCTTAAAACCTGCTTGTCCATTCAGCTTACAAATTAAACTATTTTAAAACTCACTTCAAAACTATACCACTGCAATCGTATTATTTTCATGCTAATGAAAATAGTGAATTGTTTTTTAAAGATTGTAGGTTAATTGTTTCTGTTTACTTGAATTACTGAACTAATTACTATAATTTTACACTTAAAGCACATTAGGTAGAGATAGTTTACTTCCAAGTTAAATATGGTAAAAAAAAAAACATACCTTATTTCATACATTTTCTATATTGTTTTTAAATACCCCTATTATAATTTAAACTGGATACAAAGCGTGATGTACATTATAAAGCCAATACATGGAGCTGATAGTAATGAGATATTTGTAGGAAGTCATGCATGAATTACTGTTTTGATTAAAATCAATTAAGTACAAAATATGAATGTATTAAAACTTACTTTTGTATTTTGTTTTTGAAGAGCTTAAATCTTACCAAGATACCAGAAGTTCAATGTGACATGCTATTGAAGTAATTTACACATGAAATTAAAGCATCTCTCTCTCTATATATATATACATACACGTTCATTTGATATTTACAGTATATACAGAAGAATAGTATATAAAATAAAAGAACAGAAAGAGAGAGACAGATAAAACAGACAAGGACAGAAAGAGAAACAAAGAGATGCTTATGAGAGAATAAAGAGTGAGAGACAAAGAGAGAAAGACAAAACAAAAAAGACAAGAAAAAAAATTGCTATCTATTTGGTCTGAAGCAGTTTTAATAAATTGAGAAAACAAAATGACATTACAAATAAGTGCGTGTGCTATCCAAGCAGAATGAAAATGAAAGTGACAAGTTCCATAAGTAGTGCCCGTTGGTCAGTAAAAGAATTAGAATATTGTTTACATTAGACAGGCCTGGCAGGATTTCTGGCAATGTCTCATCATGAAACGAGCGTTTCTCTCACAGTGGCCATCTTTGGCCCAAACAGAACATAACACTTCAGTATCTCTACAACCTAAGAAAAAACATTGATCAAATAATTTTTTTTATCAGACTGACTCTTAATTCTATAGGATTAAAAAAAAATAATTTTATAATTAAAAAAAGAAGAGAATTATGTCCTAAGTGTACCCAAATGTTAATCTAGTCATTCATGTTAATTAGGACCTAAACTCAATTAATGAAGTCATTGGTTTTCTTTGTTATAATAAAAGTAGGAATATCATACACTTACCATTACAATTATTGCAAGACTTCTTACAGTAGATCAAGTTATATCTAGGATTACTGTCACAATAACCATCTCTAGCCCACCCAGGACAGCCTTCATTCATGTCTTCACACTGATCTCCTGTGATCACTGAAACTGGGAAAAAAAATGTTGTTATTGTAATAGAAGTATCAGTTCAACAAATGTTTTAATCAGTTGGATGTGTTTTGATTGTCAACTAGTGATCAAAGAATTTTAAAAATCAGAAACAATGAAGATAATGAATGAAATACAATTGGAGACAAGGAAAAGGACTGATGATGCTCTTAAAAGGCTGGTACAAATGGCTGCACAGGATGACAAAAAAATAAATGCATAACTAATGAATTAACAAATTTACAATCAAAATTGTGTATCTATGGATGGATGCATATCAGTGTGACCTTGCACTCACAGAGCTATATTTTTATGTATTCTATTTTTTATAGGCTAGTGCCAAATTTATTATTTGTTCTTCCGCTTTTTGTGTAGGTTAGGGTGGGGTGTATAAAAAGTGATGCCATGCTGTTTTAAAAACAGTTCAGTGTACAGTTGACCAGCGGTCAGTATAGTATGTCTGTGTGACAGCTGAAGATCTTTGTGGTCTGTCGTGTACTTATTTTTATTTCTGTACCTGGGACGGCCTGTAAGTTTGTAACTATTTTATATTATCTTTTACTAGATCTATGTCACACTGTGTGTAAATATGCTAGATATATTTTTAGTTTTATTTTCTAGTTAGCAGTTTATGTTTTGAGCATGTGATTTAAAGATGGCGGCTCCATCAGTCCTGCTTTTCTAGATCTAATAGAATATATGATTTTATGTATTGCAGGCTATTGTTACTGCTGTTTTAAACTTCTTTTAGCTGCTTCAATTACACTGCTGTTTTAAGTTGCTGCTGTAGATTTATTTTGTTTCTGTACTAGATCTAGTTTAGTATTGCCTTAGTCAAGCCAGTCAAGACTTAGTGGCTTAGTTTAAGTCTGTTTCTGTTCTTAGGGAAGCTAATAATAGGGTACTAAGGCTAAGATGTTCTTGTTTTAGTTTTAGTTATGAGTTGGTTGTAGTAGTTGGATATTGTAGATCTAGACTAGTTTATTGTAGTTTGTTAGTGTAGATCTAGGTTTAGACTAGTGTAGTAGTTTTAATGATTTAGTTAGATAGTTGGGTTGATCAGTTTGTCTTAGATAGTTGGTTAGTTTGTTAGTGTTTGTAGTGGTGTAGATTTAGAGAGTTTTAGTTAGTTGATGGGTTCAGTAGTAGTGGTTAGTCAAGTTAGTGTATATATATATTACATTTTATTATTGATTCATTTATTTTTATGTAAATAAAGTTTCGTTTTGTTTATTTATCCTAAACTAAAGTTTCGTTATCTTGCTTTCATTTAGTTTAGGTTAGTATAGGTGGTATGTCTGGTTACTTAGGCGACTCTAGCCCCTTGGTCACCATACCGAGGTGCACAGATTGAGCCCACCCAGTAGCGCTAACATCTGCCTACTGTTGGTAAATTTTAATGTTGAGCAGAAGAGAAAAGGTCTCTTCCCACTCGCGCCTGCCTGACCTGCTCACATCAGCCATAAACTTTTAAATGTTTTCTTCATGTGTTTTTCTTGTTTAGCTACACTTGATATCATAATCAGTTGTATTTGAATCCAATTGTGCTTATCAATCTATATATATATAATTCTCTTCATGGCTCAAGAGTTTGGACAAGAAGTAAAGGAAAGATCACTCTTTTATTTCTGTAAGTCAGAGTTACCCTACAAAAACAAAAAAGAGGGGGGGAGGGAGAACAAGCAGTACTCACCCGTCACAAAATAGCAGGGCCGACTTAACAGTTGTGACCAAGAGGTCATGGAAAGATCACTCTTTTTTATTTCTACCCCAGGTAGTTTTAGCGGCCAAAAAAAGGGAAGGGAGGGCAAGGAGAACAAGTAATCTACTCTGTATTCACCCATCACTAAATAGCAGGGCAGGGCTCAACCGTTGTGGGGCTCTATGCGAAACTGATTTGGCTGGGGCCAAGTTTGAGTAGGGATACAGATAATAAGTGAAAATTAAGAATTTGTGTTAGAAAATACATTCCTCTTTGCATTTTAATCATTCTTTACTACCTGCAGAATTATTTTACGAGCCTTGCGTGTAGCGAAGCCATACAGTATGTCATAAAAATTTTGTTTCCTGATAGATCACGCTCAATAGCAAGAATTACCGAATGTTTCAATCTATCTTCGAGAATTGTTGACCTCAAGTAATTCTTTATTAGTTTGAGGCACCAGAAGCTTCTTTCACCAGATTCCACAATGCCTTTTTTTACATCGTGCGTAGGATTGGCGTTGTCTATTTTTAAATGACACACCAAAATGACAATATTTTGTCTATATATTTCAGGAAATGTTTTTTTTTTTAGTTCTCAAAAGATTTTTAATAATTTCCTGAGATTTCCATTCCATGACTTTTTCTTATATTTTTCAATTTCAGGACATTTTAAGGAGCTCCTGGTTAATCAGGAGGCTGCAGGAATTCTGTTTTAATTTAATAATTTACACCTAGAATTAGCATGGGTCCTTTGAAAGTGCAGGGCCCACAGTGGCCACATAGGTTGCATTGGCCTAAGGCCGGCCATGAAAAATAACGGTGTATGCTACACCGTGGGTCGACTAGTATGATTTAATTTCACACACATATCCTGCTGTAAAATTTTTTTCTTGTTCTACAAAATGTTCAGTCAACATGACATGATATTTTTTCTTGCAATAAAATGCATTATTCATGTCATATTAGAATTACCATCCTTTACCACAAGTGAAGCAAAGAAACTATAGCATTAACAGATTTAAATTTGAACTTCAATACATAATGTCAGGCCAACACACCTGTGCCATTGACCAGTGTAGGTGTAGTGGTCAGTATGGTCGATCCATCACAGCCAGAGCATGCTTTGTAGCAGTTCTTGTTCATCCAACGGGGATTGATGTGGCAGTGGTCGTTCTTAGCCCATATCTGGCATTCAGTGTCCGAATTATGCAGATTATTGCAAGTAGCTATGGATATAATTAGACAAATCATGTGATGACATAAAGAAATAATCTAGTAATATGATGTTTTGATGTTCTATAAAAGTTATGACTACACAGTGAATATGTTTGTGGCCAGCTTTTCAAAGCAAAGATTGGACTCCATAACCTCTATACTTTACCAGGACATTGATTGTACAAGAGCCTAGAGTTCTGCAGCATGAAGATGGCTATAAAAAGGACTATTTCAATAGAAGGGAAGTAAATAACAAAACTTATTGTGGCATTTTATACTTTTTTTTTGTGTTTTAGAGATTTTTAGATATATATTCAGGACAGAGTACTGAGTTGAAAATCACATGGTATATGTGACTACTTCAGTAAACTGGTAGAAATAAAATTATCTTGGACAGTGTCAGCCACAACATGTACCTTACATTTAATAGAAAAAAAATACTCATCTGCTTCTAAATTTAAAAAAAAAAAAAACTTGAAACCCAGTTATTGATAGGATACCTTAATACTACTCAGTTCTAATAAGTAATTTACATCTATTCTTAAGAAATAATGGATTAACATTTAGGGTTGTTCATCATGATGTTAGCTACATATTTGTCAACTAAAATTGTTTAAATCATGCAAAAAAGAGTAAGCAGTGGCTCCTTCATAGAAGTCAGCTAATTATAAATTCTTACAGGAAGTTATGGTCACCACAGGTCTAGCTGTTGATTTGGTAGATCCACTACCAGGTCTTCTTGTGGTAACTGTAGCTGATGTGGTCACTCCGACACATTGGCCAGTTCCACAAGCCTTTGTACAGTGCTTCATCATCCATTCTGGGTTACTCAGACATTCCAGTTTCTGGGACCAAATTTCACACTGGACATCATCATACAGGTTTTTACATGAACCTAAATGTATAGGATAAAGCAACATTTACATAACATTAAAATGTAAAGTATTATAGATTTCAACTTAGATTAAACTGAGATCTTCTTTTATAAATGTTCCTTCAAAAGAGACACACAGATCTATTAAGCAGTCATTCATATTAGAGAATAATCTGCGTTTTCCTGGCTGATTCATGGAAACACAAGAATACATTTTTAAATTGGTCACATGGAGTCCTAGCAAAAAGAAAAAAAGAAAAGTGCTTTAGTTTTTGTTCCTTTTGAGTACTTTTTAGGTTTTGTATTTGTAACTTATGGTTTAGTGTTTTAATAATCATAATAATTCCTCTGTGGACACTGATAAAGAGACTACAATGAATTTTGTTTCTCTTTAGCGAAACTCGATCCTGGCAGTTCCAGAGAATGTATACTCTGAATGTATGAATATATATGCATAACAAAAAACAATACATGATAAGGGCAAACATTCGTACAATAACACAAGATATACATTTATACCCCAGTTTCTCTTGAACATTACATGCAAAATTTACTAGTTAGTTATTTATTTATGTATTTCTTTTGGTCTTCTGTTCTACAGTATTTATAAATTAAGTGATTTCACCAATAGTTAATATGACTATTCCTTTGTGATAAAACTCAGGCTTTTATTTTGTATATTTTCCAGCCTCTATTTAGCAGATGTTTTTTTTTTTTTGTTTCTACATTTTCTACTTTTTAATTGTCACGCTTACATGTGTAAGTGGGAAAAGAAGAGTGAAGGTTAAGATAGAGTAGGCATGAGAGGAAGGTTCTAGAGATTGTTGGGGATGAGAATATTTAAGGAGGTAGTTGAAGCTTTTTTTGAAGCTTTTTTTTTTGATAGTCAGAGTAAGGGACAAAGATTGTGAGAGCTACTTAAGTTAGTTAGTTTATTTCATCATTTCTAATATTAGTGTATACTTTGTCTGAATTGTATTTTCTTTATCTCTATTTATTGTTTCAGGTTTGAGAAAAGAATTAAAATAAAGAAAGTTACGTCTACTCTGTGTCATTTTATTGCATCTTAGTAGTGTTTGACTTATATCAATGGCATATCTGAATCCACATGTCTATCTCTTACCATCTTCACATTTCTCACAAGACTTTCTACAGTTGTTAATCATCCAGCCTGGGTTGGCCTGACACTCTCCATTATCAGCCCATGACTTACAGTTCTCATGTGTATCTACACATTCCACTGAAACAGAAACAAGGCACTGATGAATGAAAAGACTTTATACATATGTAATGTATTTATATATATATATTCTTTTATATTAAAACAAAGTTTATAAAATGTTTGTCATTTAATATCATTTTTCTCTCATTTTATGTGAATTATTTTTTAAAAAATCAACTGCTTTTGACATTTTGCCATGTCAGCATCTTTCTCCATTAAAAAAAAAGTAAAGTTCCCCTTTCAGACCTTGTGGTCTATAGGGAAGATGATGTAAAGGTCATCTGTTTCTGTGGCCCATGGTTAAGGAGGGTGTCATGTGGCCAGCACAATGACCAACCGCCTTTACTTTTCCCTAACTAATGTCAGGTACTGGGTGGACCGCTCGGCCACCGTGCCTTCATTTTTCTCCATTAAAGGGTTTTAATCCCAAAATTTAATTTTTGGATTTTCAACAAGAAGTCTATTTCTTCCTAGTACTGTTGGCTTTTGGTTACTAAACTTTAAGCTTTTTTTCTAGGAAAAGTAGTTTGCTGTTCTTCTCATTGTTCCCCACTGGCCATACAGAGTTTGGGTTATGCTGAGTTGATGAAAAAAAGGATGTGTCTGAGGCAGAGTAAGTTTTGTGATATTCTAAAGGGATATGTTTAACAAAATTGGTAGGTGGGTTAGGTGCATAAGGGTTATTCTATTTAGATTTTAATTTAATGTTGTGTTTCCTGTTTTGAAAATTGATGTTGTCTTGTTTGTTAGGAATGGTCACTCTATGTAAATAGCTCAACCTTTGCTTCCTAATTTCTATTTTTTTGTGATTGCTAGATAACTCACATAATTCACCAGGGAAATACAAATTTTAGTTTCCTTTCAACATTTTTATTCAGGCCTTTTAGTCATTAAGAAAATTTACCCATAATATAGTACCAGATAAAAGAATGGAAGGGCCTACCATTCAAAGACGTTTTAAACATGCAAAAGACAGGGAGGAATGGAGAAAGACGGTCAACAAGTCTTGCTTAGTGCCCCAATGGTCCAACAGACTAAGGGATAGGTAAAGTACCAGAAATATTTAAAACTTCAACATAGACTGAAGAAAACTATGAAGTCATTTCTATGAGCAGTTAAATTTCTTTTATCTATTATAACATTTATACTTTCTTTGACCTTTTTTTTTTTGGCTCTGCATTCCTAGTGGCAAAGTGACCTCAACAAAAGCAGTACTTACATTTGTCCTCATCCACACTATTGTCTGTTCCCCCACCAGTCACCTCCTTATCCAGACACATGCCACAAGACTTTTTACAGTTGTCAAACATCCACTGGGCATTGACCACACACTCACCCATCTTGGCCCATTCATCACATTTCTGAGTGTCTATATGAATGTTGCTACAGTTAACTGGATAAAGAGTAAATAAATGAAGCAGTAATATTGGAGACCTTAGATAACATAGAAATAAAAAGATATAGTTTAGATCTAAATATAGGCCTAGGTATAAAATGCAATTAGAAAAATCTTTTGCTGTCATGATGCAACAGTATATATTGAATTCATACTTCTCTATTAAAGAACAACAACCTAGGCTAATGGGTGGAGTAGTATCCTTATAACTTTGTATTTTCTAAAACTAAACTAAAGTTTAAGTCATATAAAAACAAAGAGGTAAGTCATACAATGAATGGATTTGTAATTTTGTAACCTAGAACATTTAAATGAAGAAGTGGTGTAAAAATGACTAAATTACTTTAAACCTTACATTGAGGGCGTGTGGCAACATCTCCACACAAATCACATGTGGCTTGACAATAGTTGATCATCCACCTTGTGTTGGTTGAGCAGTCTCCTCTTTCTTTCCATGTTTTGCATTTCTGGGGCGAGTAAAAATCTTTGCAAGGTCCTGGTCACATGATAAGTACAGAAAGACCAAATATTTTAATTGGTAAACTTATCATTTTTCATTTATGTAAAATCTATTAGATTAGGGAAGCGTGGTTGAGAGGCCAAGTGCGCTTGAACTTGGCTTGGCTACCTAGAAGGGGGCTTCAGGTTCGACACCCAACTCAGGCAGAGTTGTGTTTACTGAGCGCCTAAAGGCAGTACGGAAAACCAACTCCTAGATACCCCCTCCCCCCAACAGGTCCACAAATGAGATTGGACCAAAAGCGCTCTGAGCATGCTATAAGCATGAAAGTTATGCTATATAAAGGCTATAATAATTTATAGATTTACAGATCTAATGATTTTAAAAGTCAAAATTGTCATACTATCTAGATTCTAGATTTAGTATTATTTTACTTTCGTTGCTTTTTTTTTTTTTTCACAAAGAATTCCAAAGAAGAATTACCAGTATGAAAAATTAATATGTTCATTTCTTATTAGCAACATTTTTTAATAGCTCTACTAGATCTAAATTATAAATGTAAAAACAAATTCAAATATTATAATATTTTGTTATCAATTTAAAGAAAAATAAAGGACAAAACACAATACATAACAATGTACTAAAAATCACACTTATACTATATGATTAACATATGAAGTGTTAAATTAAGCAACAATACAGAAAACTAGGTCAACTTAAAATATTAATAGACTTAATTACTTTTTTCATTGTTTACCATACAACTATTAATTTGCCTTTAAGTTTACTGGATAGTGGATTAGTTTGACAAGAAAAGAAAAACCTTACTTCCAGTTGAGTGAGAAGTACAAATATAACCATGGCAACTAGCAGTTAGCTATAATATATTAGTAAGTAGGCCAACAAAGCATAAACACAAAGTAGGGATTTCGTGACTTTGCTAATGACCAAAAGAGAAACTTAGATCAATGAGGAGTATATTAGGCCTACATTCATTGCAAACATGCCATTTTTTTTATGACTTCCTGGAAAATCATAAAATAATGTTTGGGCAATATCTCAATATGGATTCTAAGTCTAGATGTAATTATTGAATTAAGATTTTGTTGAATTCTTATCTAGAAAAAAGATCAGAGTATGCTCTCAAATGTTCACTTAGCCTATATTAACATTGCAGTTCAGGCAAACAATATTAGGCATACAAGGGTATCACTGAACAAACCATGGTAATGATTTGCCAATTTTCTGTTTATAGTTAACTTAAGATAAAGTTAATTGATTAAAATTAGCAGATATTCATCATAATATCAATCATTTATATTAATCTATAACAAAACATGCCGATCATCATGACACCAACCTAATAATGTAGATCACATATAGGCTACTATAGAGTCTATGTTAAAATGATATAACAGATCATGCTATCAATAAAATTAATTGTTTAAGTTTTTAGGTCAACATACAAAAACATAAAAATAAACACACATCATGGAATCAACAATTTAACCTTCTATAAAAGAGCATGCCAACATTACAAATTTAGCTAGGGATATTAGAACATCTGATAGAGATTTTCATCCTTGGCGGATAACTAAAAATAAACTAGCTTTTGGTGTATCAGGTGTATAAACTATAATATAGGAAGTGTTGCTAATCAATGCATTTTGTAAGATTTTTTATATTCCTTATTGGTGTGCACTTTTTTAGCACTGTAAAATCAAAGCTTTACACACTTTCCCTTGTAGTTTAAACATATTTTTTTAGCCTTTTGTTAATTACAGCGAAATAGTGTCCTTGAAAATGTTAATCTGTTTAATTATCACTTCCCTTGTTATCTTCTTACATTTTTCTTTTCCTAATAATACCACCACATTTCTCTATCTCTTCCTTTCATATGTTATGTTTTCCTAATAATACCACCATATTTCTCGCTATCTCTTCCTTTCATATGTTACTGTATTTCATTGCTTCAAGAATGTAGACCCGATTTTCAAAATCGAAAGCCAAACAAAGATAGATAGACATTTATCCTGAAAATCTCCAATAACACATTGGTTAATACTTACTACCGGCACCAATGAAGCATTTAGTGAACAAGCACCTTCAAATATCAAACAACATCCAAGCTCATTATTTGTAACATATAAGCTCACCTATATTTCTTAATTGTTTTGGTAACATTTTGGTCATTAATGGAAACCATGTCCAAGACCAGAGCCTAGATTTTTTACCTGAGTATGAAACATGTAGAAGAAACAGAGAAACGACGAAATGACTGGTTTAAAAAACAAACAAATTGAATGCAATGGAAGGTTTGTGGTAGTTTAGAAGCCTACAAATATCACTTTTAATATTAGGAGACCTAGGCTAGTTACTACTATGTTTTAAAAATATAGGCCTATATTTTAGAATTTAAACAATTTATGTAAATTAATTTTATCTACAATTTTAGTTTACAGTCAAACTTCAGACAATCAATTTTAATAGCTCAGATATAAAAAACATACTTTGGCATCAAGCTGCCATTTTCTGGAAGATGTCTCCTCACTTCTACTTATTAGAAAGACAATAGTTGTCAAAATACATCTCTCTTACAGTCTATGAGTTATTAACTTTCTGGTAGTTGATTATTGATTTTGTGTCATTCTCGTGTAGGGCAGCTAAAAATTATTTTTTTTTGAGCAGCTAATACTCTTTTTTAAAGGGCAGTTAGAATTTGGGTCTTATTAAGCCGGCAAACATTATGTAGGCCTATTTTAACTTTAAGGCCTACAAATTCATTTAAAACAGGGATGCTCAAAGGATGTCCCGCTGAACACACCCCTCGCTGACCACACCTCTATAAACTATCCTCAGAAGCTGTAGACTAAGGATCGGGTTCCACTGACCTTGACAATTATTTTTTTTTGCGTGATGAGATCCACCATGGAAATGTATATGGCCCCAGGTTTAAACTTTTCATTACTCAGAAAAGTTGAACATTTCATTCTAGAGCGATTTTAATCTGAAAACAAGATCTACAGGTCAATAAACCCAGTTTCAAGTCACCTTGACCCCTAGGCCCAGTTCCACATTCACCGCATGCTTTCTTGCAGTAGGCTTTCATGTACTTTGGGTTTCTCTCACATTCTCCTTGGTTTGCCCAGATGTAGCAGGCCCAGCTGTTGTAGTCATTCACACATTGAGCTGTACAGAACAGAAAGTTTGCAAAATTTTTAAAGCTAAAATTGAAATAGAATAGTTTTACAAAATATAATTATTCAATATCAAAATAAAGTCTGTTTCTGGGTAAAACAATGTTTCTGAAACTTTTGCAATTTCCCCTTGGGTGCAAAAGTTTTGTGGAATTAAAGCAGGTTTCCCACACCCAGCCAGCAAAAATTGGAGTTGAGAAGAGCACTGCAAGCTTCAGAAATTTAAATAAACAAAATATAAATAGAAATGCTTGCCAAATTAAGTAACAAAGAGAGTAGAGGAAAAGATTAATTGAAAAATTAAAGGACACAACATGGCCTAAAATGTGCTGATGTGTCAAAAATAAAAGTATATAAAAAAAAAAACAGACACTGCGCCCACCCCCTTTGAAACCGTAAGCCATATCCCCTTAAAATGTCCCTCCCTAATCCACCTTAGGCAGATCCTACTTCCACTACAGCCCAACATAACCAACACCCTGTACAGCAGTGCTGAACAACTGAAGTAAACAGCACACTTTTTTTCCACGGCACAGTCTGCAAAAGAGCTGACAGCGCAGAAGCACTAAAGCTGGCTAGAAGAAGAAGAAGAATACAAAAAACACACAAAAGTGTCATACTGTTAAATGATGTCTGTTATTTAAAATATATTAATTGTTTTAAGCATTGTATTAATGTTATTTTACTTGGTTAATATTTAAACTATTTTCAAACATGGATTTATATCTGCAACGAAGATATCTTTTTTTCATCTTTTGAATATATACACAATGGCTTCACACTCCTGTTAACTGGGTCAGTATATTTATTTTGATTGAATCATGTTTTGTCAGGTACAAAGCTGCAAAGATTTAACTTCACATGAAAGTGCGAAATGGGAGAAAAAACATGTTTAAACTTTTTACCAGACAGAGTGAGTTGATATAAGGTTTGTAAAAAGTAAAGTAGCAATAAATAAAAAAAACCTACTGAACCATAACTTACAAATATACAAAAAAACACAGCTTAATAAAATACTCAAAAAGACACAAAGATGAAAGCACTTTTCTTTTCCATATGTTAGGACAATATCACACTTCTTTCCTAATGTCATTAAAGCATGAAATGGGTTGCCTAATTCAGGCAATCAATTACTTATCAGTTTTAGTCTCTAATTAACATGTATGGCTAGATTAACATTTAACACAAAGATAAGCTTAGGAAACATCATCTTTTTTTGAAGGAATATTTGTATTTTATAAGTATCTAGACATAAAAATAACAGCAATTTACCGTTTTTAGTTGTTTTTGTTTTATCGCAATCAGAGCTTCCGTCCTCGCAAATACATTCACAGTTCTGGTCTAGATGTCCAGTGGGTCCACATTTGTTAGGATCAGGACAGCGTTCTATTTAGAATAAAATTACAAATAATTCAGAACTTTTTAAAATAAAAAGAATAATTTTGTTAACACAATGTTAACATGTACTATGTCAATATATTCACAAAGGCCCACAATGGTTTCATTTTATCTAGTTAATTTTTGAGCAGCAACTTTGCTATCATTTTAAAATCAATAAAAACCTAAAGGAAAAAGGTTAAATCTGCATATTCTACGGTAAGAACTATATATCTATTTAAAAACAATTTGAAGCGATAGAGCAATATCTAACAGTTCTAGGTATGCCCTCTTTTCAAACCCAAGAGAACAGCTGTACAAAATTTGTACACAACATGGAACAAGTGTACAAAAAAATGAAAAATAAGTTTGTTGAAAATGGCCAAGAAGACGAAAAACTTACTGGAGCAGTTGTACATAAAGTTAACAATCTCTACATCAGTGTAGGACAACTCCTTTAAATGGACTTCACCAATCTCATCTTGTCTTGATTGGTCATTGGCTCTGATAGTCTGCTTCTGTCCATCCACTGAAAATGCCTTAGAAATAAAACAACAACATGAGTAATGTTTAGTCACAGAATAAAATGGAGCAGGTGTACCACAAATCCAGGGACAATGTATTAATTACATTTCTTAGTGGTATCTGTACTACCTTTATAGTTGTGAAAGTTGGACACAACTCTGAGGCTGAAAGAAGAGTAAGTGCTACAGTCAAATGTTGGGTATCAGACACCAGAAAAAGAAGACAAATGAGTTTGTACTTTTAAAAGTCAGGCACTAAGGGTACAAACGATACAAATATAGATATATATCTAGAGGAAAAAGAAAGCTGAGTGGCTTGGTCATATTGTAAATGATAGGCGCTTCCGCGCTTTGTGTTATGCAGTAATGCAGATAAGTCAAACGAAGGTAACTCTCAATTAGCAAATCTACTAAAACAGGCAAAAGGACAACAAGATAGGTTAGTCGACGCTGATATGGAATGCGAACAAAAAGTTTAATAATAACGAAGGGAACCATCGAATGTCGCCGAGCTAAATCTCTAAATGCATAAAAAGTTCTATCTAAAGCAGTCAAGAGTAGTCTGTCCACATCGGTTTCTAGTTTGCTATTCTTTCTAAAAACCATAGACTATAGTCTATGCTCAAAACCTAGTCTAATTATTACTAGTCGCGTCATCTTCTCTAGGTCAAAATTTTTCCTCTTTACGAAACAAATAACTAATTTCTAAACGTGCCATAACAAAAGGCACGACTCAATCCTACTAGATACAATAAAGAGAGCACAAAGAAAGGATCGTCAAAAAAAAAAAAGTTTTCAGGACAACATAAAGGATGGACCAGCTTCTCTCTTGATATCCTACTAAGAACAAGCTGCTGACCGGAAAAAGTGCAGAGATTCGGTTATAGCACCTCTACCTCTAAAGAAAAGAGATTTGGTTATAGCACCTCTACCTCTAAAGAAAAGAGATTTGGTTATAGCACCTCTACCTCTAAAGAAAACGAACACATGATAAGATGATAAAAGGAAATGGAATATTTAAAGTTAGAAAGGAGGCACGGTAGCTGAGCGGTAAAACGCTTGGCTTCCAAACTTGGGTCCGGGGTTCGAATCCCAGTGAAGACTGGGATTTTTAATTCGGACCCTAGTTGTGCAGGCCACAAAAACAGATGACAATTACAGCCTTTACACCATCTTCTCTATAGACCACAAGGTCTGAAGGTAACGCAGTCCGTAAACTCTCATCTGAGATGTTTAAAAAATTGAATCTAAAATGTTATTGTTTCTATATCATATTTACACTCAGTTGTTTCTGTCATATTTACACTCAGTTGTTTCTATGTCATATTTACGTCCACTTTTTTCCATGTCATATTTACACCCACCGTTATTCCGTAATGCATGACCGAGGAAAGCTCATATGGCACCTTCATCTGGTCTACCACGTCCAGCGTGTACTTGTTAAACCAGACTCTCATCTGAGGCTGAACGTTCTGGTAGAGGATCGAGATGTAGTTATCTCTGTCAGGCAGCTGATGCTCGTGAACCAAGCCAATGGCGTGGCCAACCTCGTGCAGGTACAGACCTTTCTGGACAATGAGAGATCAACAGAGTCAGCCAATCTATCATAGTCAATAGTGGATAATGGAAATTCAATCAATGGTAATAACACTTTAATTCATAATTTATTTGTAGCGTCTCACGAAAGATTTCGATGTGCACCAGGCAGTGGCGTAGCTAGGAATTTGACATCATTTGGGGCCACATGGGCTAAATTTCTTTGGGGGACCCTGCATTTTGCGTAATATTTAATGTAAAAAAAGAATTTCGAACACTCATTTGGGGCCCGGGGGGATTTTCCAATTCTACACCTCTCCCCACTCTAGCTACGCTACTGGAGCTAGGTCAGCTTCACATTTGTGTGGTGTGAGCCGAGTACAGCAAATGACAGTGGTTAGAATTATTGTCTGTGGCGAGGCCTGGGCGAAGTACGATAGAGTTTCAGTCTCTTTTGCGTTTATCGTTTACACGAAGCAGCCTGCCCCTTGTTATTTAGACAAAGCTTAGCGAGCTAAAAAGTGTCTTTCCAAGCACTCTTGGCTATGTTGCGTTTTTTGTTTAAAAATAACGAAGCTCCTTCAGTCTTTAGGCCCAAACAAGGCTGTATACTTAAAACACCGCAAAGTTCTGTCTGTATGATCTATACGGTAACTATTTGCAATGTATATAAACTTAGTTCCTTTGCGATATGTCTCAATCACGAAGATATGTCGGGCTGTCCACTCAGTACTGCCTAACAATTCAATAAACATTTGGAAATAGTATAGAAATATCTTGGGAGACGGTATATGTTTGTGGAGTTCCCTAGCAGCTATACTTTATAGTATCGTGTTCATACCTGAACTAGAATAGTCGTAGTAATTTGTGTATAATAAAATAATAATAAATAATAACCATTTCTTCACTTCTGTAACGCACTTCATTCAGGAGTAGGAGACTCCTGCTAAGGACAGTGGTTCTGAAGCTACACTTTCTCGTGAACCTCGGTGATGAAAGGATGTGATCTGATGCATCTTTTATTTTTTCTCATCATGTTTATGCTGTAAGGCAGTGTTTCCCGAAGTAAGCGTACCCCTTGGGGTTCGGGAAGACTTTGGAAGAGGTATGCGCTGCACCTCATTAACTATGCTGATAAAAAAATACCCATTTATTATGCTAATTTTCTTTATAGATACAAGGCGAGGGGTATTCAGAGTTACCAAAATTATAAAAGGGTAAACTTTAGTCAAAAGTGTGGGAAACACTGTTGTAAGGCAATAACATTCATCTCGGTAGGCAGCTCGAGGAATAGGAGAGGGGGTAAAAGCAAAGTTTGTACGACTTTGGTAAGATGTGACTTTGGTAAGATGTGACTTTGGCAAGATGTGACTTTGGTAAGATGTGACTTTGGTAAGATGTGACTTTGGTAAGATGTGAAAGAAAAGCTTGAATTAATGTACCGGATTGTTTACGTTTGAGCTCAAAAAGATTAAAAAATGACAACAAAATGACTAAATGTAAATGTAAACCAAAGATTGGTGGATCAAACCTAAACCTTTCACTTTTGTAATATTTGCTCTACTTTTAGCCATTGTGAACAATCACTAGCACAAGTACAGAAAGCGCTTTAATTTATTAGTTTGAAAGAGTAAGTTATGGGCTTATGGCACACCCTAATTAAAATATTGAGAGTACTTACATATCTACATCCTGGAGCCTGTAGGTTTAAATCCTGGACACCACCAACCATTCCAAGTTGTGAATTGCACCTGACGATTTATTTTTTGAAATGGTTAAACGAATCAATGAATTACAAATGCAATCACCTATCTATAATTCTCACATTCAAAGTGGTTCCCGAAATCTATGAAGAATTAGAAGTTACTTAACCATCACTGATTTCCTCTTGAAATGGATTTCCTCATGAAATGAAATTGATTAGAGGTGGTAGCATTCGATTATAACAATACGGCTTTTCCCACAGAACACCACGAGCTAGTGGCCAAACGGTATACTTCCCCTAATAACAAAGCTGTTTTAGTCTAATTATTTCAGCCTTACCCTACGCCATTCTGGAATCGGACACTATTTCTGTCTTGGTTAGTTGCAGGTCTGAATTGTACACATGTATATCTCTCCCACTCAGTCAAAGCCCGTCTCATCATGTACTGCTCCTTTTCGTCTGGACACAGAAAAGAGAATAAAATCCATCAAACATAAACATCAAAAATAAATTTTAAAAAAAATAATAAAAAAATTATATAAAAAAGGGCTAATCTAAAATGGATGGAGGGAAATCCACACCTTCAACTATATATGTCAATAATGTAGAAGTTATTTCCCTTTTTAGTATCAAAAAATAAATAATTAACAATACTGAATTGACTAAATGGTTAGTTTTTCAATTGATTCATGTTTTGTAAGTACAATAAATAATTATTTAAAGTTTCAATTTGATCCGAGATTGGATGTTGGAAAAAAAAACGTGCACAATTATTTAAGGGGACTAAACCAGATATATTTAACAATATCTGTGAATACAGAAGGATTAATTTCCATTGTTGGTATCAAACAGAAACATAAATAGCCAGTAAATTGTTGTATTTTTTCGGACTGATTCATGTATTGTCTACCCTACGCCTTTAGATAACTGCAAAAAATCTCAACTTGATTTGAGGATTGGTGTGGGAGAAATAACGTTTTCAAACTTTTTACAGAGTGATATGATATAAGCTTTGTAAAACCAAAGTCAGACTAGAATGAGATCTCTCGATTACAACACCAACAATCGCATCTTTGAAAAAAAAAAGACTAGCGTTCCATAGTGTTTCTAGCTAGCTGAAGTTTACTCTCTTCTTTTCATTGCTAATTATTTGTTGCACGACTAGATTAACTGATCCTAAATTCTTTTAAAAGGTCAAGGTTATCTTAGCACTTATGGTTATGTCACAAGCTTCACACAACGACAAAACTATCTTTGAAATTTGTATATACCGAAATGTCCACTTGCAAAAGAATATGGTATGATGCCTTCTGTCCATCGGAGTGTAGTACTTTTGGCAGCCTTTCTCTTCTTTCTGGAAGTCTGGTCCTTGGCAAAATTGGCAAAGTAGTTTTCATCCAGAGAAACACCATCAGGTGCTGGCATCATGCCCATCATGAACATTTCTCTGTGCAGCAAGAGAGCAAAAGACCGTCAAGACAAGCAGATCTACTTCAGATGGAAACATAAAGAAACAAAAGAGTAAGCTAAAAGGCAGGTGCCAAGTTCAGTCTGATGAAACACTTACACATTATTTTTTCCGTTTTTATGTGCGTAAACTATGACGAAATTCTTCGTATTCCTACAATGTACCGTCACTAACCTTGAGAAGACAGCCACCCCAGCTGGTGACCCTTACGAGGAATGATGTGGTGGATGGCACATGGGCTGGAGAGCTTTTCTTCTTCACATGTTATGTACTTTATCTAGGCCATTGGAGGTTTCTTTTCTTTTTCCCTGTTCGCCTATTCCTTTCATCGTAAAGACATTTCCACGAGGTACCACGATGAGACCAGGAATAGAGTATACTCTCTAAAGTTTTACCTGAGATCTGTATAAAATAACGAAGTGGGATTTCCTCTCTCTCTCTCTCTCTGGACTTCATCGTGGTGAAGAAATGTCCGCAAGTGTGTCTACAAAAAAACGAAGCTGGATCCCAGTGGGCTACCTTATCGCCCTCCAAACCTAATGTCCAACATTCAACAGACTCGTTTGGCAATTTAAATCGTCTGACAAACCTAATTTCCAACATTCAACAGACTCGTTTGGCAATTTAAATCGTCTGACAAACCTAATTTCCAACATTCAACAGACTCGTTTGGCAATTTAAATCGTCTGACAAACCTAATGTCCAACATTCAACAGACTCGTTTGGCAATTTCAATCGTCTGACAAACCTAATGTCCAACATTCAACAGACTCGTTTGGCAATTTCAATCGTCTGACAAACCTAATGTCCAACATTCAACAGACTCGTTTGGCAATTTAAATCGTCTGACAAACCTAATGTCCAACATTCAACAGACTCGTTTGGCAATTTAAATCGTCTGACAAACCTAATGTCCAACATTCAACAGACTCGTTTGGCAATTTAAATCGTCTGACAAACCTAATGTCCAACATTCAACAGACTCGTTTGGCAATTTAAATCGCCTGACAAACCTAATGTCCAACATTCAACAGACTCGTTTGGCAATTTAAATCGTCTGACAAACCTAATGTCCAACATTCAACAGACTCGTTTGGCAATTTAAATCGTCTGACAAACCTAATGTCCAACATTCAACAGACTCGTTTGGCAATTTAAATCGTCTGAAAAACCTAATGTCCAACATTCAACAGACTCGTTTGGCAATTTAAATCGTCTGAAAAACCTAATGTCCAACATTCAACAGACTCGTTTGGCAATTTAAATCGTCTGACAAACCTAATGTCCAACATTCAACAGACTCGTTTGGCAATTTAAATCGTCTGACAAACCTAATGTCCAACATTCAACAGACTCGTTTGGCAATTTAAATCGTCTGACAAACGACTCCAAAAAAGAAAAGAAAGGAAGGGAGGAGTCTTAATAATTTAAGCGATTGCGAGATAACAGTCTCTGCTTAATCTTAGGCGCTGGGAGAAATCCTATACAAGTGGCTGTTCGGTTTCAAGGGAGCTAGCACTAGTAAGTTTAGTAATAGTAATAAGTTTTCATTTCAGGAACACATTTTGCAATGGCTAATGACATTTAAACCTTTGAGAGTAAATTCTACACACAAAAAATGTGTATCAGAGACCAGGATAATAAGACAAAAGTTTGTCTAGTCAACATTCTGGATGGCAAAAAGGAGGAACTCTTCAATACTATGAGGATACGAAAGCTGAGCTGGTTCGGTCAAAGTGTTAGACATGACTCACTGTTGAAAGTCATCCTTCAAGGGTCAGTGTAGGAAGCACGAAGAACGGGTCGTCCAAAGAAACACTAGCTGGACAATGCAAAAGAATGGACAGATCTCTCTCTTGATATCCTGTAAAGGACACAGCTGATTGATGACTGGAAAAGGTGGAGGGGTTTGATTTTCGCGAATTTTCAAAGCATCCCTTCGTGGAAGTCAAGTGACAGATGATAATAATGATGCTTTACATTTATCTCTCAATGAGATCATCACCTCTGATCCACGGACCTGCTTGCTACAACATAAGAAAACAAGTTCTATGGACTTACTCAGCCCTGGGAGGTTGGTACATGTGTAAGAACTGATCACGTGACAAATACATGTCCAGCTCTGCAAGGATCTTTCCGTCGTCTGCCAAGATCATGTTGGAGGCAACTGCAAAGTAAATACTGCCATCTTTGAGCATGCTTTAAAAACATGTCTTACGTTAGTTGTAACAGAATAAATGATTGCCAAGTTGATGACCTGCTGGTCAAAGTATCGTACTTTTGAAGTTTTAAACAAGTTCTTCTTTAAACTGCTATCTTTATATCTATTTTTGTTAAACAATTCTCCCAAAATTCATTCAAAATATATCTTGTTTATAAAATTTGTTTTAAAATCTTAAGACACACGATATGACTGCCTGCAGTTTGTTCGTGTGGTATGCGCTCCGGAGTGTTGTTTTGATAGTATCGGGTTCGAACCCTGCCATCCATCAGGATTTATGGGCTATAGCTTAGGTTATAGCTGACGTTATAGCCTAGGTTATTGCTGAGGTTATAGCTTAGGTTATTTCTTAGGTTATTGCTGAGGTTATAGTTGAGGTTATTGCTGAGGTTATAGCTTAGGTTATTGCTGAGGTTATTTCTTAGGTTATTGCTGAGGTTATAGCTTAGGTTATAGCTGAAGTTATTGCTGAGGGAACGTATGAAAATGTACTTGTCATTTCAAAGTTGTTTGCATACAGATGAGAAAAGTTAAACTCATATTTTACGTCCATAAGGCATAGAACATATGCTAGATCTTGCCAGTAGTTTATAAGGCATAGAACATATGCTAGATCTTGCCAGTAGTTTATAAGGCATAGAACATATGCTAGATCTTGCCAGTAGTTTATAAGGCATAGAACATATGCTAGATCTTGCCAGTAGTTTATAAGGCGCGTAAATTGCTTAGCAACACTGTTCCAATTACAACAGTTTGCACACAGTACTGCATGCATATAAGAAACAAAGTTCAGGGAGGGTCTGACCATTCTTACCATCTATTTACAAAGTACATGTAATTATATATAGATTGATAGAAAGATGAACTTGACATTATTACTTTTTTTCTATTTACAAAGTAGGTCTAGATAATGAAGAGACTGATTAAAAGATGTACATGGCATTCTTACTGTCCATTCCTCCCAACATTTCAGAGATGACCTGGTCAATGGTTTTATTTGTTTTGGGTTCATAAATGTTCTTAAAGTCAGGTCTTGGCGCCTTGGCGCCAGCATCTTGGGTTAAAGACACCAATACCTGGGGATGAAAACAGATTAATTACAAGTCATTAAGTTAGTAAATGACAGATTTTATAACATGATCACATTCCTTCATATGACACTCATTCCTTCTGTATGAAAGATGAACTTTTCCACAAACAGTTTTAGACAAAAGAGTTGTTTTTTTCTCTCTCAAAAAACATCATTGGAAATCTATTGTCTGGTGTTTAATTTGTCGTATGATTTAATAGACAAACAATCTTCGACTCTCATTAAAACTATCGAGCTCAAATTTAAACAACAGCAAATTTATTTTCTTAATGGACAAATAGTTGCTAGGTGGAAAACAACAACCTTCAAAAAAACATAGCGACATACACTCTAAACATACGCTCCTCAAAAGCATGCAAAAATAAGATAACATTAGAGAGTTATATTGCTCAAAGCAAAAGGAAATTCCGTTTGATTACAAATAAAAAAATATAGAAGAATTTTGTTTGCGCGTTAACGCTGCAAAACAGAAAAGTGAATTATGAGCCACTAATAGGAATACTAGATACAAAACTGTACAAAACAGGTAAACCTTTAAATATATTCAATGTTAAAAGCTCAATACTATAGACCCGATGTACAATGAGTATAAATAGAGACCACAGACAAAGAAACCAAAAACACACACACATATATATATATATATATATATATATATATATATATATATATATATATATATATATATATATATTAGGGGTGCACCGGATAGTCCCTCCGGCTTCTGGCGAATATCCGGCATTTTTTACTCTCCGGTGCTATCCGGCTCCGGTCGGATATCACTACCGGATAGTAAACCGGATAGTAAAAATACACCTATTTAATATGCATAAAGTGGACCTCGTTCCATTACTGTCTGTTATAGAATGTATTAATGTTTATATGAAAACAAAATAATGTGCTTAAAAATAGAGCCATTATAAATATGCACCAAACATCGTTTATTATAAAGACAAGGCATGTTAATAACTTAATATAAATAGAGATGAAACTTTACATCATAAATGCGCTTTACATACAGAGATGCAATGGCTGGCACTTTTTTCAATTTGTCTTGACCTTTGAGTAAGTCTTTTATGTTGTTTTTTTTTTGGTAGGGAGGGTGTGGGTAATTTTGTTTCTTTTATAGTTGGTTTTCCTAATTCTCTTAGATCTATATAACAGTAGATCTAAACATTGATAACAATTAAATCTATGCTTCGCAACATTTAAAGCTCAGGCTATGAGTAGGTATAATAGATGTTCCTGCTGTTAATAAAATATCGTTTGCCGCAAATGGATTAATAAATATATGACCTACTACGCTTCAGATTCCAACTATTAACTAACAGCTATCAGTATTAAGCCCTTGAAGCCAGAACCAGAAGCAGTCTTTGGACTTAAAATTACAAGTCTGATGACCAGTTGTTGGTCAGAAATTATTGAACACATACATCCAACCACCATACAAGCCAGATGTGATAATTACATTAGTAACTAGTTAAATATATACCAACATATTTTACATTGATCCTCCAACACACAGCCTTTATAGTTGGTGGCCTCGTACATACACACAGACACGCTCATGCTACACAGATTAATTTATGTTTATAAATACTGTTAATCTTTAATAAATCAATCAGTAACAGAGTTTAAAACAATAAGGTATATAAAAGGAAAAAAATAATGCCAACAAATATAGGTATGTTATTTAACAGTTTCGTAAAATGCTCAGCAATACAAGCTATTTACAAAACACTTAGGTATTCGGCTCCGCTCCGGCACCGGCCGAATATCAAATTTTACTTTCCGGTCATATCCGGCTCCGGCCGGATATCAAAAAGTACTATCCGGTGCACCCCTAATATATATATATATATATATATATATATATATATATATATATATATATACACACAAATGCAATACAAACACTAATAATACTTAAGAAACACAACACATCAACACACATGCAATACAAACACTAATGATACTTCAGAAACACAGTACATCAACACACATACAATACAAACACTAATAATACTTAAGAAACACAATACATCAACACACATGCAATACAAACACTAATGATACTTCAGAAACGTAATCTATGAAATGCTTGAAAAGGGGAGGGGCCTCATAAAAATCCGGTCCAGGGACTTTCCACTTACTTGAATCTCTCCTCACACACAACAATACTCTTTAAAAACACATCATGTACCAACACACTTCACATCCTGATGTCAACACTTAGTATTGGGTAAGTAGATTTAAAACAAAAGCCTTGCTAAAGATGATAATGCCTCACGTCCTTGTTTCTGAACAACACAGTTAGTCAGTCAGATACTAGTGTACTGAGTGGAAGTGGACCTACCACAAAAGATGTCCAGAAACTATAACTCCCCATAGTGTTTTTTTTGAAGGTGAGTACCTCTGTTGCTCACACGCGTGTAGTCATTTCTTGAGTTCAGTATCCATACGTTTTCTATCCACTTCCCATTGCTGCACAGGAATACACATCTCTTGATGTCTCTCTCTCTCTCCTTTCTTTTTGCCTAGTCTGGTTGCTATATTTAGTGCACATCTTTTCTCATATACCGGTATATGATAACTGGGTTATTTACACTCTGATAAACGTAACCTCTGTCGTCTTTGATGTTCATATCAAATGTCATCCTTATGTGTGATAACTTAAATGCAGTCCTTTTTTGTGAAATCTTTCTTTGTGTTATCCCCTATGTAATCCTTATTTGTGTTATCCAGTATGTAATCATGTAATCCTTATTTGTGTTATCCTGTATGTATATTTCTTTGTGCTGTCCTTAGTAATGTTTCATTGTGCCATTTTACGCAATCTTCCTTGTGCTACCCAGTACGTCATTCTTCCATGTGCTACCCAGTATGTCATTCTTCCTTTTGCTACTCAGTACGTCATTCTTCCATGTGCTACCCAGTATGTCATTCTTCCTTGTGCTACCCAGTATGTCATTCTTCCTTGTGCTACTCAGTACGTCATTCTTCCATGTGCTACCCAGTATGTCATTCTTCCTTGTGCTACCCCGTATGTCATTCTTCCTTGTGCTACCCAGCATGTCATTCTTCCTTGTGCTACCCAGTATGTCATTCTTCCTTGTGCTACCCAGTATGTCATTCTTCCTTGTGCTACCCAGTATGTCATTCTTCCTTGTGCTACCCAGCATGTCATTCTTCCTTGTGCTACCCAGTATGTCATTCTTCCTTGTGCTACCCAGTATGTCATTCTTCCTTGTGCTACCCAGTATGTCATTCTTCCTTGTGCTACCCAGTATGTCATTCTTCCTTGTGCTACCCAGTATGTCATTCTTCCTTGTGCTACCCAGTATGTCATCCTTCCTTGTTCTATCCCCTCTTTACTTTCCTTGCAATTCTTTACGAAGTAGCCACAGATTAGCATGCCTTCCCACCCGCTACCTAATAGTTGTATCCAGTGCTTTGTTTTTGTAAGAAAAAATAGGTGCCGTTACTCAGTGATTAGTTGCCGGTACTCAGTTATGGATTGCCTCACTTTTAACTATTAATAAATTAATAATGAACGTTAAAATACAAGAAAAGTCATATTTATTCCCCATATTGAAAAAGGCGTCGATACGCTGTACCGGTGCGTACCGTCACAAAAAAGCACTGGTAGTATCCATCACTAGTAGTGGCAATACACTTTAATGAATGCATTAAAAAAACAACACCATAAAATCCTGATATAATTTAGCCATAACTTATATAGAAATTCAAAAGTACTCACCAAAGCAACGTAAGCTATAAATGTCATCTTAGACTAGACTGTGATATCTTGAATCAGTGAATGTAGAGTTTGTTCAAAAGACTTTCAAAAAGGGAGCACTGTCCTGACGCTTCCAATAGTAGGTGACTACGATAAAGAAAGTATTCTCTCATTTGGATCAGTCAACATTGAATACAAACTGGTTTAATTTTGTTGATAAATATGTAAAATCTATTTTTTGAATAAATCAAAATTATTTTATCATTGTGGGAATTCCATAACATGTTTTAATATATATTCTTCTACAATATAAAAGTCTTGGTCCTGACCATAGACTATCCTGACCAATCACTCATTCATTCACTCATATTAACTAATTCTCCCACTTCCCGTGGATTATAATATATGACATACAATTTAACATATTCTTACCTAAATTAAACCTAGCACAATTAAAGCATGTTCAATATAGAAATCGCAGCGGTTACATTTACATAAAATGTTTTTTTTTTATTCGCAATTTCTGCTAGATCTATGTATTTGACAATGCTTGACCTGGATGTGGCACAATATATAGATCACAGCTGAGGCTGCGTAGCCACGGGAAATACTGCATTCCTCTTTTATCTTCGGACTCCTTATTATCTTTATACATATATAATTCTCTTCATGGCTCAACAGTTTGGACATCAAGAAGTAAAGCAAAGATCACTCTTTTATTTCTGCAAGTCGGACTAGAGTTACCCCACGAATTTTTAACGGCGAAAAAAAAGGGGGGGGGGAGGACAAGTAATCTACTCTGTATTCACCAGTCACTAAATAGCAGGGCCGGACTTAACCACTGTGGTGCCCTATTCCAAACGGATTTCGCGGGGCCAAGTGTGGGTAAAGATACGGATAATAAGTGAAAATTCAGAATTTGTATTAGAAAATAAATTCGTCTTTGCATTTTATTCATTCTTTACTACGTACATAATTACTTTACGAGCCTTCCGTGTAGCGAAGTTATACAGTATATCATAAACATTCTTTCTACATAGATTACGCTCAATAGCAAGAATTACCAAATGTTTCAATCTATCTACGAGAATTGTTAAACTCAAGTAATTCTTCATTAGTTTGAGAGAAGTTTCTTTCACCAGATTCCACAATTACAGGTATTGCATATTGCCGTTTTTTGTGTTTTTTTTCGCGCTTAGGATTGGCGTTTTCCATATTGAATGACACCCCAAAATGACAATTTTTGTCCATATATTTCAGGACATTGGTATGAGTTTTCAAAAGATTTTAATAATTTTCTGAGATTTCCATGACTTTTTCGTATATTTTGCAATTTCAGCTTTCAGGAGATGTCCAGGAGGCCGCGGGAAATCTGTTATATCAGTTATAAAATGGTTTAATTTAATAATTTACACCTAGAACTAGCGCGGGTCCTATATATATATGTATATATATATATATATATATATATATATATATATATATGTATATATATATATATATATATATATATATATGTGTGTGTGTGTGTGTATATGTATAAAGCTACCTAAAAAATTTCTCAGTAAACAATTACTAAGAGGTAAGACGACAAACCAATCAACAAAATGGACAATTGAACACTTTACTTTGCAACATCCAAACGCATAAAAGAGTTAATGACAAGAAAAAGAGAAGTTTATTTATTTGCATTAGACCTAGTTGTTGTTTTTTTTAAAGATGTAAGAAGAATTCATGCAGTGTTTTTGAGACTATTTTGAAAAGGAATTAAAAATGACTTATGGGAGAAAAAACATGTTTTTAAAATACGAAACACGTGTGATATTTTATTTTTTATACTTTATAGATCTATGTAAGTAGCCTATAATGTGGATTTTTTGGGAAATACTGAAAATAAAATAAAAAGATTGGGTAGAAAGCTTCCGTTTTTTCGCGAACAGCTGTCCTCAGGTTGCGATGATATTAAAACATGTGTCTTAATGATAACCTAGGAGGTAAAAGAAACTTATGTACGAAATTTCATGCGGATACGTGCGACAGTTTAAGAGATTTCGTGATCAATGAATCAGTGCGTGATAACTAAGAAATATATAGTAGACTAGCCTGACATTACCCGCGGCCTGCGGGTCTAAGTTTGTGTTTACTAATCTAGTGGATTGGATTTAGATGTATGTTAAACTTAGCTAATGATCCTTTCAAAGTTTTTCTTTTTCGCTACGAAAATAAAATTAGTTTTGCACACACAAAAAATGGGTTTACCCGAAGCCGATACATACATATCTATTAAAAACGAAAAGAGCGATAGTTTAATATTATAATTAAAACGGGTCTACCCGATTTGTTAAATGATTGGGATTAGATCTATAAAGTAAACAATTAAACAAAATAATTTTAATTACGCGATACATGAGTGAATATAGGCCTATCTCAACACGGCTTTGCAGCTTTCGTAAACGAATGTATTAAAAATGCTTTAGAAAACCAAATTTGAATGTTAATTTGATCAAAATATGAAATGAATGGACTATAATTAGTATCTGTTCATGTGTTAAAGTATAAAACTATCTGTGCGAAGAGAAGTTATATCATCTTAGAGTTGAATTAGAGTTCTAGACCTAGGAATGGAAAGAGTGTGTAACATTACGGTATAGTCTAATGAAAGAATGTTCGCCAGGAAATCTGTAGTCACAGATATAATGAGCTAATTTATGTAAAAAAATGGTTTTGAAACACAAATTTGAAGGTTAATTTTATTATATAATGAAATCAATGGACCTTCTTTTGTATTTTCATGTGTCAAAGTAAAAAACTATCTATGCAAAGTGTATTTCTTAAAATTATATCTAGATCTAAATCCTTTCGATCTTTTCTCATGTCAACATTGTAAACAAAGCCTAGATCCATAAATACTATAGCTTTAATAGAGTCGTACAACTTTTTTTTTTGCTGAGGATCTTAAGTTTGTTTTAGGGCTACAATACATACACTACGGTCTAAGTTAGTACCCAAGTAACATTTCTGCCAAGTTTTATCAAGATTGGTCAAGCGATTTTTATTTATATTCCTAACATACATACATACATACATACGCCTTACTTTCTACTTTATATAATAGATATATATTCCGCTTTAAAAAGCACTCCAATGTAAAAGCTATCAAGCAACGATGTCATGTTTATAATAACCCCCATCAAAATTGTGTATCATTTTCTTACTAATAAAAAACTATAACTCTTACCGTAAGTTCACTAGCTGTCAACATCAGACACAATTATCAGTCAGTTGTATTATATAAGATAAGTTGTGCACTTGAGACGGTTGGTTTAAACTGGTTCAGTCGGTGTCACGCTTTTTGTTTTTTGGGGTTTCAAGAACGTGAGCTCACAGCTTTTGACTCGTGATAATGTCGTCAGTAGCTCGTTCACATCTGCTCATCTCCCATTCATGCCCAGGATACACTGATTCAGAGCTTCGTTTCGGAGCGCTGCGTTCAATCCTGTTTGACTATCGGATTGGACGCATTCCCCCCCCCCCCCCCCCCCCCCCCCGTGTCTTGTGCGTGTTCTTATCGACATGACGTCATTGACGTTTGCTGTAAGGAAGACATTTTTGTTTTATTGTCCATAGACAAAAATGAGACAGAGAGAGATAGAGAGAGAGAGAGATAGAGAGAGAGAGAGAGAGAGAGTAAAGGATGGAGAGGTTTTTAATCAGGGCAAGATGTTTGGGGGGGGGGGTTGGTGAAGATGATTGAGATGGCGCGTGCACCACGTCAGAAGTGACCCACTTAGCAATCCACTTTCTTCAACCACTTGGATAGTTTTTGTTATTGTTCTGCTTACCACATGAAAGCGTTTTGTGTTTTGAAATGCACTGGATCAACGGTCAAAGTCATAGTAGACCATCCAGAGGTGTGGACATCAGGAAATTAGGGACACACTCTCACCCTTGGCGAACCTCCAACAATCCATTAGAGAAAAAGACAACAACGACGATCATCAATCAGCACCAAATTGTTTATACCTGTTTAGGATGAGTTGGAAAAACAAATCAGCGTTGAGAAAGCCATATACTCGTACACCAGATGCAATGAAAAAAAAATCAGCGTTGAGAAAGCCATATACTCGAACACCATAGGCAATGAAAAAACAAATCAGTGTTGAGAAAGCCATATACTCGTACACCAGAGGCAATGAAAAAAAAATCAGTGTTGAGAAAGCCATATACTCGTACACCAGAGGCAATGAAAAAACAAATCAGTGTTGAGAAACCCATATATTCGTACACCAGAGGCAATTAAAAAAACAAATCAGTGTTGAGAAAGCCATATACTCGTACACCAGAGGCAATGAAAAAACAAATCAGTGTTGAGAAACCCATATACTCGTACACCAGAGGCAATGAAAAAACAAATCAGTGTTGAGAAAGCCATATACTCGTACACCAGAGGCAATGAAAAAAAAATCCCAACTTAATTATTGACTTTCTTAGAAAAACTAAAATAAGACTCCCAGGCCTTGTGGTGCTATGAAATTAATCTTTCTGCTGGACCTCTATTTTGGAAAGCACAAAAAGAGGAAAAGTGTGAAAGAAAGTATTATGAAGAAAAAGAGAAACAAAGAGATCGCAAGAGAGAGGAAGAGAGATAGAGGTCGACAGAAAGTGGCTTCGTTTAAAGAAAGACACATATTTATGCGTATAAAAACTTTGATCTTCAATTTTGAAACTAAATGTTAGCAGTGAATCTAGATTCTAGATCTATTTATGTTCAAATGGTTTCCCTGGCCGACGTCTCATCGCTTCAAATTTTGTAAGTCAACTTTTTGTTTTGGCGCGTCCAGTCTAGATAGGATATATGTAGATATGTGGATATATAGGATATATGTAGAATATGTGGATATATGTAGATATGTGGATATATAGGATATATGTAGATATGTGGCTGGTTCAGTCTAGTGTTAGGGTATGATTAGATATTTGGCGCGAAAACTTGTTTCATCAAAGGGGTAAACTTTTGATTTATAGACAATGACGTGATTGTTAATAATGAAAATATTTTGAAAAGGCTATTTAAAAAAAAGCTTATCTAAAGGGGAAGAACTCCGTTCTTAAATCTATATGTACCAATAATGTACAAGTTATTCCTTTATTCGATACCAATAATTAATTGACTAATTGAGTATTTTTTTGTTTATTGATTCAAGTTTTTTAGGTACAAAAAATAATTGTTTAAAATATCAACTTGATCGGAGAATGCGTTAGGGAGAAATAGCGTTAACAATTATTTAATGGGACTAAACCCAACGAATGTAGCCATATATATATATATTAGTTTCAATTGTTGCTCTTATACAAAATATTGAATTGCCAGTAATTAATTGTCTAATTGGTATTTGTTTATTGATTCATGTCTTATCTATGTCAATGAATAATTGTGCACAGTTTCATCTTGATCCGAGAATGGGTGTGAGAGAAATAACATGTACAGACTTTTGCCAGACACACACAGACAGACAGACAGACAGAGTTAGTTGATATAAGCTTTGTAGAAAAAATACTAGGAGAAAAAGTGTAGCGAAAGTAAACAGAGACTACTATTTGCAGTTTCAGAGACAGGTCGCGGCTTTAGTTTCTGGAGAAGCGACATTCGACGGCTCCCTTCAGTTCGTATTCAACTTTTTCTTCCACATGGTTAATCAGCTTCGATTATTTTCTGCGCTGTTGGCTGTGTTTATTGTTTTGGTTATTTGAGCGTTACCTCCATTTTGACTTTACTGCACAAGACACATCGCGGAGGCGCCTAACACTAGATATGATATATGTAGATCTGGGGCTGGTCCAGTCACTCTAAATATACACGGATGTGTTCATGTTTCTGTCATCATTATCTCCCCTTATGTTATCCGGGTACGCAACACCAAACACTAACCAAAGCAAGATGCATCACTTCAAATGCGTTAACAGGGGCAAAATATAATGACGCAATTAAGAAAGGTAGGTACACTGACTTTCATAAATCTTTAATTATTAGGCTACTTTAAAACAATATCGTAGACATAGGAACAACATATACTAATTGTTCTTTTAGCATGCTGGACAATTTTTCTTTATTTTAATGCCATGCCATGAAGATGACAGTAAAATGACAGCTTAAAGTTATTCTTTCCTAAACGCATATCGTTCTCACAGAGATCATATGTTTCCTATAACAACTTGAAATAATGTTTGTTTAACTCTTTATCTCCTAACTGACGATACCAACGTTGATTCCACCAGAATGTGGTAAATAATTACGGAGAGAGAGTTAAATCTTGGTTATCATCTGAGCAATTAGATTTTTCTGATGTCGTATCATAGTTAAATAGCAAAATGTTATTTTCTGCTGCAGGCCGCTGTGGACAGTATAGATTATGGAAGCACTAATTACCATTCGACACCTGCACTGGGTCGAACACTTATCCCGCATGGGAGATGACCGCATGCCAAATGCGATCATCTTTGGCGAGCTTAGAGGAGCACGACGTGACAGAGGTGCCCAGCTACAAAGATCCACTCATGCGCCATTTCACCCTCACTAGCATAGAGGAAAGTAGCTGGCAGCAGATGACCTCTAAA
Source organism: Biomphalaria sudanica (assembly GCA_036873155.1). NCBI lineage: Eukaryota > Metazoa > Mollusca > Gastropoda > Planorbidae > Biomphalaria > Biomphalaria sudanica. The sequence continues at coordinate 2,924,125 of JAZGLO010002645.1, read as the reverse complement.
AGAGACAGACGAAAAAATAAAAAAAACTTAAATAGACTGCCAGCGGACAAAAGCTTTGCACTAGATTCAGGAAAATATGCAGCTTTCAACTGGGTCTGCATATTCAGGTGAATCACTGCACGCATCCTTAATCTTTGGAAGACATTACCATTATAGTTTCCTAAACAAAATACGCACCAAAAAAAAAAAAGAACTGTAAAAGAAGCACCAAGATTCAAAAAGATATAAAAGTATCAAGGAAGTGAACGAAACGGGAAAATGCAATTAAGGTAAACCTATAAGTACCAAAAAAACAAAACAATTTATATTAGTCATTGTTTGACCAGCAACTCTCTATATAAGAGATCTTTTAAACCTGAAATGTATTAACTCCATAGATTATCTAGACTATATATTGGTCTCATATAGAATATCCAATAACTAGATATAGATTTACTCATTTATTAGCACAAATAGTAATACATTTAATTTCTGTATTAAGATTGATAATACATCTCGTAATTACAAGGCAAACTTCATTAGCTTGTATACAAAATAGAAATACATAGAATCTAGATTTAGAATACTTAGCGTTTGACCGTGATGTAAATCTAGATCAATATTACTACATTTTTTAAATACTTGTTATTTCTGTTTTGGAGCATTGGTATTAATTTACTTAATTTTCAAACATGGTTTTACAACTAGATCTAGATGTCTTTTGAAAAATAAATTTAAACTCTTTGTGCCCCCCCCCCTTGTCAGAACGTTGCGTCCCACTAAGGCGAAAGCTTACCAGTTTGAGAAAAAGTGATTGCATTGGTTTCTCTGCTGGTCACGTCAATGAATCCCTTCCGTTGTGGACCTTTAAGTTAACAGCTGAAAAATTAAACTTGCAATCATATGTGAGCAGGTCAGGCAGGCGCGAGTGGGAGAGACCTATTCTCTTCTGCTCAACATTTAAAATTTACCAACAGTAGGCAGATGTTAGCGCTACTGGGTGGGCTCAATCTGTGCACCTCGGTATGGTGACCAAGGGGCTAGAGTCGCTTAAGTAACCAGACAACTAGCTATAGCTAACCCAAACTAAATGAAAGCAAGATAACGAAACTTTAGTTAGGATAAATAAACAAACGAAACTTTATTTACATATGCAAAACAAATCAATAATAAAATATATAAACTAAAATGACTAACCACTACTACTGAACCCATCAACTAACTAAAACCCTCTAAATCTACACCACTACAAACACTAACAAACTAACCAACTATCTAACACAAACTGATCAACCCAACTATCTAACTAAATCACTACAACTACTACACTAGTCTAGACCTAGATCTACACTAACAAACTACAATAAACTAGTCTAGATCTACAATATTCTACTACTACAACCAACTCATAACTAAAAGAAAACAAGAACACCTTAGTTAGTACCTTACTATAGTATTAGTAGATCTATTCACTAAGAACAGAAACAGACTATAACTAAGTTTACTAATAGAACTCTAAGGCAACACTACACTAGTATCTACAGAAACAAAATAAATCTACAACAGCAGCTTAGAACAGTTAAAATCAACAGTTAAAACAGCAGTTACTTTCAGCAGCTAAAAGCAGTAACAATAGCAAACTTACAGGCCGTCCCAGGTACAGGAATAAGAATAAGTACACGACAGACCACAAAGATCTTCGGCTGTCACACAGACATATTATACTGACCACTGGTCAACTGTACACTGCACTGTTTTTAAAACAGCGTGGCACACTTTTTATACACCCCACCCTAACCTACACAAAAAGCGAAAGTACAAATAATAAATTTGGCACTAGCCTATAAAAAAATAGAATACACAAAAATATAGCTCTGGGAGCGCAAGCTCACATTCATCCCGCCTAAATTTTTTTGCGTCCTCGCAAAACAAAATACTAACAAATTACTAAAAATATAATACATACATAGTGCTCATACCTTCCATCAATTGGAAAAAATAAATTACACAAAATATTTGAGCTTCAATAATATGACCAAAAAGTACTTAATAATAATGCATCATATTATATATAAGTATAGCAGCATAAAAAAATAATAAATTACGAATACAAGAATCCATAAGGTGAGGAAACAAACTTCATTTCCTCCTCCCTTACATATCTGTATGCACTGCCGTCTTCGGCTTCTACCATGTACCATCCTGAGGCGTATTTTGGCACAGCAGTAATTATGTAACATGAGGGTTCATACTGCATGAACTGTCTGCCCTGTCCTCTGACTCTACGTTCGACTAGCACTCGGCATCCAATGTTCAGAAGATCATTTCTTTTCCTCTGCAACTCAGGAACCTCATGGGAAAGCAAGGTGGACTCCGGTTGAACCGGATGTAACTGTAGGAAAGGATTTGTTTCCCTACCTCCTTCTGCATGATGACTAGAAGTGTCAGGTGAGGCAACTTCTGTATGAATCGACATCATTTCTGTTACTGCGGGCTGGCTTCTGCGAACAAAAGAATCAGGTGCAGCGTTGGATCGCTTAGGACTCTGTGGCTCCTCAGCCGACAATTCTGTTGGCTTTGGGGCAGGTATAAGCTGTACTGCCTGTGGTTGTTCCACTGAGGCAACCTGAACGTGACTCACTGCTGCAATGACATTAGGGCAAGCCCGGGTAAAGTGGTCCCGGCTGCCACAATTCGAGCAGTTGCTTCTAGAAGGGTGTTGTTGGTGAGCCCGGTTCCCTGGCTTCTTTCGCTGACCTTGGTACCTGTTCCTCAGCTTGCAATTCCTAGCAAGATGACCAGGTTTGCCACATGTGTAGCATTTCCTGTTCTTCATCAAAGGCCTCCTCTGGCTAAGGGTGCGCTTTGGTTGTGAGGCAATCTGTCTCACACTACCGCTAATTAGATCAGGTTGATGGTGGTTGCAGTGGGGACAGTTAGATTTCTGTGGCCCCGAAAGTTGTAGGCGAACAATCTGGGCTGCAAGCTCCTCCACTTGCTTGGAGAGAGTAGCTAGCTGACCTTCAATCTTTATCTCACTGCACGTGAGATTGACTTGCGGTGCGACATCCTCGTCCTGTGCCCACCTAATGGCCATGTCTCTCAATGCCAGGAATTCGGTTTCTGGCCTATCAAGTAGTCTCTCTCGCAGGTCTCTCCTTAGGGTCCTGTCACTGAGGTTTTCTACGAACTGGTCCCTCAGGATAGACTCGCTGAAAGGAGTTTCCGATAGAGCTCTCTGCCTGTCAGTGAGTGCTTCGAATGCCTGAAGGAGACGGTGTGAGTAGGTGCGGACAGACTCATTCGGGTGCTGGCTTATTCTGAACAGCTGCCCAATGAGGCAGTTGATGCTCCGCTTTTCCCCATAAGTGGAGCGTAGAACTTGTACCAGGGCATCTGGACATGCCCTTGTTGTCTGAGGCTGACACCTAAGTTCGGCCTTCACTGCCTCACCTAGATGTGCAAAGAGGATGTCACCTTTTTCCTCTCGATGTACCATGTGTTGAGACTTCCAGGCTCTCTCAACACTTTGAAGGAACTCTTCAACTTCCCTGGCAGGACCATCGCCATGGAAGCGCCGGATACTCATCTCTGTCCTTGGCACCACAATCACTGCCTGAGACGGCTGCATTCTTGCTGCTGCTGCTGCCTCGCTGTTCATCTACGAAACTACTCAACAAAAAACCTACTAACCTCTCTAACAAACAGTCAAGGAAAACTAAACTTCCACTATCACTACTTCCTTTCACTGCCTAACTTAACTCGTACAAAATCCTAATCTATCCTAATCCCCCAAAAAAACGTGTGTCTGGTCACTCAAGCACAGATCCCACTTCTGACACCAAAAATGTGAGCAGGTCAGGCAGGCGCGAGTGGGAGAGACCTATTCTCTTCTGCTCAACATTTAAAATTTACCAACAGTAGGCAGATGTTAGCGCTACTGGGTGGGCTCAATCTGTGCACCTCGGTATGGTGACCAAGGGGCTAGAGTCGCCTAAGTAACCAGACAACTAGCTATAGCTAACCCAAACTAAATGAAAGCAAGATAACGAAACTTTAGTTAGGATAAATAAACAAACGAAACTTTATTTACATATGCAAAACAAATCAATAATAAAATATATAAACTAAAATGACTAACCACTACTACTGAACCCATCAACTAACTAAAACCCTCTAAATCTACACCACTACAAACACTAACAAACTAACCAACTATCTAACACAAACTGATCAACCCAACTATCTAACTAAATCACTACAACTACTACACTAGTCTAGACCTAGATCTACACTAACAAACTACAATAAACTAGTCTAGATCTATAATATTCTACTACTACAACCAACTCATAACTAAAACTACAACAAGAACACCTTAGTTAGTACCTTACTATAGTATTAGTAGATCTATTCACTAAGAACAGAAACAGACTATAACTAAGTTTACTAATAGAACTCTTAAGGCAACACTACACTAGTATCTACAGAAACAAAATAAATCTACAACAGCAGCTTAGAACAGTTAAAATCAACAGTTAAAACAGCAGTTACTTTCAGCAGCTAAAAGCAGTAACAATAGCAAACTTACAGGCCGTCCCAGGTACAGGAATAAAAATAAGTACACGACAGACCACAAAGATCTTCGGCTGTCACACAGACATATTATACTGACCACTGGTCAACTGTACACTGCACTGTTTTTAAAACAGCGTGGCACACTTTTTATACACCCCACCCTAACCTACACAAAAAGCGAAAGTACAAATAATAAATTTGGCACTAGCCTATAAAAAAATAGAATACACAAAAATATAGCTCTGGGAGCGCAAGCTCACAATAGATAGATAGATAGATAGAAAGATAGATAGATAGATAGATAAATAGAGATAGTTAGATAGATAGATAGAAGACAGATAGATAGATAGATAGAGATAGATAGATAGATAGATAGATAAATAGATATAGATAGATAGATAGATAGATAGATAGATAGATAGATAGATAGATATAGATAGATAAATAGATAGATAGATAGATATAGATATAGATAGATAGATAGATAGATAGATATAGATAGATAGATAGATAGATAGATAGATAGATAGATAGATATAGATAGATAGATAGATAGATAGATAGATAGATAGATAGATATTTTTAAATAAATGTAGATTTTATTTAGGATTTGAGCACTAAGCTTGCGTTGTAATAGTCAACTATATAGCAGGCCACCCCAAACTGACGCACACCAACTGAAGTAAACCATGACAACACTCTCTGTGGCGGTCATCGGCGCTGGCGTGGTCGGCCTGTCCTCAGCCATCAATATTCAGAAGCTCATCCCCAGGGTCATGGTAACTATCATCGCAGATTCCTTCGGCAGAGACACGTCATCGCCCGTGGACCCTGGGATTTTTTTGCCCATCCCTTCCAAGATGATCATGGATCAGGTGCTGGTCAGGTAAGTCTCAAGGCTTATATCGTCACTTAGATGTCATCATTGATAACTTAAGGTCAACATGTAGATACTGATCTCATTATTACTTAAAGGATCCTTATAATGTCTTCCCTAGATTTTGATTCGTTCTTAGTGAGATCTGATTTTTAAAAAAATCACATAAGATGAAAGCAAAAAGCAAACTTAAACTGCGATCTTACATTTAAAAAAACCCAATAAAAACAAAGAGTGCTTTTTAAAAAAACAAAGCGTATTTTTAGGTAAAGAATCGCTAATTGCTGCCATTTATCTCAAGATGACAGAGTTTAGCTCCCTTTCTGTCATCCAAAACCAAATTAATTAATTGATTAATTCATTGGTTGATTTTCTTATTTATTCCCGAATCATCATTGACTATGAATAATGAAGCAAAATTTGAACTTGATCCGAGACTGGGAAGTTGGACCAAAAACGTATCCAAATGTAATACAGGGATTAAATCCGTAATCACATCCATATCTCTATTTAAGTAGCTTTTAGTCCCCTTATTTTGATGTCAAGAAAAATAATTTGTTACCAATAATTTAACTAATAGTTTTTTAAAATTGTTTCATGTTTTGTCAGGTACAAGAAATATTTGTCCTAAGTTTCAAATGAACACTTGAATAGCAAGTGGCAGAAAAACATTTTCAAACTTTTACTAGACAGAATTAGTTGTCATAAGCTTCGTAAAAAAAAAAAAGAAAAATTAAAAAATTAAAGAGCAGCACCAAGTCATAATTTCAAAGAGTTAGTGAAAATGCATATCAACTGTGGTTGTTCAATGTTGAGAAAGATTTAGAACCATATAATTAAGAAAAGCACAGCAAGACCCAGGTCTTTTTAAATATTGTCATCCTGTCTTTTCTTTTATCTGATTCGCTTCTTTTACGACAGATAAATATTATGTTATGACAATATCAATTTCATAGCTATAGATATTTTACTATGACATTGAGTCAGATATATATGTAATCTAATTTTACGTAAGTCCATTCATTTTTTTTCGGAGGTGTATTTTCCCCTTGGAATATTTTCTTTCCTCGATTTATGGCATGACACTAGATATGGGGGAGCGATGTGCACCAAGCACTTTTTCCCCTATATTCGGAACTCCAAACATGCATTTTCTGAGTTGTCTGCACCACAACATGTAGCTATTCTTTTAACAAAAAAATTATGACAAATAGCAAGAACTTGTCCAACGGTCCAGGATTGCAGATGGCGTACACACCAGAAGTAGGAAGAAGGTTGAAAGTGTTCAGTGGCGTAGATAAGGATTTGGGGGCCCAGGGGGCTTGACCTTTTAGAGGTTCATGCATTTTGACATTCGACATCATGACATGAGTCAATAAATATGTGTCTAAATTCAAATTTGTATATGTTAACAAAAAATAATAACTAAGACTCTTTTAGTGAATACTACCTTTTTTATTGGCGAGATAATACACAAGTAACAAATCTCAATTCATATCACCTCAGGTCGTGCTTTCTGTGCAGCAAAGACATCTTCAACATCATCTGGAATCAAATCTAGGTCAATACTGTCTAGTATTTTTGACTCGACTTGAATAGCAAGATTACATGACAGTGGCGTAATATTTAATATTTAATGTACAAATAAAATTTGGGACATTTATTTGGAGCTCCCTTCAAGTGGGGGCCCGACGAGACTTTGGATTTGAATTTGGACCTATCTCCCCACCCTAGCTACGCCACTGAAAGTGCTGCAACATATGATGATAAAAAAACAGAAGGATTGGCCTCTTTAGTCACTAGAGAATTTGCAAGTGATAAAGATTGTCTCTCGCTGTATCAAATGTCACACACATCTTATGTCATTACCAAAGAACTAATAGCAGTAATTTCTTTTAACGGAAGTCACAGACCCAAGAGTTGCCCAAACTACGGCCCTCTGGCCGTATTCGACACTTGCAGTTTCGCTCTAGGGACCTTTCAAATTTCTTCTTAAGTAGTATTATAAAACAGTAGAAGATCAGTTTCATTTGACTCGACTTGTTTTTGGTGAGGCTGTTCTTAACACATGTGTCGAAAAATGTTTGAGCACCACTGTAACAGAACCAGTACCACTTTGACACATCCAGTACCACTGTGACACAGCCAGTACCACTGTGACACAGCCAGTGTCATTGTGACATAGCCAGTTATTACAAGTTTCGGGTAATCGACTGTTACTCAAGTTTAATATTTGGCTTGATAAATTTGATTTTACTAATATTTAGTGGCTGCTAAATTTTCAGATTTGTTACAATGATTTCTACATTTGTAACTGCATCTATTTTCTTTACCAATTACCACTTTCGATCACTGCGGACTTTAGAGAATGGCTGATTGACAGCTGGAAACATCATTTCGAGAAAGCCAACTCATCGGAAGGGAAACTCTCTGGTCAAACTTTTATGTACGGTCATTGCCTGTGGTCAACGCCCTATACTACGGACTACATCTTGCCAACTTTGGTACTGGACTACAAGAACTTGTCTAAAGAAGAGATACTACAACTGGGATCTAATCATGGGTAAATATCTGTTTAGATTAAATGCAGATTGTTTCATTAGAAAGTCTAATCTCATACGCATTGTCAGTCTAGAGATCAAAAGCTGAAAAGCTTGTGGTGCGGGGGTTGATCAATTGGAGGATAAGCGGATAAGTCAAAGTGATACTAGACTTCACGGACCAAAAGCATGTGCGTGTCCCGGGAAGGGGGGCTTGTTAAACTGATCTCTCCAAATCAAGTCAAAACGCTATGCCAAAGAACATTTTGATGAGAGAGAGAGAGAGAGAGAGAGAGAGAGACAGAGAGAGAGAGAGAGAGAGAGAGAGGCATGGAAAGTGACAGAGAGCTGGGTGTTTCATGTTATTTGAACAGCTACTTCACAGTAACGTTTGGGGGATGGCCCACAGTTTAATGGAAGTTCAATAAAGAAATACAATGGAGGATCTTCATGCTATGATAAATCTGGAAATAAATCAATGGGCGCATCCGGTGATTATATATAGGCCTATATAGATACCGACGACATTAATAGATGACACCAGTAGTTCCTAACCGAATTGGCATTTAAAAATGAATTTGTTCTAAATGCATATTTGTGTTTTGTGATTCTCTATTCAGCTTTGGGGCCAGGTTCAAAACCGTTGTTGTCAATAGAGAAACATATCTGCCTGCTTTAATGAAGGAGTAAGTGGAATTTAGGTTTGAACCTATTCTTAGAACAGTTAGAACTACACATTCTCGGGACATTTAGAACTACACATTCTCAGGACATTTAGAACTAAACATTTTCAGGACATTTAGAACTACACATTTTCAATACATTTAGAACTACACATTCTCAGGACATTTAGAACTACACATTCTCAGGACATTTAGAACTAAGTTACTGCACCTCTTGATCAATCAAACATTTATACAGAACTTCAACTAGTTTCTTTCGGAAATTAATCACAAATCACTTCCATCTACTTTAATTTAACGAGACATCTGTAAACGATTAATTGTAAATTGTAAATCACATCATATATTTGTTTGTTTGTTTCCAAGTTAGACCATTGAAGCTAAGTTACTGTACACTAGTATACACTACACTTTTTTTGTTGTACCTGAGACTTTTACGAATACATTTGCAATACGTTTTTCTTCAAACAAAAAATAAACAAACATTTCTTTGACTTCAGGTTCCGAATGCTTGGGGGTAAGGTGGTCTTCGATACAGTATACTCAGTGCAAGAGGTCAGTGAACTAATAAATGAAAAGATCTTTAGTGAACAAAAGTTTAATGCATTGACCTGGTCACTTTAAATAACCTTTATATATATATATATATATATATATATATATATATATATATAATATATATATATATATATATATATATATATATATATATATATATATATATATATTTATATGGCTCCTTTTGTCTCGAAAGGCAATGGATGCGCCCAAATGAGTCACTGGTTTTGGCATAATGTTGAGACGGGGCAGAATCTGGTGTGGCTAATCAAGCCAATTCTAGAACGGCAGACTTTGCCACAATTCGTACATGTGTATGCCTCTGATTTAGGGCTAGCGGACAGGGCAGTTTTCTCTTTTTCCCTCTTGATTAAGGCCGCTTCAATTCCTTTGTTCTCAGCAAGGGTTGTCTCCATGCACTCCGGTCTTTGGCTATGTTTTCCCACATATTTTCGCTTATGCCTGTGGCTCTCATGTCTCGCTTGCAGACATCTCTATATGTTAGTCTTGGGCGGCCCTTGGGTCTGACTCCTTCCTAAAGCTCAGCATATAAGAATCCCGAAAGATATCATATATTTATATATATATTTGATACATACGTAATGCATACGATTGCAAAATCTTATCTTAAAAAATTACATACGTTGTTGGTTCTTTAAAAAAATAAAACTAGTACATCCTCTGCGTAGGCTATCCATATGTTCATCTTATCAAGCATATTAATTAGAGATTACACTCTGCAAGTCGTTGGTTTTCCTCGCTGATACAAGCAAACCATTCCATGCTCTAATGGCATTAATGAAGAATGATCACTTGTACGCAATTTTCTTTTCAAAGGGAATAAGAAATTTGCCTAAAAATGATAGATGTAAGCACGTGTACATCCTTGTAATGTTTAGATGTAAGCACATGTACATCCTTGTAATGTTTAGATGTGGGCACATGTACATCGTTGTAATGTTTAGATGTGGGCACATGTACATCCTTGTAATGTTTAGATGTGGGCACATGTACATCCTTGTAATGTTTAGATGTGGGCACACGTACTTCCTTTGAAATGTTTAGATGTGGGCACATGTACATCCTTGTAATGTTTAGATGTGGGCACATGTACATCTGTTGTAATGTTTAGATGTGGGCACATGTACACCCTTGTAATGTTTAGATGTGGGCACATGTACATCTGTTGTAATGTTTAGATGTGGGCACATGTACACCTTTGTAATGTTTAGATGTGGGCACATGTACATTGTTGTAATGTTTAGATGTGGGCACATGTACATCGTTGTAATGTTTAGATGTGGGGAAATGTACATCCTTGTAATGTTTAGATGTGGGCACATGTACATCGTTGTAATGTTTAGATGTGGGCACATGTACATCCTTGTAATGTTTAGATGTGGGCACATGTACATCTGTTGTAATGTTTAGATGTGGGCACATGTACAAACTTATAATGTTTAGATGTGGGCACATGTACATCCTTGTAATGTTTAGATGTGGGCACATGTACATCCTTGTAATGTTTAGATTTGGGCACATGTACTTCCTTGTAATGTTTAGATGTGGGCACATGTACACCTTTGTAATGTTTAGATGTGGGCACATGTACATCCTTGTAATGTTTAGATGTGGGCACATGTACATCTGTTGTAATGTTTAGATGTGGGCACATGTACATCTGTTGTAATGTTGAACTAAAATGCTTTAATAAGCTAATTATGAAAGCACTTATAGGTGCATAGAATAATTAATTATGTCTCAATGAATGTTTGATAACGTTTAGAAATTTATTTCAAAATATCTACATTCAATGCAGTCTTAAAATAGCCTCTTAACATAACATGCGATGTACATGGTAAATCTTTGTTGATTGAATTCAAATTCAGCATATTGCGATGAGGCAGGAGCGTCGTAAGGGCTGGTGTCACCCGGTGCGATAAATAAATGATGTCACCCTCTTTCTCTTCCCACCCTCCTTTGCAAAATGAACTTTCCAATCAAATCTGTCATTGATTCATTCAACACAAAGATCTGATTATTTGCACTTATTGATTTGTACACAACTGTCAACTCTGCGCCTGTTTCAAACATTTAGTTGTTTCTAGCATTTTATTTAATGTGTTTCCCCCAATGATTGGTCGCCACCCGTTGTGACCTCAACTCTTGCCTTCACTGCAAAGTCACGGCATTAAAGTGACATTTTTTAATTGCTAAAATATTAAAAAGACTTTAATTTTAGATTGACTTGCTTTCACGTTTAATGGACCTCATTCACCAATTGTAAACAAACAACATTTAGCCACGTGGTACTCTATCTCTTCTATATAATTTACGATCTAATGTTTAATTCATGATGGCTGTCACGTGACAGTTTTTTCGTTGTTTTATCAATAAGATCATGTGACTAAATGTTGTTTGTTTACGATTGGTGAATGAGGTCCATTCACTCGTGCAACTTTGTGTTTGTTTGTTTGTTTGTCTAGCTGTACGGGAAGTATGACATTGTGGTCAACTGTACCGGGAACAGGGCCAGGAAATTCTTACACGATCCACATCTGTACCCCGTGAAATGTCACGCCATTCAGGTCAGTCAATACTACTCTCGTTTGTCTGAAGATTATATTAGACAGACTTTTGGTTGCTAATTTACAACCTGTTGGTCGAATTTAAAGAATCTAAAGGTGCAATGAATGTACACTTTTCTCCTTAGATCTAGCTAAATCTGTTCTATTTATATGATCTATATTGTACAAGAAGCTGGGTAGCTGAGTGGCAAAGCGCTTGGCTTCTGAACCGGAGTTACTGGTTCTAACCGGAGTTACTGGTTCTAACCCTGATACTGGTTCTAACCCTGATACTGGTTCTAACCCTGATACTGGTTCTAACCCTGATGAAGACTGGAATTTTTAATTTCGGAATCTTTAACGAGCCTTCGAGTCCACCCATCTCTAATGGATAACCTGATATTAGTTGTGGAAAAGTAAAGGCTTTTGGTCGTTGTGCCAGTCACATGACACCATCGTAAACCGTAGGTCACAGAAGCAGATGACCTTTACATCATCTGCCCTATAGATCGCAAGGTCTGAAAGGGGAACTTTATTTTTTATTATATTGTAATATGTGTCATTATGATGTCGTTGTTGGACGAGAACTACATTCGTGTGTGTGTGTGTGACAATCTGTTTCAGGTGATGCACGAGTGGACGAAAGAGTTTCTTATTACCGATGACAACATTTCGGTCATACCTGAGTAAGTTGGGAGCGGGATAAGTACTATTAATGGGAGGCAGAGAGGGGGAAAGTTCAGGAATACATCATCATTCTATCAGAAAAAGACCTCTAACTTATATCATGCGAACTTTTTTTAAAGTAGATCTAGATCAATTCAAGGTTCAGGACAACTTAAGGGTATCCCAAAATGCAAGAAAGTTGAAATGAATCTTGTTAGTGCCAAATTGCGAAAGCCTCTTTGAAATGTACAGAAAACACTAAGCCAATTAGTCTCCCCACCACAAGCCAAGAGGAAAGCAATCTTTCCAAGCAGGAGCATATTGGACTTCCTGTTTTATTCTGTGCCCGAGACACTCAGTACTAGATAGCGAGACTGAAGGGTTATGTACTCTATGGATACCATCTCATTTTCTCTTTACCACCTCAACTGTAAGGAAAACTGTGTCTGGAAAGTCACTTGCTGGTGCTTTCTTTCATCCCCGCCAATTGCAACGAATTAGTTTCCATGTGTCAGCTTACTGGGTCTTGTTTTCTTCCATGTTATCAATTTTTATACGAATTTTTTTATATGATCTTTTCATCACATGAATTTTTCATCACATGAACTTTTCATCACATGAACTTTTCATCACATGAACATTTCCAACCGGCTGTCACTTTAAAGATGGGCAGTGTTGTTTTAGATGTAAAGGAGACACGCAGCTCGGAGGTTGCCTTCAATTTAATCTAGAAGCTTCTCCTCTAGATCTCACCCCCAACCTCTCCTCCTCCCTCACCCCGCTTGTCTCCTTGACAGCGCCGAGACAAATGTAGTGGATGTTGGTTTTTACGCGGAGCCTCACGAACACACAGCAGACGTGGACCAAGAGATCATTGAACTCATGTACAATAAGATCAAGTCTTTCGTACCGCACCTTGTTGTGAGTAACACTATATAACTTTATGTGACTATACGAGTAACATTCTATAACTTTATTATATTAACATTGTGTACCTTTTTACAAAGCTTATATCAACTCAGTCTGTCTTTCTGTCTGTCTGGTAAAAAAATTTAAACATGTTTTTTCTTCCATGTTTCCAATTAGTTAATCATGATTACTAATTAATTAATTTTGTTTTACATAGCAGAAAGGGAGATAAACCTCGTAACTTTCAGATAAATGGCAGTACTTAGTGTTTACTTCCCTTAGATAAGCTTTGTTATTCCTCTAAAAGTATTTTTTTTCTATTGCTTGTTGCAATACTCTTTTTTTCTGTTTGTACCATTCTATAACTTTCTGTAAATTTTACTTTATAACTTTCTGTTAGTAGCATTTTATAATTCACTGTAACACTCCATAACTCCATCTAACACTCATTATAGAAGACTTTATTATTTGACTATTGTCTCTTAAACACTAGATACATTCTGCTCTACTACCTTTGAATTGAACACTATTTTTATAGTCAACAAAATTTCATGTTAAAGTTAAAGAAATTCTTCCATTTCATAACTAATTTAGCGATTTCTAAATTCTATAACATGTTTAATCTAATACTCCATAATTCAATGTTAGGAAATATTTGTGAATATAATTCATTTTTGTGCGTAATATATTTTTTTCTTTTCTAGTTCAAACGTAATCTATTACAATAATGTTTACGGAATATTCAGACTTTATACATTAATCATTAAAGACTTTGTTGATTTTTATATAGGGTGCTGAAGTTATTCGAAAATGGGCAGCAAAGAAACCGCACAGAGTGCCACCTCTGGTAGAAATAGAAATGGCCAGATGCAATGGTGGGCCAGTCCTACCAGTAAGTAGTTCTTCTCTCGCTCTCTCAAATTCAAATATATTTCTTGTTAAAGTCTCTCTCTCTCTTTCTCGAAAATACAAAAGAAGATCCATTGATTTCATTATGTAATAAAATTAGGCCTATCTCAACACGGCTACGCAGTTTTAGCGAAAGGCGAACGAATGTTTTAAAAATGTTTTAGAAAAACAAATTTAAATGTTAAATTGATTAAAATATGAAATGAATGGACAATAATTAGTATGTTTATGTGTAAAAGCATAAAACTATCTTTTCGAAAAGAAGTTTTATTATTAAGAGTTCTAGACCTAGGAATAGACTCAGTAGAGAGATGTGTTAATGTTTAACCATTTGGTAATGTCTAATGAAAGGATGTTTGCCAGGAAATCTGTAGTCACAGATATCAGGAACTAATTTGTGTAAAAATTGCTTTTGAAACACAAAATTGAAGGTTAATTTTATTATATAATGAAATCAATGGATCTTCTTTTGTATTTTCATGTGTTAAAGTAAAAAACTATCTGCGCAAAGTGTATTTCTTATATAATTAGATCTAGGTCTAAATCCTTTCGATCTTTTCTCATGTCAACATTGTTAACCATGGCCTAGATCCATAAAATACTATAGCTGTAATAGAGTCGGACACCTTTCTTTTTTTTGAGGGTCTTAAGTTTGTTTTAGGGCTACAATACATACACTACGGTCTAAGTTAGTACCCAAGGAACATTCCTGCCTACTTTTATCAAGATTGGTCAAGCGGTATAAATGTATGTATGTATGTATGTATGTGTGTGTGTGTGTGTGTGCGTGCGTGCGTGCGTGCGTGCGTGCGTGTGTGTGTGTGTGTGTGTGTGTGTGTACTTCTGACTCGACTGGAATGTTTAAGTTCGTTTCCTTTGATCTCTTCCAAAAGGTTGTCCACATTGTCGCCTTGGGCACCAGCACCTACAGTTTAGCTTGGGGCGCCGGCTGCCACGCCGCACACCTGGTCCAAGATATTGGCCGCATGATAAAACCTTTTGCATGGGTATGGCGACCTTTCATGATGCTCGGCTGACCAGCAGACGTCAAGGGAGCTTCCAGTGCCTTCCATACTTTCACGTCTTTGTTTAGACCTTGAACTAAAACTTGAAACCAGAAATTCATACCTTTTTTTTTTGTTTTTAACTCCCGAGCTGACAATTTTGTTTTATTTGAGGCAATCAGGTTATGATAGGTGGCCCGCGGGCTTTAGTTTGTGTATCATTGATCTAGTTTATATTGGATTTAGATCTATGTGAAACATGGCGAGATGTTCCCTAAACAAATTTATAAATATTCACACGAAAATGAAAGTAGTTTAGCCGACATAGTCATAGCCAATATAAAATACTGTGAAAATGGGTTTACAAGATTTGTTTAAAAGTTTCGTTCTTCAACAGAGATTAATTTAGCTGTTTTTTTTTTAAATTATTTTAGAGCCTTCTCGCTGTGGGAGACACATTAAACATACACTACTGTCTCCGATGGAACATTCATGAAAATTGTTAGCAAGCTTGATTAAACGGTTTTGATTTGTATAATTTATATACATACACGCATACATACATACATATACACATACATACTCCCTCCTTACAGTGTACTTTATATATTAGATGGTATGGGTTCAACTTATGTTATTTGACTATATAATATGGCAGTGATACCAAACCTTTTTCAGTCTGAGGGCCATATAAATTTCCAAACCTGTGTCAGGGGCAGCACCACTGCAAACAATCGTCGATCCTAACACAACAGAACCTCTACAGCTTTAGTAGGAATTGTGAACAGAAGTTTCGAGGGCCGGCCGTGTCCCGCGTGCAGTAGTTTTGGCCTCTCTGTCTTCAGGTATTGACATATCTTGATCCCCTTTACAAGACAATTTTGTCCCCTAAGCAGTATTTCTAAATTAATACATTATAATTATGCACTCACAAACACATATACGCGCAATCATTCCAACGCTCAATTTTATAATGTAAAAAAAAATCAAAAGGAAATCATGAATATGTATATTTAATTTGGACTAAAATTAAGTGAGACTAACGAACCGTGGTCCGTCTATTGATTGTAATATTTGGGTTACCCATTCTAATCATTGCGTAGTCACTTTAATAAACATTCTTTGTGTTGACAATAGACTCGACCTACGACACGGTGAACATTAAATACGACATAAATTTGTATACAAGTAGATAGAGTATCACAATTGCTTTCATTGTCCACAGGTCACCTCGGGTGTGGGGGGGAGGAGGGGAAAAAAGGGGTTGGGATCTTATCCAACTGACCAGTGACTGACTGGATGAGAAAAAGAACGAACCTATCCATGTGTCTCATGTAAGAAGAAAGGAGCTGAATTAACGTACACCAGTGCTACCAGGAGTGGGGAAACAAATACCCTGACATGAACATGTTGTTTTTTTTTAAATTTAAAAGTGTTATTTTTCTAACGTTGGTGTTTGCTCACAAAAATTATCGTGTTTCTGTTTGTGTATGCGGATTGCGTGTGTGATGTTGTATATATTTTGTGTTGTGTGTGTAGTCTTTGAGATTGTGTGTCTTGTCTTGAGTGTGTATGTGTTGTCATTTGCGTGAGAGGTGTGTGTATTGACGGCTTTGTGTAGTCTTGATATTGCATGTACGATTTTGATCACTTTGTAACAATTAGCCTAAAAGTACTTGCTTTTGTTTAATTTGACGTCAGAATTTGAACTTTCTTGAGTGTAGTGTTCAGAGTGTGTATGATGTTGTGTGGGTGGTGTTAAGAATATGATTGCGGAGTGTGTGAGAGATATAGATTGTGTGTGGTGTTTTGTGTATAGTATTGTTGCGTGTGATGACGTTCTATGTGTCGTGTTGTATGTGTGGTGGTGTATGTGTGTGTGGTGGTGTATGTGTGCACTGTTGAGTGTGTACATCTGTTTACTTTATATGATGAAATCATTTTGGTGTTTATTTATAAACCCCAGAACTAGGTCAACTAGGCAAGACCAATCATCAGAGAAGGCCTGAACATTGACCTGCAACGTCGTAACCAGTGGGCGGTTTAAACCAATAGCTCGTTGACACATTACAGGTCTGTACGACGTGGCAACGAGCTATTGGTCTCCACTGCCCACAAGTTGCGACGTTGCAGGTCATCGTTGACGCCTTCTACAACGAAAGTGTTTACACTATGTCAGTTGTGTACTTTTTGTTTCCTCGGAGGTGGGGTGCATTGTGTGGAGCACAACGGGGGGGGGGGGGGGCAAATGTATTTTTTGTGGGGTCAACGGGAGCTCATTTAAAAAAGTAAAACATGGTCACGTGACATCCAATGTGCAAATGACAAATTAAAAAAAACATCAAGTGTAGTCTTCAGTCATCTGATCACCCCACTGTGCAGTGCATGTAGTATTGAAACATGAACTCTCTCTTCACTGGATTATAAGGACAGCCAATGACTTCTCTGAAAACAGAAAAAAACTTTTGGTTAAAATTCATTTAGACACGTTAAATAAAACATAAAGTTACAAAATAATACACTAAGGCTTGTCTTCAAGTCCCAAGATTAATGAGGAAATGGACTACTTTTATTATGATCGTGTCTTGCACCTGTTAAAGTCAATGGCTACCTGAGCAACATGCTTTTAAATAACCAGTAGAATTTGAAATGAGCGAAATACTCATTGGACTATGATTGAGCTTTTAATATCTAACGACGGATTTCTTTTGTTGTTCAATCAATTATTGAAAGTGTTGGTCTAGGCTGATCTGACAACAACAACAAAAGTTTATATATTATCTAACTTGTTGACTCAATAAGTACATTTTGGCAAAGAAAGTAAAGCTACATAGATACATCGAGAGATATAAAGAAAAAGAGAAACTGACAGGCAAAATAGATAGATTGACTGACTTACAGACAAACAGACAGATAGATAAATTGTTATTTTGAAACTAATAATTTAATTTCTTCTGTTAAACTTAATGCAAATTTTTTTGATCAAATCAAATGATTGCTTTCGGGTGGTGGTAAACTCATTTCGTAGGGTCAGAAGGTTTGTTCTCTGCTCAGAGTGACTTCTACATCTACACCTGATGTCTTTACTTTCCTGTCTTTCAAGAATGCTATTCTGTGTGCTATTTCTGTCCTTTGAGTTGATGGCAAGACTAGAATTACACTACGTAGAAGTTACAATTATTTTTCATTGTAGGCCTTTGCAAAGGATATCTACCATATATATATATAGGTCACAGCTTTCCTATTCTATTTATAATTATAACTCGATAGAATCTACCTCAGGTCTCGATACGTCTAGGTGTCCCTGGTTCAGTTCTAGTTAACGAAATAAAACAATTAAACCACTAGATCAAACACATACACTTTAATCAGCTTTACTGCATATCACACACGCTGGTCTCTGTCTGATAATAAAACACACTTCCGGTCATTCGCGCAGATTGTAAAAATAGATAATACATACATACACACATTCATCCATGACAATATATATATATATATGGGATATATATATATATATATATATCCCATAAAAACAATAACATATCTATGGCCTCATTATATGGAACGATTTATTTAAAATATTTAAATGTGAATATTTTATTATAACGTGTGGCATGGGAGACAAATCTCTACCTGAAATCGTTTGACGTAACCTTTTTGAATTATCTCCTCGTGTTCACAGGCTGGGGACATTCCCAAAGCCAGTCTCTGAAAACAAAAATGCAAGTGACGCCATGTGACAAAATCAAATGATAGAAAACATGAATAATAATCACGTCTGCAGAGTAAAACTTTTACATATCCAGATTTCATTGCTATAAATGGATGTGTTTTATTGAAAAATTTTTATACATCGCGGGAAACAAATAGAAATAGCAATCTTGTTGGTTAATTTAGTGTCAAAGAGAAGGGGAGTGTTGATAACATATATGTAGAGGCCTATAGGGAGGTGTCTTTTCAAACGTGTGTTAGACATTCTTTAGCTCTTCAGAATCCCATCCTCTAAGCTCTTCCTTTCGTAAGACAAAAGAATGTTGTGGAGTGGATTAGACTTCGTCTCTAGGACTTTTAACTTATTTTAACAAAAAAAAAACACAACTAAGAAGTGGTAATGAAGGAGAATTGATATGAAGATCATTTGCCACACATTGAGACATTGCGTGCGTGTGTGTGTATGTGTCTGTAAATGTGCAGTTCTGTCGCTTATATAAGCTTTGTTTTTATTTTAAAAAAATATATTTTGCTTGTTAACAAAAGAAATTCAGATTTCTCTGGCCGTTTGCTAGTAACAAAGTTACATTGTATTTATTTATTTGGCAACAGCAATCGTTCAATTGTTAAATATTTTGTTTATTTATTACGAAATTTCTCCAAATCTTTCTCTTTTTTATTTTTCATTTGTTTTTCTTACATCGCCTCTCCATTTCTCCATATCCCATTCTCGTCTCTATCTCCGTTGTTTGTAGTTTATTGCTCAAGATTTTAAAGATCGAAATGCAAACAAAGAGCGAGATTATTGCGTTGAAACCTTTTGGGGAACATTCTCAATATTGAATGTATTCGAGGCGTATGGACAACAATAATTAGTGACATGATCTTCTGAGAACAAATACAAACAAACAAACAAAAACAATTTACAAGAAATTGACTTAATCTTTATAGGGTCTTGCAGTGGCGTAGCTACGAATTTGGGAGCCAAGGGAGGTTGACCTTTTAATGGGGCCCCTGCATTTTGACAATCGATATCATGACATGAGATAATGTACTTAATAAATATGTCTTAGTTCCAATTGGTACAGAACAGGTATATTAGTAAATTAACAAAAAAATAATCATTAAGACTTTTAAAATGAATACTACCGTTGTTTGCTGGCGAGGTAGTGCACAAGTGACAAATCTCAATTCATTTCGCCTCACGTCGTGCTTTCTGTGCAACAAAGGCATCTTTAACATCATATAGAATTATCAATACTGTCTAGTATCTTTGACTCTACGTGAATAGCAAGATTACACGGCAGTGGCGTAATATTTAATGTAAAAAAAAATTAGGACATCCATTAGGGGCCCCCTCAACTGGGGGACCGGGGGGACTTTCGAATTTCGGACCCCCTCCCCTAATCTAGCTACACTACTGGAGTATTGAGAGTAGTTGTGAGAAGTGAAAGAGCTCATAGTACGAAAATGTCTGACCTGCTTACAGGAACCTTTCAACCGGAAGAACTTGTAGACAAAATATCCCGGTACCAGGATCATGGAAGAGATGCCTATGATCCAGCCTATGATATTGGCGTAGTACGGGTAAACGTAGGTCCCTACTGACGTCCTGTAGGTCAGTGGTTGGTAGGAGATGATACTGGAAGCCACGATGACCTATTAACAGAACATTTCAACTTCTGACATTGGTATCATTTAAATAATGTCAAACAGAGTAGTATTTTAATGTTAAAATGGTCGGCCTCTACTTATGAAAATGAATATATACATATATAAAGTTAAGTAGAGTTTGTTTACGTTTGAAATTTATTGTGCAGATATAAACTTTTAGGATAAGCGTGTTTATAATGACTAGATATTTAGTAATGCAAGAGCAGGCAACTGTGGTTTGGTACATTTTCTATAACGCATGTAACAAGGCGCATTTATTATTTTAAAGGTGGGTGGTTGTGTAATATGTGCTCCTGACTGTGAAACAATAATCCTAAGTTTAAACCCTGCTAGCCGCCACTCCCTACTGTCTTAAAGGTTAGATTTAGGGCGTAATAATTCTTCAATCCTGAAGGAACGCATTAACGTACAAGCCCAGTTCAAGGAGGTCTCATTATAAAAACAATTTTCACAAACCGACTCACTAATAGAAGAGAAGGACAAATAAATTTCCAACAAATCCTCCAGAAGATACTAGGTCGTTGTCCCGTCATTTTGTGAACGTCATCACAGAACTGTGGCATGCCTGGAAGTTTAAGTTGAGAAAATTACAAGATTTATTTTTCTTAAGCTAATATTTAAAATAAAAAAAAACAAGAACAGATCTTAAATAAGACTCATAGCTAGCCTGTAGTAAATACCCTCTAGCACATAGCCTGTAGCACATAGGTATAGAATTATTTTCACTTTTGACAATTAGGGTTGTGCCATGAGCAGCTTGACTTTATCTATATGTTCAATTCATGATTGAACTCAAGCTGAGTTGGTGTTTGATTGTTCACTTGGCGAGTGTGTCAACCTTCTTATTTCCGTCTAGTTCAATATTTGCTGGTATCCATTGAATCACAGTTTTGTTGTTGTTGTTTTATTGTTTTTGTTGTTGTTGTTGAACTTTATAACTGCTGTCCTGAGTTGTTTCATATAGAAGAAATCCGAGTTTTTCAAGCTTTGGAGGATCGATTAGAAAGACAAATTGACTGTGCGGTCTACTTGAATGATTTACAAGCGTTGTAGCAGCTAGTTCTAGCGTTTCCCTTTCTGCTTTGTGGCTGTCAGAGAGCTCTCCATTTGCGACGGATTTTTAGTTTTTCTCCATCGGGCCATTTGATGAGTATTCCAGCTCCTCCATTTGTGGTGGCTTTATGAAATGAGCCATCCTTGTAAACTCTGACGCCTCAGGACCCGACGCAACAAAATGAAACAACGTATGTTTTGAAACCTTAAAATTGGAACTAGTGAGTGGAGTGTCACCAGAGAATGCTGGCCATGTCCTTCAAAACTGCATTCTTTACCAAGAGGCCCGAACAAGACTCTGGCCCCAAAATACCCCTATAGAAAGAAAACTATATGGAGAGCTCCCTGATTTGGAAACCACTGGACAGTTAATTTCGTTTATTGGTCTAGTCATCTGAACACTCCAACATAACAATGAGAAGGGAGAAGAGAAAAGTTGTCAAAAGCAGCATGGCAACATTTTACCATATGTCCAAGAGAAAGACCGGACCAGAGAGCTCTATGAATGTCCATGTGTTTAGTGCTACAAAGATAATTAGATGCATATCAATGATAAATAAACCTCACTTGTCACTTAATGTATGCTAATATTAATGAGGAATATGAATATTGTCACGTACACTATATCTATATTTAGCCATAGCCTATACTTAGCTTGTCGGCAGAATTTTAGCTACCTCGGGATTTTCTATCACGCAACTAAATAATGTTTTGAAATAAATATGATTGGTTTAAAGTATTAATTATTGTACTTTGAGCTGCATTTATTGGTTAGCCTTGCAGCGGAGAGATGTTGGTCACGTGATAACGCTCTAGAGCCCGGGAAGGATTCTAGATTGCAGCAGTCTTGTGCGAAACGTGTTAGATTTAACATGTACGAGAGTCTAGTGTTAGAACTCAATTATATTATTGTGTAGATCAGTTATTTTATTCAAGTACATTTAACCATTGTAATTATTTGTGAATAGCTTTTCCAAGTTCTGAATTAAAGTATTTGTTTTAGACGAAGAGAAGTTTCTTCATTGAATATATAATAATATACTTAGATCCTCTTGTCAACTAGTAACTTCTAGATGATCCTCTTATCAACTGGCAACTTCTAGATGATCCTCTTATCAACAAGCAACTTCTAGATGATCATCTTATCAACTGACGATTTCTGAATCCTCGGCAATTACGATCATTGATTGTGCTTCAACGTGACATCTATAAATTACTGATGTTACTTCAAAAGAGAAGATAATTAGGTCCTACGTAATGAGATAATTATTGTAATATAATTGCTAATATACAAACGCCTATCTTAAATAAATTTAGGTTTAGGAGATTTCAGATTGGGATCTCGCCAGAGCTCTAAATAAGAGTGCAGCCATTAAACAAACAAGATTTACCGTAGATCCAAGAGACAGCCACCACCTGACACAAGACGATGAACACGATGGAGGTGCCAGCAGCAAAGGTGTCCAGGATTGTAAACACGTACATGCCTCCCTGGGAAGAATAGGAAATCATTTGATAAAAAAGACAGCTATTTAAAAAGTTCTTCAACTTCAGCAAAATTAAAATACAATAAATATATTGATTGGACAAATTAGGCACAGGCTGCACTTTTCACACCAAACATGTTTCAAGTTTCAATTACATCCGCGCAGCCAGACTTATACAGCCTAATTCCACACACCATAGCTCCACACACCACAGCTCCACACACACAGACTCACACAACCTAGCTCCACACACTATAGCTTCACACACACACAGACTCACACAACCTAGCTCCACACAACATAGCTCCACACACACAGACTCACACAACCAAGCTCCACACACCATAGCTCACACACAGACTTACACACCCAAGCTTCACACACCATAGCTCCACACACACAGATTCACACACCCAAGCTCTACACACCATAGCTCCACACACACAGACTCACACACCCAAGGTCTACACACCATAGCTCCTCACACACAGACTTACACAACCTAGCTCCACACACCATAGCTTCATACACACAGATTTACACACACAAGCTCCACACACCATAGTTTCACACACACAGACTTACACACCCAAGCTCCACACATCATAGCTCCAAACACCCAGACTTACACACCCAAGCTCCACACACCATAGCTCCATTCACACAGACTTACAAACCAAAGCTCCACACACCATAGTTCCACACACACAGACTTACACAACCTAGCTCCACACACCATAGCTCCATACACACAGACTTACACACCCAAGCTTCACACACCATAGCTCCACACACACAGACTTACACACCCCACCTCCATACACCATAGCTCCATACACACAGACTTACACAACCAATCTCCACACACCATAGCTCCATACACCCAGACTTACACACCCAAGCTCCACACACCATAGCTCCTCACACACTGACTTACACAACCTAGCTCCACACACCATAGCTCCATACACCCAGACTTACACACCCAAGCTCCACACACCATAGTTCCACACAGACTTACACAACCTAGCCCCATACACCATAGCTCCATACACCCAGACTTGCACACCCAAGCTCCACACACCAGAGCTCCATACACCCAGACTTACACACCCAAGCTCCACACACCATAGCTCCATACACACAGACTCACACAACCTAGCTCCACACATCATAGCTCCACACACACAGACTCACACAACCAAGCTCCACACACCATAGCTCACACACAGACTTACACACCCAAGCTTCACACAACCTAGCTCCACACACATAGACTCACACAACCTAGCTCCACACAACATAGCTTCACACACACACAGACTCACACACCCAAGCTCTACACATCATAGCTCCTCACACACAGACTTACACAACCTAGCTCCACACACCATAGCTCCATACACCCAGACTTACACACACAAGCTCCACACACCATAGTTTCACACACACAGACTTACACACCCAAGCTCCACACACCATAGCTCCATTCACACAGACTTACACACCAAAGCTCCACACACCATAGTTCCACACACACAGACTTACACAACCTAGCTCCACACACCTTAGCTCCATACACACAGACTTACACACCCCAGCTCCATACACCATAGCTCCATACACACAGACTTACACACCCATGCTCCATACACCATAGCTCCATACACCCAGACTTACACACCCATGCTCCATACACCATAGCTCCACACACACAGACTTACGCACTCAATCTCCACACACCATAGCTCCATACATCCAGACTTACACACCCAAGCTCCACACACCATAGCTCCACACACACAGACTTACACACTCAATCTCCACACACCATAGCTCCATACATCCAGACTTACACACCCTAGCTCCACACACACAGACTTACACACTCAAGCTTCACACACCATAGTTCCATTCACACAGACTTACACACCCAAGCTCTACACACCATAGCTCCACACAAACAGACTTACACACCCAAGCTCCACACACTACATTGATTCGACTCTATTCAAAAGTAACAATTTATCGCAAAGAAAACCAGAACCAGAGGTGGCCTTAAGAGGCGTCGAGTGGGTCAACTGTACCTGGCCCCGCGCCTTAGGCGGCCCAGCGAGAAAGAGAATTTTTTGTCACAGTCAGCCCATTGTACAAATATTCGTGACCTTGATATGACACTCACCCAGTGCACTGCGCACTTTTTTAAAGGTTGCCTTTGTCAGAGAGAACAGCGATTTGAACCAAAAGATTGAGACTTTCCAAAACGAACTCACCTGCATCAAGCAAGGAATGGAGAACAAAAACGCTGACATGATGATGATCAATGTGAGAACCTCTCTAAAATACTTGTACTTCATCAGCTGGGAGAGCTCATCTCTGATACCAGTCAGAGGAGACTCCAGGCCGCCAAACTGAAATAGAAAATTTTAATAAAAATATGACCTTAACATTTCTTGAATGTTTTCCACATTTACATTTACATACAATAATAAAATAATAACAATAAGAAGAAAAATAATAATATTTAAGGGAACAACTCCACAGTTACAGCCATATCTTTCAATACTTGAAGAGTAATTTCACTTTTTGAAATCAAACCAAATTAATTAATTATGACTATTTAATAAACTATTTGTTTGTTTTTATTGATTCGTGTGTAATCTTCAACAATAAATAATTGTGCAAAATTTCAACTTCATCTGAGAATAAGAAGTGGGCAAAATAACGTGTTTAAAACAATTTGTCTCAGACAGACAAACAGACAGACAGAGTGAGTTGATATAAGTTTTGTAATAATAGTTAAGGGAACAACTCCACATTTACAGCCACACGATAATGTGTCCATGACTCCCAGGTTGGTTTTGGAAAGAGAGAGGATGAACGTAAAGCGCTTGGGACCACCAAATAATTGCTGTACTCCTTTCTTGACCAAGAAATAGATCTAGCAATGGGAAGATATGCAAAAGTCAGGTGGTCATATAAATTCATTATGCCCTGTGGTCAGAAGCTTCCAGGGAAGCACCACATCACTTGTTGCTTCATTATGCAACGTTTTCCAGGGGAATACCACGTCACAGTTAAGATCTCACTTAACTATATAACATTAGTTGAATGCGGTTCCAGCTCTTGCTAGTTAAACCCCCCCCCCCCCCATTCATCAGCTCTGAAATGATTCACGAAAAAACAGCAGACGTCATTATACAACAACACAAAGAAACGATATTGGAAGTAATATTGATGCTATATTAATGAACATCTCTCAACTATGGACATTAAAAACAAATCACACCTAAAATCACTTCATTGTAATGTAGTGCATCAGATTATATATAGGTCAACTACGGACGGTCAACACGTGTCCACCCCCTAATCCAGTGATGCCCAACCTAATTCAGTCTGCGGGCCATTTTTATTTCAAACACTAGTGTCGCGGGCCACATGATGGAACAAATACAAAAACTTAATGAAATTGACCTGAACCTATATTATTTCAAACCCGAGGATCTAGTACATGACATGGAAGTATTGGGAGAGTTGAATGTTTCTCTTTACACTTCAAAAATTGGCGTAAGTTCTGTTTATATTGTGACTTTCTTTCTTTCTTTATAAAAACAAACATGTTGACTAGCAATGGTATCATGTTCTACAAAAAAAGTAAAGATCCGTTCACTTCTCTTAGTGGATGCTATACTCCTGTTTCATGAACACTTAAATGTTAAATGCCTTGGCAGTAATTCATTAGAAAAAGTGAGGGCTCTAACGTAGGTAAAGATACATTTTGAACATTTTTAGGGGGGGGGGGAGAGGGATTTTCTATATTTAGTGTCGACGTTTCGACAGGACGGATGGAAGCACTTCGGATCTGGCCTGCGGGTCGTATTTTGGGCATCACTGCCCTAATCAATACGCAGTCAGTAGTCTCCTCTGGACTTGTTTGTTATTTTAAAAACGCCGCCAACACGTGTTTATATGCCTAAGTCAGCCTAAATGTTGAAAGTTTAGTTTAACATGCACAAAAATATTTGGAGTATTTTTTGACAAGTTCCAGAGTAAACCACCTGACAGGTAAACACTACAGGTATCTGACGTGTGCACGAACTTTACGTGTTGGCTACAAAACAAATATTATTAAACTAATTAACCAACTCATTTACACTTTGAATTTACAAAAAATATGTCCATCACTTTGAAATATTAGAGGAGGGCGGGACCAGACTTATTAATATGAAATGTGCCAGCATGTGGTTCTAGTAAATGGGAGACAGAATAGATATAAAATACGCGGGATACATATTCCTCCCTTCTACACAAGTCAGTTTGTGACTTAACCTCACTGAAGTGTCCCTTAAGGAGCAAGAATTCCCCATTTTATGACCCATTGACCCGGAAAAGGCTATTTTCCCGTGTCCAGGATGGACGATTGGCTCTTCTCCGACCTCTCTGACTGGAGGACCCCCCCACCTCCAACTATATGATCATGTCATCACGCGAGACCACGAGAGGACGCTCCACGTTCCTATAATAAAGTTATGTACAGTCACATTCCGTGGGGGGAGATATTGAAATGTAAAGGTCATCTGTCAATGAGCGTGTCATGTGGCTAGCACAATGACCAACCGCCTTTTACTTTTCCCCGACTAACGTCAGGTACCTATTAGAGCTGGGACTACTCAGAGGCGCCCGAGGATCCCGAAATTATAAAATCCCAGTCTTCATCAGGATTCAAACCCCGGACCACTGGTTCAGAAGCCAAACGCTTTGCCGCAGAGCCTCCAAATTAAAATACAATCACCGAATTCTATGAGCGTAGCCAATGGGGTTTCAGTTTATCCCCCCCCCCTTCCAGAGTTTGAGCTTTAGACCCTCCTTCACATGATTTTCAGTTTAAATCCGCCAAACAGAAGGTTTTGACAAAAAAAGGGATTTTGAGTTTTAAATCCCATCCTGAGGGTTTTAATGTTTAAAATCTCATCTTTAATATACAAATAAAATAAACTACAATCACCAAATTCTATGAGCGTAGCCAATGGAGGTTTTGAGTTTAAACCCCCTTTCAGATGGTTTTGAGTTTTAAGTCCATAAACAGATAGTTTTTGACGATAAAACCCCACCTTTCGATAAAAAATCTAAAGCAAACTTTAGTAACCTAATTCCATGAGCGTATCATATAGGAAACAAAAGGAAAAGCAAAGCTACAATTACTTAATGCCATGAACGTAGCCGATGGGGGTTTTGTGATTACCCTCCACCTGTAAGAAAAAACTAAAGCAAAACTACAGTTTCAAATTCTGACAGTCTCTAGGCTCCATGAATAAAGTAAAGTGAAAAGCAGAATTGGTTTTGACCTACAATTTTTTAATTAAAATGCACTGAAGATACCTCAGAATATGCATTTTTTGTTTGAGTTTTAAATACAGGAAATAATGTTTGGCGCAGAGGTTCCAGCTGGCAAGCGTGAGGAGTCTAATGGTTTTTCACTATCTCCAGGAAGAACTTATTCTAGGGTATAAAAAACGTCCGAAAAAATGAAGTTTGAGAATGTAAAGAAGATTAATTACGTACACACACGCACACATACATGTAGGTGGGGGGGGTGCGGGGAATCATATCTTGCGAAAAAACCCTGGCTACGCTCATGATGAGATGAATTACTGTCTTTCAACATCTCGTCCTATTTTGGACTAGGCTAAGCACGTGTGTCATTGGAAGCCCTAGCCTTAACCCTCTCCTTCCCTGCCCCAGCACTAAGCACGTGTGTCATTGGAAGCCCTAGCCGTAACCCTCTCCTTCCCTCCCCCAGCACTAAGCGTCATTGGAAGCCCTAGCCTTAACCCTCTCCGTCCCTCCCCCAGCACTAAGCACGTGTGTCATTGGAAGCCCTAGCCTTAACCCTCTCCTTCCCTCCCCCAGCACTTAGCACAAGTGTTAAAAACACACTCTCCGACCTCGTGACCTGTACCTAACGACTTCTCTCTCTCTCCAGGAACATCAAGTTTGGATGCATATTGTCACTCAACAAATAAACTTTCCCTAATGACGCAATACATCTGTGTGCACTTACAAGGTCAGCACATTATTGAAAGAAAAAGAAGTCAGGACGTTAATTAATAGGCAGAGTGGATCCGAGCTAAATGTCTCCTCATTAACCTGTCTCTAATCTAATCCAATCTGAAGATTATTTATTTTTGTATCCGTTTTTGTTGTCCTGTACTTAAAGATACAATTATATTCATAAAGACAGAAACCTGATACGTAAAGTATAGTCCATTACATTAGTATAATCATTCATCAATAAAATAACACTATGTGTCATCACTTCTTCCCCCCTCCCCCGTTACAAATCGCCCAAGAAATGTATGCTGCCATAGGGAAACAACTAAACCGATGTAAGCGTATTAAATTCTTGAAGAAATAAACTTGAATACAACTTTTATTTATAAATATACATAGAGTTACATTGAAAATAAAGACATAACTCAGTACACAAAACACCGTCATTTCTGTTCGCGTCTTTCATTAAAAATAAACCCCTCCCCTTCCACCAACACACACGTGACGACATCAATCATGACAGATCCTTTCGTGGTTTCATCAGAAACATTCTCTCCTCAACGTTACCTTGGAAACACACACATACACTCTTGAACAAATTGTAATTAAAAGACATTGTCGTTCTAAAAATCATAGACCGTGTGGGATGTAAGCACAAGCGTGATTGCAGGGCCGGCCTTTGACAAAGGCTAACTAGGCAGCCGCTTAGGTCTCCCGATTGGCGGGGACCTCGAACAGAAATTAAGATATTTCTTTAGAGAAAAAATTATGAAACTTGTGTCCAATGTTATTGTCAAGGCACACTAGGTTTTAAATAAATTGCGCACATTTATTTTATAGATGTTTTTTATTTTCTATTTCCTTTTACGGCCACCAAATTCTCTTCACCTAGGGCCTCCGATTATTTAAGACCGGCCCTGGTAATGGGCTAGGTCTTTCACGTGTCTGTAACAAGAAAAAATGGACAACGGAATGAACATGAACTGTGAACTATTTCTGAAAAACGTTGAACTAATACGTGGTGAGAACATGAACCAAAATAAAACAGGATCAGAAACAAAACAAACTCTAGGCCTCCAGCTATCTTCAGGATAAATAACCTTTTAGAACAGTGTATTGAACATGTCTCTAGTTAAAACTTTACTTTGTATATACCTTTCAGAGTTTGACTTTTCTTTGGTGACACGTTGGATTAAAAAAGACTCCAATGGAACGTTGGATTCAAAAAGACTCCAATGGAATGGAACGTTAGATTCAAAACGACTCCAATAGAACGTTGGATTCAAATTGACTCCAATGGAATGTTGTATTCAAAAAGACTCCAATGGAACGTTGTATTAAAAAAGACTCCAATGGAACGTTGGATTCAAAACGACTCCAATGGAATGTTGGATTCAAAACGACTCCAATGAGAGTCTAATGGATCGTTAGATTCATAAAGACTCCAATTTAACGTTGTATTAAAAAAGACTCCAATGGAACGTTGGATTAAAAAAGACTAAAGTAGCAGAACATTGGATTCAAAAGACCCCATATATAAACTAGGCCTTAAAACCGAAAGTAGACAAAAACAAAAAATATGAATCAATGAAAAAATTAATTTGTGGTAATTGATTAGTTTTGTTTAATATAGAAAAAGGAAATAAATCCTGCAAGATTGAAAAATTTGGCTGCATATGTGTGTTTTTTTTCTTATGTAAGATTTTTTATTTTTTTAAAGAAATATTTGTTTTGTTTTTTTTAGATTTTGCTTGTTTAAAAATATGAATACGCACCGCACTGTCCAGTCCAAGGGAGAGCAACATGAAGAAAAAGATTATGGCCCAGCCCACTGAACCCGGAAGTGTTGCTATGGCCTCAGGATAAACAATAAATACAAGACCTGGACCTATAGAAAAAAAAATCGTACATATCATACGCAAACTAGATCAATAGATGATAGATCTATACTACCAGGAAAATTATAAAAAAAGAGATTTTTTTTTTTTAAATCTGAAAGTAATTTTTTTTTAATCCAAACTATTTAAAAAAAATAGACTAGTTGATCCATTAATTTTAGAAATTTGTTCTGAAATTTGTTAGAAATATCAAAGAATTAGTAGTAAAACAGAAGTGGAGTAGACTCCTTTTCTTTTGTGTGTGCAAATTAACTTAGCATTTAAAAAAACAACAACATTTATGCCAGATGCTTTCCATAGCTCTACCTTCTGTGGCCACTTTGTCGATATCTTTCTGTGTCCTGAGTGCCATGTAGCCCAGATAGGAGAAGATGACGAAGCCACTAAATAAGCTGGTGAATGAGTTGACGATGACAGTAATGATGCAGTCACTGAAAACAAAACAAATTAGTCACTGTAGAAACTTGCTGAACGCTTTAAAAAAAAAAGACTAACTATTTAGTTGACTTTATTGGGTAACGGGCTGTGTGGTCAAAATTTCGCACCAATAAAAACATTTTGAAGTCGAGTAAAATTTAAAACTCGAAATAATTCTTAACTTTGTTATACATCTCGTAATTGACCACTCCCCTGTGAAAGTAAGGTCCTGAGAAAACTCTTTGATTGTCTGGACGTCTGCAAAGCCACAGTCGTATGCAAGCGTGAAGTTTAGCTCTTACCCTCTTATCTTATACTTGGCATGTTATTTATACACTTAAACATTGCTAAGTCATTGGTTTTCCTGGCTGATTCAGGCAACCCGTTCCATGCCCTAATGACGATAGGGCACCAATTTGTTCTAGCAAATGGAATAAAAATATGCCTTTATCTTTGTGTCTTCCAGAGTATTTTTAGTAAGTTGTGTTTTTGAATTTGTAAGTTATGGTTTAATTGCCTATGTATTAATACATCTTCACTTTCTAATCGTCTGTCCTGAAGAATCCAATACGAGACGAATGGTAGCACTCACAACAAGAGTTGTTAATCATAAGACAACTTTATTGTTTGAAAAATCTTCCCATTTCATTCCTATTTCATTTTGAAAAAACAACTTCATGCAAAAGAAACAATTTGTTAAATGCATAAAGGAAACATTGGGTTAGTCGACACATACAAGACTACTAACTGCCACAACCCCATACCCAGCCCCTAATTTTTTTATTTTTTTATTGAAGTGCAATTCCCGCCGAAATCTGTTAGTATTTTGTCGTACCGCTTACAGTCGTTGTGAAACTTGTTATAACTGGCATATGCAATATGCGTTCCAAAACCGGAACCAACAGAGAAAAAAATCTGGACAGCCGCGTCAATCCAAACCTGCAAAGAAATACAACAAAACATTTTTTTCAGTGAATTGAAAACTTTCAGCAGTTCAACTCCTTCCCACCCCACCGTTTTTTTTTCTCAGGTCCTTGACCTCGCAACTTCCAAAACTTTTGTTTTTTTCAGGTGCAGACAACCGCAGTCAAGAATGATATCAAACTATCAAAAGTTGAAATGGAACGTATCGCACTTAATTAGTTAATTAGCGGATTTAATAAAACGTTACAGCTTTCACTAAGTTAAAAGGACAGACAGGAAATACAAATTCACTTGTTAACTTTACCAGTGTTAGGCTTACAAGAATATCTTTTTAATAGTAATATATATATATATATATATATATATATATATATATATATATATATATATATATATATATATATATATATATATATATATATATATATTTGATGTATACAATTATTATACATTTATTAACAAAACAAAACAAAAAAAAACTTTGTATTCAACAGACGAAGCTTAAAAAACCTCCAAACTTACAACTATATCTCACAATAATGTAGTCGTTATTCAATTTCAAAAATAATAATAAATTACCAAAAGTCAATTCACTAAATGGTTAACTTTTTAATTTATTCATGTTTTGTTAGGTACAATGAACAATTGTTTACTTAAAGTTTCAACTTGAAACAAGAGTGGGTGAGGGAGAAATAACGTGTACCACTATCTAAGAGGACTAAACTCTACATATTTAATCATATATGTGAAAACTGAAGCATTAATTTAATAAAAATAATTGATTATCAGTAATTAATTGATTAACTGGTTATTTATTTTATCGATTCATTTCTTGTTTATGCTAATAAATAATTGTGTATAAAGTTTCAACTTGATCGAACAATCTGTGTGGGAGAAAAAACATGTACAAAATTAGTGCCAGACGCAGTGCGTTAAGTAAAGTTTACCCTGAATAAGTTGTTTTCTTTTAAATACTTGTGTATTACTTAAATTTATATTTCACTGTCCCAGCCAGTATAAGCCATAAGATCAGGAATAATCTCAAGGGAAAGAATAAAATGAATAAACAGCATCCAGAGCCATCTCAACTTACTTTGGGTTTTCTGAGGCTGTCTATCTTTGGTGTGATGAAGTAGCGTATCCCGTCCTCCGCCCCTGGCAGTAAGACGCCTCTGACCAAAAGGATGGTCATGATGACGTACGGTAGAGTTGCTGTGATATAAACAACCTGATGTGAAGAGGGAGGAGAGAAGAGGGCCTTTTAGCAACATAACGAAATAATAATATAATATAACAAAATATAATATAATATAATATAATAACTAGCACTCGACACAGGATACGCCCGTTGATTTGTTCCCAGGCTTTATATTGTTTATTATGGCCGAAATACCCACTTCTTTTCTTCTTTGTTTTAAAAATTGTAATAAATAGGCCACATATTAATAAGGCTTGTCTTCGAGTCCGAAGATAAGTGAGGAATGCAGTATTTCCCGTGGCTGCGCAGCCCCAACGGTGCCCTACATATTTTGCCACACCGAGTACAAGCATAACCGTTGTCCGCAGGTGGACGATTTAGATTTTTTTTTCGTCGTCAAATGTGTATCCCGCGGCCTTTGTGAGTAACCTCCAGCTGTCTCGTTCTGATGCCGATTGCAACCAGGTGCTCTCTTCTATGTCAGTTAAGACAAGTTGGCGCCTAAGGTAGTCTTTAAAGCGTTTACGTGGGGCGCCTCTGTTACGTCGACCACAAAAGAGACCACATATTAACGATGAACCTAAAATACTTTTTTTAGGCGTGAATTGGTGTATCCAGTAAGGCCCTAGAGAATAGCAAGTGGGGCGACCACCCCAGGCCTCGTTCCTTAGGGGGGCCCCGCGATCGTAAATCTCCTCGTCACATTCAGCTTCGCAATCTAGATTACTTTTCATTAACTAGGACATGTTACTCAATATTTTGGTAGCTTTTCTGGTATCTATATGACACCAATTACCATGCAAGCTCTTAAGATGACATTTTTGGTTTTAAATGCAGTTCAGTTGTAAAGACAGCAACTTATGACCTGTCGATTCTACGAAGCTGTCATTGTTCAACAGTTCACCTTGGCATCAATATAAACAAGTAGCCGGAAGCTACAAACTAACATCGGATATTTCGTACATAAACAAATCCAATCCTGTTTGAATAGGAAAGCACATTGATAAAGTTTAAACCGGTTGAAATTGTGTACG
Organism: Biomphalaria sudanica; assembly: GCA_036873155.1. NCBI lineage: Eukaryota > Metazoa > Mollusca > Gastropoda > Planorbidae > Biomphalaria > Biomphalaria sudanica. The sequence continues at coordinate 2,889,405 of JAZGLO010002645.1, read as the reverse complement.
CATTTCTACAGAAAGAGTCATAGGTCTTTTATAGTGTTGTTGTTTTTTTTAAATGAAAATTAATAAAGAAAATATAGGCCAGTGTTTTCATGACTTTCGAAGAGGATACGTTCCGAGACCACCCGCGAAATTAAATTATTTAATTTCATATATGTACATTATTTTTGGATACGAACTCTTTCCCATTCTTTTAACAACCTTAATGCGCCAACTGTTTCTGACGTCAAGACCTGTGGCGGGGCAACGAGCTATTGGTCTACACACGTAGTAGGACAGTGTTGAGGCCTACTATAACGAATGGTCGCGATTGAACCAATTCATGTGCTATACTGTTATTTCGGCCTATCCGTCTCCAGACAATTGAGCGAAGGTCATCACCAACATTGTCATCGTTGTCGTGGAGATGCTGTGACGGTTACAGCCGGTCCATTCTTTCATGTCATCCAGCCAACTTTTCTTTGGACCGACCTTCGTGCTCCCTCCACTGTACCTTGTCAACGTCTTACAAGTCAGCTCAGGTTTCGTCTCTTCACACTGAAGAGTGCTTCCTTTTGCCAGCCAGAGTGTTGACTTTTGGATAGACAAACTCATTTGTATTATTTTCCTGGTATCTGATACCCTATACAAAGTACTCAAGCTCCTCTTGGGACAACGAGAATCAGGTTCTCAAATTTCGGGTCATTTGAAAAATCAATGTCATTGGTCAACCAGGTCACTTGCTAGGACTCCGAGTCACATGTTGAAACTTCATATATCTTACTTTGTATTGCTCGTCACAAGTATGGGAAACAGAAGACATCGTCCTAACTAGCCCCTCACAACAAAGTCCTGAGGACTTCCCACAGCGCCTTACTAAATGTTTGAGATCAATTTCAAGGAGACAAACACTTTTGAGGCACCTTTTGTTCAGATCGTGTTGTATATCTCTCCTCTCTTTGAAATAGCAATCCAGTGCTTTCATTCAAAGGACACATTTCTAAACTACCGGCAATGATTGATAACTTTTGTGAACAAGAAGTTCAGGTATGATACTTCATGCGGATACTGTATGATATTGACGATGTGTTTATTTACCTTCTTAAATATCAAAGAGGCATTACTGTCTAGTAATATAATTAATTCATATATCTGAACTAGTCAAAATATACGTTACAAAGGAATTCAATGAAACAATATAAGAAACGAATACATTTGCTATAGAACTTTTTCTATTTTTACTGATTTTATTTTTATTACTGTTACTATTATTATTTTCTTTACAAAAGTAACATATTAGAACTTAATGAAACGCTGTAATTACAATGTAAAAGTTACTTATCAATAATAGACTCCGCAATAAGATTTACACAGATATGTTACTTTGTAAATGTACCAGGTATTTATCATTTAAAACCAATAAAAAGAGAAAGGTTTAAATAAAATCCTATAATAATTTGCTCCAATCACTTTTGTGGACCTGATTGGGGGGTCTGAAAGGGGAACTTTTTCTTTTTTTTTAGACTACCTTTTTTTTTCATGCAAATAAAAAAAAACAAAAACATCCCATTGACTTGTGAAATTATCACTAAAGATACTTTTTCCCTACCTAAAGGGCATTGGCTAGACGCTTTGTGTTAATGCGATTCATAGACAACGCTTTGGTCAACATTTCGCTTGAATCCCCCTCTTCTAGTAACGCCCCTGCTAATAAAGTCATAATACGAAGTCGTTAATATTAGATTTAGATCACTCCACGGGGACAGATGTAAAAGCAGACAGCGGCCACTTCTAGTGCATCAGACGATGCTCAGTAACTCACCTTGCCGGTACTTTTGACGCCTTTCCACAGACAGAAGTACAAGACGGTGAAGGTTAGGAATGTACAGAGAAGAAGCTGCCACCTTATGACCCCGAGGTCCTCAAGTCCTGTGCTGTGATGGAGCTCCAGCATGCCACGTCTTAAACAGATGGTTTTATAACCAACACAAATTAGTTGTATTTAGTAGCCTATGAATAATAAATCTAATAATTTCTAGTTAGGCTTTTGATTAAAGCGCTTTTGATAGTGATACATTGCAGAAAAAAAATGTAAAAATATCAATGATGGTGTCAAAAAAGCTCTTCAGATTAATTGCCACATTCTGTATTGCTAAGATTACTACCCAAATATGGATTTATAATTATATATAGTTCGTCCATCGTGGTTCGATGATAACCACTTTTGTCATCCATGGGGCTGAGGGCTTTGCACTGCACTGAGGGCTTAGCCTCCTAATGTGGCTGGTGAGACCTTTGTGAGCCCGGAATGTACACTGGACAGGTTATTCCAGCTGAAGCTAGTGTCCTTGACCTCGCTTTTCTTCTCTGGCGCCTTTCTTTTGCCAGCGCTGCTCTCTTGTCCTCAGCCAGTTTTCACAGCGCGACGCCATGATGTTCTGTCATGTGCTTCTGTCTCCCAGGTGGCTGGGTTTATGCTAAACGCTTTCAGAGAAGCTTTGAGGGTGTCCCTGAAGCGTTTTCTTTGTCCAACTTGTGAGTGCTTTCCACCCCTTAATTGACCATACAGGAGTCGTTTAGGGATGCGGCGGTCTTCCATTCTGCAGACTTGTCCTGCCCATCGCAGCAGGGACTGCATCAGGATTGTGTGGATGCTTTGCAGATCCGCTCTTCGAAGGACTTTAGTATCTGGTATTTTTTCTTGCCATTTGACATTCAGTATTTTTCTAAGACATGTCATGTGGAAGTGATTCAGTTTCTTTGCATGTTTTCTGGACACTGTCCACGTTTCTGAGGCATAGAGCAATGTAGGGAAGATGACAGCTCGATAGATCCCTAGCTTTGTGTTTGCGGTGATACCTCGTCTGTTCCGTTTGATCGTCGTATGATCTGAGCCGAAGGCTCTTCGAGCTCAAAGTTTGAAAAAAAACCTGTTTGGACGCCAAACAGTAAAAAAAAAACAACCTGAGAGAGACCCGAGTCAATGCCTATGTAAAGCATTGCTGTTTCCAATGCCTTTGGCCCCCGACGCATGCTTGGCTGCACATGGCCGAAGGCCGAGGACACCGGGAGCCTCCGCCATTTTCCTTTGTTATACCAAGCTAATCGTGGGGGACTCGCCATTTATGTAACGGTCCCTTTTAGGAACAGCACATGGATGTGTGACAGGTTTGAGGGGACTTTTTTGCAAATCCGCCCGTGCAAGAGGTGGACTCTCGTCTACCCGTGGGCATCCCCACGGGAATTATGTTTCGCCATTCATTTAGCCTAGCTACCTCTTCAAGCAACCGTTTCCACCCTGGTGCCACAGTGAGGCAGAACAGCGTACCCGGGCCTCGTCTGTTCCAGACATTTTCAGACACATTTATAATTCCAATGCAAATAACAGACTTCGACCCCTCCCCCTTTTTTTTTTAGTCAGCACGTCACACTTCCCTAGGTAGCGTGCTCTAAAGTTTAAGAAAGCTGGTTGAGGATTTAGCAGATGATACAAATTATGATCTAATGATTGTTACGTTTTGGACAATTTCAAGCGAAATTATTTGTTATAAAAGAAATCAATGCAGAGAAGTCACTTTGTTTGTAGCTACCGTCAAGTCTTTAGCAATAGTGTATGCTTTAAAAAAAAAAACAACACTTTTTTACTTTGCTGTCACCCCCCCCCCCCCCCATGTGCATTCTTGGAATCTCCCAACGAACGTCCTGCCATACGATGACAAAGAAACACAAGTATTCTGAGATAAAAAGAAGACACGTCTAAATGAACACTTACTGATGGACCGGAAGTGATCTTGTGTTCAGTTTTCCTTAACATTTGATTTCAGAGGCGTAGTGAGGTGGAAGGGGGGCAAAGGGGGCAATATGCCACCAGGCGCCACCCTCAAGAGGGCTGGGCGTCACAATCCGCCTATATTTCTATGTGATGTTCATGGAAAATTGAGGGGTGGGGGGCACCATTAATGTACCTTGCTCCGGGCGCACGTTTTGCTCACCAAGCCTTTGCATTTGATGCCATCCACAAATTATCTTGAAAATCTTGATTATAATAAGTGCCCGCCCCTTCATCAGTAGCCTTCTGTTGTGAATAAGTTTTTGAGTTTTGTTTAAATGGAACCTTAGAATTTCGCTTAATTTCTTGTACATTCTTTCTCACAGTCGGCTTCACTTCTCCATTCTCTTTCCAATAGTCTCCCAGGTTTGCTTTAAAAATACCTTCTTCTCTTCTCTTCTCTTCTCTTCGTTCTAAGTTGTTTTTGTTCTTTTTGTTCTTTTCCTTTTTTTTTAATCCTTTTTTTTTCTTCTGGAAGCAAATCTTCCATTTTTGAAAGCTGTTATTCTTTTATTGTGCTTTTTTTTTTTTTTTTGGTGTGTTTTTCTTCTGAAGGTTCAAATTTTACAAGTGTGTAGAAGTTTGAAGAAAGTCTTCTCGGTTTCAATGGTTCTGTTAATAAAAATTGTCTAAACACCACGTGACTCTATGACGTCAAAAAAGAATGGGCGTTGTCTCACAATGACGTACTAAAAGTAGACAAGGGAAGATAAATGTGAAATCTCACTTAAAGTTGAACTCGTCTGAAGGTCATATTTTCAGCAAGATACACCACAGGGGGATGTAATTATCTTGACGTTCAGCGTTCAACGGTTACATTAATCTCGAAATAATAAAGAAAGGAAAATTATTGTTCAACAGATGAGAAAATTTTAATATAATAAATCTGTAAAAAAAAAAGTGTCTGCCTAATCGTGTGGCATGCGCTCCGAACTGTCATCAAGATCTCGAAAGACCCGGGCTCGAATCCTCCAGACATCCACTCCTGCCCATGCCTTCCTATGGCAGACTTGGTCCTATGTGTAATAATCTTCATTTCTGAAGAAGCATCTGCAACTTACACCCTTCAGATAAAAGCTGACACAATTATTTTAACAGCAAGTATTGCATATAGATGACTACACGGCTTTCTGATCGTGCCGTATGCGCGTTGGACTGTCAATCGAACTTCGATGGTCCCGGGATCATACACTGTTGTCCGGAGGAAAGCTTGAACTAGGAAGTAGATTCTCTTCAACTTTGAAGGCACATCCGAAACATGAAAAACATTTGACAAACATTTCCAGAAGTTCTAAAGTACTGAAGGAACTCTTCTGACTTTCAACAACAGAGTCTACACAAACAGATGGAAACTCGAACACAATATGTAAATATGAAGAAGTGTTTTAAATGTCTCAAATAGAATGTAGTCTTAACTATAGCTTTGTGTCTCAAATATAACACAGCATCTCAAATATAACACATTTTCTCAAATTGAAAGAACTGTATCAAACATAACACGTTGTCTAAAATATAAATTAATGTATCAAATAATGTATCAAATATAACACTTTGTTCCAAACATAATTTAATGTCTCCAATATATCTTAATGTCTCAAATAAAGCTTTGATGTCTCAAATATAACAGTGTCTCTACAATGATACATTGTCGGAAATATAGCTTTATTTAGTATCTGAAATATAATTTACTTTCTTAAATATAGCTTAATGTTTCAAATATACCTTAATGTCGTAATATAACTTAGTGTCTTAATAAAACTTACTGTCTTAATAAAACTTAGTGTCATAATATAACTCTCAGCTATGTTACAATGTCGGGAATATAGCTTTGAGCCTAAACTATACCTCAACGCATACAAATACTTACTCAAAATACTCCATGGTCGAGGAGACAGACACACTCGCGTTGTATGTCCTGTTGTCCGGCGGCCGGGAGTCGACATCCGCGCCATCCGAAGCGCTGGAAGCGTTTGTGACATTGGCGTCCCAACCGATCTGCCAGCAGTTACCGCTGTTGAAAGGGTTGAAACACGTGGTCCACGGCAAGACGCTGGTGAATGAGGCAAAAAGATAGAAGAAGCTCCAGCCAATGATGACGTTGTAATAGAAGGCCACTATGTAGGCCATGAAGCAAGAGGCGATGCCGATGCCTAAACAAGGAAGAAACAGAATAGAAACAGAATTGCCAGATGATCACGAAGTTAATTTAATGGTATTCCTGAATTGTATTTATCTTTTTACAAAACTTATATCAACTTACTCTCTCTGTCTGTCTGTCTGTCTGTCTGCCTGTGTGTAAACGTTATTTTCCCCACACCAATTCTCGGATCAAGCTGACACTTCGCGCAATTATACATTGACATACACAAGACATGAATCCATTTTTTTTAAAGTAATCAATTAGACAATTAATTACTGGCAACTAATTATTTAGTTTGATACCAAAAAGCAAACTAATACTTCAGTATTCGCAGATATGGCTACATTTATTGGGTTCAGTCCCTTTAAATAATTGTCAACGCTATTTCTTCCTCACTCATTCTCCGATCAAGTTGATATTTTAAACGATTATTTCTTGTACCTAACAAAGCATGAATCAATAAACAAAAATACTCAACTACTCAATTTTAATTATTGGTAATTAATTGTTTTTCTTGATATCGAATCAGGGAAATAACTTGTACACTATTGGTAGATTTAGTTTTTAAGGACGGAGATCTTCGCATTTAGATAAGCACCTTTTAAAAAAGGATTTTAAAATTTTTTTCTTGTTTATATTTGGTTCTAGATCTAGCCTACAATGCTGAGAACAACGCTAGTACAGTAAGGCTCTGCAATTCACACAGACCACAGTCGAGAGTTATTTACAATTCCTCGTATTACTTTACAAAGTTTCCATGGGTACAACAAGGGGGGGGGGGTTGAACACGGATCTTCTAAATAAAGGCCATAACGATTTTCAAAGAAATTTTGCAGCTAAAGTATATTTTTTTTTTTTGGAGGGGGAATACTAACTTATTGGCCACACACAGAAAACTCTGGTTTGACCAATATGATTTTTCGAAATATATTAATCCTTCCAATGAAATCTGGTGGAGGTGTAGACAATCTTTATTATGTATGCCGGAATGCATTAAACAATGAAAGAAAGAAACAGATGTTCACGAACATATTGTGCCGAGTCTGGATCTATTGGCAGATCACCGACATTTGAACCTTCTATGTCACATATCTGGGTCCGGTATTCTAGTCTAGATTACTGTTTTTAAATGTTGCCATGTCTGGATCTGTATCACTAAACAAGAATTGTATATACTCTCACTAGATTTATACATGCGCAGAATTTTTTTTTTTCGGGGTGGAGGAATTGAGACAGCGTAAATTTCATTTTTTTTAAAATTATCTTTAATTCATTAATCATTCAGACTAAAGTAATTGCTTCTTTAAAGTCATCTGTTAATTTTAATTTGAGTAATTATAGCCTTACAAAAAAAAGGGGGAATTTTTTTAAAAAGCTCTAACAGACCATAAAATGGACCCAACTGACACGAAGAAGACGGCTCGATTAGTCTTATTGTATATTTTTTACAATTAGACTACCTTTGAACATGGGTGCCATCTTGTCCCAGACAGCAGTTGGTCCACAACGGTTAAATTGACCCAAACACATCTCCATAAAAAACACAGGCATGGCTCCAAATATTAATGTGGTAAAATATGGAATAAGAAACGCCCCTGGAAAAAAAAGAAAAGTAGTAATTATAAATCTATCTATCTATCTATCTATCTATCTATCTATCTATCTATCTATCTATCTATCTATCTATCTATCTATCTATCTATCTACCTACCTATCTATCTATCTATCTATCTATCTATCTATCTATCTATCTATCTATCTGTCTATCTGTCTATCTGTCTATCAATCTATCTATCTATCTATCTATCTATCTATCTATCTATCTATCTAAGTATCTATCTATCTATCTATCTATCTATCTATCTATCTATCTATCTATCTATCTATCTATCTATCAATCTATCAATCTATGTATGTATGTATGTATGTATGTATGTATCTATCTATCTATCTATCTATCTATCTATCTATCTATCTATCTATCTATCTATCTAGAGGTGCAATAATAATAATACTATGGGGTGAACAGTTAAAACAAATTACAACTCACTTTAACAACATCATAAAAACAAGTTCCTTCTGTCCGTTAGTCTGATTCCACTTTCAATGACTCGTCACATTAAACCTTCAAAAAATGTTGCTATTTCGTGGCTACTGTAAGCCACTCAATGAACATTTTGAATAAGATTCATGCATCTAATTAAGATTTCACAGCTTATTATAGACATGGGATAACTTATCATAGCCTATATAATGCAACACATTCAAATACCAAGACTGCTTTAAATTGTATTAAAACTAACACGAAGTCATTCCCAGCACCTCTCTGCATACTACGAGTCACTTATCACAAAGTTTATATCAACTCTGTCTGTCTGGTATACGTTATTTCTTTTACACAATTATGTATTGTACCTAACAAATATGAATGAATAAAGAAAAATACAATTAGTCAATTAATTAGTGGTAATTAATTATTTGCATTGATATTGAAAAAATAAAAAAATCCTACAGTATTGATACGTTTTGTTTTAAAAAGAAGTATGTTTTACAAAGGTTATATCAACTCACTGTGTTTATCTGTTTGTTTGGTCAAAAGTTTGTACACGTTATTTCTCCCACACCCAATGTCGGAATAAGCGGAAATAATTTTGCTAAATGATTTCTTTTACCTGACAACACAAGAATCAATAAAAAAAATTTTACTAATTAGTTAATTAACCATTGGTAATTAATTATTTTGTTTGGTATTTTGAACAAGGGAAAGAAATTGTACTTGACAGATGTGGTGCAATAAACTATATTAGTCCCCTTGAGGAATCTTGAGAGCCGAGTGAACATTTTTTATGCATTTAAAAAAAGATCATGTAAACATCTTATCTTATCAAATGCAGATGTTACTTCAAAAAAAGAAGATGATTACGTCTTAGGCGTCATGCTTGTTAACCAAGCCATTTAGTTTTCCTGGCTAGCTCAGGCAACCCATTCCATGCTCTAATAGCACTAGGGAAGAAGGAGCATTTGTACAAATTCGTCTTAGCATATGCAACATGAAATATATGGACCACCTTTATCTTTGTGTCTTTCTGAGTATTTTATTAGATTTTGTATTTGAAGATTATGGTTTAGTGTTTTATGCATAATTGCTACTCTACTTTTACTTTACATTCACCAAGATACCCCCCCTCCCCCTTCTTCCCTCAACCTTTCACAACTGGTCCAGACACGTGATAGGATCATAGCCAATTGAAAACTCTAAAATGTACACAAAAACAATGAGTACAAATAATTCTATCTCTCACATTTGTATGTCTAGGTCTATCATACATGACTGGATTGATACAATGACATTTCATATAAGCTCTCTTTCTTTAACGTATATTTTTCTTGTTTATATGTTGTTTGTAGTATAAAGTTACTAAATTTCCCAATGGATTGCAAAATACACTTCGAGATTAAAGAATAGGCTTGCTAATGTTTTATTTGATCTAGAGTTCTAGGTAAAACATTTAAACGCCTTTTTTTTAAAACCCAGACAGTGTTTCATTAACTGCCAACTAAAAGTTAAAACGTAAAGTGCCAAGGTTTTAAAAGCATCTGATCTTTATGAAATTAATGAGTGAAGCTTTAGTGTCTAAAGCTTTTTGTTTGAATGTTCGGGATAGAGTCGATAGACATTAAGTATTCACTAGGAAACGTTTGATTTAAATAGATATAGTGTAGACCTGTTTTATAGACTTGATAAAATCGCATTGAATTTGGGATCAAAGAATGATAGCCGTTTGAAAGACAATTGGCAGCTCAATTTGAAGACTTCATCAACAGGAAGCAGCAGGGTTTCTCTGGTCATCTATTTATATTGCTTAAAATTGTGGTATATTTAGGTTCCAACAAAGCGAGGTAGGCAGAAACATACTTGATCTAGCTGAAAACTATATACAGCGACATACATATTACAACATACATGCAGCGACATACGTGCTTCAAAAAAACTTGCAAAATCTATGCAATTCAAACTAGATGCAGTGATCTACAGACATCGACGTGTAAATTACCATTTTAATTTCACGCTTTAACATTTTCTGATTTGAGTTTATGTGTTGTCATGTTCTAATTCTCATTGCACTATGCCTTGATTATATCGCTTGTCTTATATTGCCTTGATAAGTTTACATGTCTTATATTGCCTTGATAAGATTACATGTCTTATATTGCCTTGATAAGATTGCTTTTCCTATATTGCCTTGATAAGATTACATGTCATATATTGCGTTGATTAGATTGCTTTTCTTATATAGTCTTGATAAGATTACATGTGTTATTTCGTACTTATTAATCTCACGCCACAACTGAAATGATTAATCTTAATACATACAGCAGCCTAAATCATTTGAACCTATTTGTAATGTAGTGTAGTTGTGCGTGTTTGGATTGGCTGAATAGATTCTGATATAATCATGTCTTGAGGAGAGGTCATAAAAAGAAGTGAATTGCTGTAAAAATCAATGAAAATGAAATCGGCGACTCAGTGACAGGAGGGTCATGTTTTTTACCATAGTTTGAAAGTGAGCTGTATTTGGCTGACATATTTGCTAAATACTTTGAGGAAACCAACTTCAGCCTTTGCACTCACCTCCTCCATTTTTATAACACAAGAACGGGAATCTCCAAACATTGGACAAATCAACAGCGTAGCCGATAGTGGACAACAGAAACTGGAACCTGTTTTCCCAGTGTTCCCTTGGGGGGAGGTTAAACTGGGCGGAATCACGTGACTTGGTGTCTTCTTTTGGATTGGATACGTCTGAGGGGAAAGATGTAATCAAGTATGACATTAACAAGTGCATGAAAACAAAGTTCTTACAAAAAAAAAAAAAAACTCTATGAAGCTGGTGAATTTGTGTAAGAGCGAATACTTCGCTCTCAATATCTAATGAATGATAGATTTTTTTTAAAAAAAGGAAATTTTTTTATTTGTTAACATAATTACTGTAAAACTTTAAAAAAAATTAAGGTGTTTGTAGTGTTGCTATCTGTGCGGGAGGCGGATTAGGGTTGTAATTGTGTTTCTATCCTTGTGAAAGGAGATCAAGAGGTGCTACAGTATTCCGATGCTAAGGAGGTTGCGGTGTAGGGCAATTAAATTTTTGCTATCCTTGAGAGAAGAAGGTGTAAGACTTCTATATTATTGCGATACTAAGGGGAAAGCAGTGTAGGGCTGATAAAGCGTTAGTATCCTTGAGAGAAGAAGGTGTAACGCTGCTATAGTATTGCGATCCTGTGTTGGGAGGGGGTGAAGAGAAAAAGAAGCATCTGGCGGCTATTTTGTTGTGAAACTTTAAGGAATGTGGCGGACCGTGTTCTACGACCCATGAACAGTTGTATAGGAAGATGAGTTTGAGAACACTAACAGCTACAATCGCTACCCCATGTCTGGCCTACTGCATCCTCCACCCACCTGATGATATCCACCAACTAGCATCACCTCTGATTACCCCTGCCCACGCAAAGGACTGCAACGTCGCCCTTGATTAAGGGAGAGACCACTATGGAACTGTTGAAAACAATTCAGTTCTACTTCTATTGAGATTTTTAGAGGTAATAAATGTCAAAGAAAATTGAGAGAGAGAGAGAGAGTGAGAGAGAGAGAGAGTGAGAGAGAGAGAGAGTGAGAGAGAGAGAGAGTGAGAGAGAGAGAGAGGGGAAGGAGGAAGGGAGAGAAAGAGGAAGAGCAAGGAGCAGGTGAAGAATTGGGGAGGAGGGGGGGAGAGGCTGAAGATGCGCCAGATAAAACATGAGAGAAAAGTATATCAAAAGATAGACGTTGAGACACAGAGGGTGTCTGCATGTATCTGTGTGTGAGCGAGCGAGAGAGAGAGAGAGTGTGTGTGTGTGTCTATGAGATGAGTGAGGTTGGTTGGAAAGCGAGGGAGATAATTACCTGTTGGTTCCTGTTTGTGCGTGCCATCTTCATTGTTAATTGGCAGAGTTATGTCTACCTGTAGACACACAGAACAATACCTGGATCGTAGTGCATCTTTGTTATTAGTCTATTGATCTATCTATTGATGTAGTCTTCCAAACGTTAGTCTCCCTATATGTCATCATTACGTCATCATTCTGACTTGATCTACGCTCTCACACAAACACGTACACAGAAAACACGCATACATACATTATCTGACACTTTCACACACACAAACACATACACAGAAAAGCACACATACACACACTTTTTAACACTCACACACGCACACAAACATCGCGTAAACTTTTGAAAGCACAAATAAAAGTCAGTGCTTTTTCAAATGAAGTATAATTTCAATAAAAGTTTTATTTTATAATGCGTTTGATGTAGGATGAAATGTTTTCAGTTTTTTGTGTAAGGAATTACAACAGTGAAGTTAAACACATACTCCATTGGTATGTAACTTTCATAGCATTGATTAGAAAGCGCGCGCACACATGCATACACATTCGACTTGTAACTGACCTTGGACAGGTCTGGTCCATCACCAACATAGTCTGGAAGATCTGATTGGGGTCCGTTGTCATTTACACCATCACTGTCCGGCATACCCTAGGAAAAAAAAACAATGAAAGAGCTAGATCACGGATTCTCGGAATTTTGTTTATGACATAGGTCCTTTATTCAGATACAAGTAAATGTTTAAAAAGTTTATTGCAACCCTATAGCCCATTTCGAGCAAAGTGTGTCACTTCAAGAAAGTTCATACATTTACATCTCTACAGCACTAGTCGTGTATATGTGTACAAACATGAGTCGTACAATCTTGACATGTTTATAACTCGACAAGAAGTGTAACATTTCGTCATTGTAAAGCTTCAAGAGGTTCTTTTTTTTAGGTGGAATGGCAGAAGAAGAAAAAATATATATTAGACTGTTTCATCTTCTTAGAGGTATTACACCGCCAGGTCTTACAGAAAGACATTTTTAGAATGACTTAAATGAAAGACTTGATAAAGAATTAGCGGAAAGGACAAAATGGAAATGTATGTGGGGTCTTTTTAGATACGGCCAGCGTAACCTTGCGTTATTTTCTACATTTTAATTCAGTTATATTGATTATAAGAACATCGTATACACAATACAAAACCCAACCAAAGAATGTGAAAACATGCTGATTGCATGTAGTACAACAGCTCTTCAAATCTGGAACTCAGTTTTCCAAAGAAGAATTTTTTCATTCTTAAACTAGTCAAAGGGGTCAATGCTCCCGAGCATCACCCAGTGAGGCTGTGATCTGCAGTATTATGGGATGTTCAAGTGATGAAGTTTAGACTTGTTCAGACTCTTCTGCCTCTATAGTCGATGATTTGCAGGTTATCAAAGTAAACGGAATTCCCAAAGAGTTTTTTTTTGTTTTTGTTTTTTTTTTGTTTTCTAACTGACAGATCGTAAACTTCAAGTATTACAAATGTCATTATGACCTATACCACTGGTATCTGTTATCATTTTTTCAATCTTCCACCCTAAGAAAACAACTTTCAAATTCATTTGAATTCTTCCGAAAGCCTCTAAGAAAATATGCTTAACGTGGTGTCTATCTGAAATTGCTTCTTTGCTTTATATTTCTCTTATGTGCACCATAATTGTATGTGCGTTAGTTTCTAAGGACGCGCAATGTTGGTGTCATTGCTCTGTGTGCTTTGCCTTGATATGGAGCTCTCTGTTGTGGGTTTCTTCCCCAGTGTTGGGGACGCAGGCTTGGGACTCTGTTATAGTCAAGCCTGATTTGGTTTTGTTATGGTCCATGCGTCCATGACATTGGGTGTGGGCTTTGCGAGGCTTTGATCAAATTGTGTCAGAGCTCAAGGAGTGATAGATCTCATTTGAAGAATATGTTTAACGTGTATTTGCCTTATAAATACTACTAATAATTAATTCATCATTTATGCCACATTATATCATTACTCCATTAAACCTTTGCTTCGTTATATGCAATCTCATTATTAACTAGTATACGTCACTATTTGTATTATTCGTTCTTTTGGTAATTGTTGTTTGTAAGATTGTTAGGGGTGTCCAGGCAGACGAGCCACGACCACTGTCGGATTACAGTACAACTCCGACAGGAAGTTAATAATCAGCATTCAGTTGGGGAACCCGGCATACTCTAGACCAGTAAAACCCACCTGACAGTGTCCATGACATTAATGCTTAGCCAAATATTGAATCGTTTTCAATGTACATTAGACTTGTCGAGACAGAGACAAGATTATTACATGATCATTTTATTGAACTCTCCTAGAATAGGAAGAACTTATGTATGTCTGAACCTAATGCTGAAGAGAATATAATGGCACTTATTCTAAATGTATTTCAGCTCATAGATTTGCAAATAAATTGTAACATTTCTACCATATGTCTTTTTATTTGTTACGTTTGTCACATATGTTTTTGTATTGTATCTTCAAACCTTTCGATGTTGTTCAGATGTTCTTTAATACTATTGTTCTTTAGCTTTGAATTGTAAATGGACACAGTCTAGCATGTTTGTTTTTCCTTTTTTTAAACAAAAAAAAATGTTTTTTTTTGTTTGTTTTTTTACAATAACTCTATTCAAATCACTCTTTCGGCGTGGAACCTTTTAGGTAGGCAAAGGGTGGGTGGACGCGATTCTTGAAAATGTCTCTAATGATTTTCCTAGCAATTTGACAGTTGATGTATTTTGTTGGGAAAATAATGACTAAATACTACTTCGTTACCAGCTCCACACAGCTGATCTATCCAACGGAACGGCAAGTGCCGATTGTCACGTCAGTTTTAGAACCCCTGTAATATTTTGTGACTAGTAATCACTGAACCATTCCGTGCACGATTCGCACGAGATTTTGTTTTTTTGGTCGGAAGCTGACCACGAGGTGGACAGTCAGTTGATTTTTAGACTCTGGTAAGAGAGGAGTGTTTTGGATATTAATGTACAAGTAGAGTGTCATTGAATTGATTTGTATTCAGGACTAATTTTCTTGGATGTATTTTGTGATGGCTGAAGTCGCCAATATATTATGATTCATTATTTTATGTAATAAAAACCATGTCTGCTACAAGTGAGTCTAGTTAATAATTATAGATATTGTGGTCAAAGAGTTCAGCATGTTAGTGTCCTCACGCACTAGCAAATCTAGTGCGCGAGTGAAAGTATTTAGTTATCAGCAAAGAACATTGTAGAGATATCTACAACACACGACATTCGCGTCATCACGCCTATAACAAAACCAGGCTGTGACACCGATACAGTTTGGGGTCAGCAGCGTCGCAGGTTCTGCCAGGGTTTAGCACAGTTTGATGCAAACTTTAGGGTGGGCGGCTTTTTATTGTTTTCTCAGGGTTTACTCCCGAAGCCTTTCCCATCTTAAGTTATAGCTGCAAGACAGCAGAGATTTAAATTCAGAGTTTTCCTTCTCCTAGGTGGGCACATTACTAGTTTAGGCTCCGTCTCCTGTCAATAAAAACAGTTCCGCCGGACCCAATAACACGTGAAGGCTAGGAGTTGGACTAGTTGTCAAAGGCTAAGGCTATTTTAGACGCATGCCATTAGGAAGCATTTTATAGGTAGCGGATTGTTTATATCTATTATCACTTCATGCAATGAAAACCTTGCGAAACCAGGAGCAAAAGAATTACTCTATAAGTTGTAAAAAGCAGGTATTTTTAAATATATATTTTTTTCTAGTTAATACGTTTTTATGAGTTATTATGTTAATTAAAAGTCTTTGAAATGGTGACTGTGATTTTTAAAGCTATTAGTTGAAGGTATCAATTACTAATGATAATTGGCTCTGAACACTAGCATGACATTTAACAGAAAAACAAAAAGTGTAATATTGCGAATGTTTATATCTTTAAGGAACACTTCTTGCTGCGCCAGTTGAGTTGAAACTTGAGCAAACACAGTAGAAAGTGTTTCTTTGTTGTACAGAAACGTCTCACTGTATTTTTTAAAAATATGACTGCTCAATTTTTATCGGATCCGGAAGTGTAGTAGCCGCAATTTACTTTGCGTGGACTGTCAGTCCGTCTGTCCCGTTTAGATCACAAAAACTAGAAAAGATATTAAAATCCGACATCATCTTATCTTATCTTACATATTTCAGACATTACTTCAGTAGAGAAGACAGTTGCGTCCTACGCATTTCATGTGTCAATCTAGTCATGCATATTGAAATCTTTCTTTTTACCTGCTTGAGTGGACCACTTTGGAGGCTGATTTTGAGTTTGTGCTTCCACACAAACTACTTAGTAACTTTATTCCTTAAGGGTTTTGGCAGGCTTTTAAAAGAAGTTTGCCTATTACTAAAGTAGGTATATCTAGTAATTGGAAAAAGTTTTGGATTTTAGCGTTACACAAGACAGATCGATATTCTTCCCGTATTTAGAATAAACAAGGTTACAAAGACAGTTTGTGTGGAAACACAAACTCACAATCGGCCCCCGAAGTGGTCCATCCAGCCAGGTAAAAGGCAGGTTTCGATATTTTCAGAAAGAATATCATAATGAAATTATATTAAAGGCAAATGACAGAGAAGAATGGAGAAAGAAGGTTGACCGATCTTGTGTTTGCCCCAACGGTCCAGCAGACAAAGGGAAAGTTGAACGTGAATGTGAAGTTAGATGTGAACCTGGCCTAAATGATGTTATATAATGATAATCTAATTGATCTAAATGTTTTGTAAAAGGTCAATCTCTTATTCAAAGCCTCAAAAAACAAAATTATAAAAGTTTCCGAAAAGAAAAATTCCTTTAGTTCGGTGTCCTAGTAATAATGTGCCACGCTACATTTTACGCGATAATATGAAAAACTACTTATTATTATTGTTGTTTTAAATTATGCTCCACTTATATGTATATTAAATAGATTTTTTCTCTTTAAAAAAAGTAAATATTTTTATGGTAAATATAGTAGTTAAAATTACAGAACTTAATTAACATGGCAATAAAATTTTTTTTTGACAAAATCAAATTTCTAATTGAAAGAGCAATCTTCTACATCAATGGTGTTTCTTCATTGGCACTTTCTGTAGAAGTACCGAGGGTCCGGATAGTACCGCGTCACCAGGCGGATATGACATCACTGTTGCACTTTGTACTGGCTCCTAAGACTAAGACTGCTTCATTGATCCTTATGGAAATTTGTTGTGATTACAAGGACTCTTTTCTCATATTAAAGACAACACAACAGAAACATTCACATAAATACAACAGACACAGCATAAAGAGTTCATTCAGCGACTACACACAGGCATCTTGGTCCTTTTCATGTTTCCTGATCAATGAGTGGCGTTGATATAGTCTGACCGAGTAAGGTACGAACGAGTTTTTGAACGGCTCTGTTCTTGTCTTGATTGACAGTAGTCGCCTAATTAGTAATTGAAGCGAAGTTGTAGGATATGATCTGTCCTTCAGATCATCGGTCTATCAGGCCGTAAAATCATCCTTTTAAGATCATCTGACCATCATACAATCTAACCGTATGACAATTGTACAATCAATCTATAATACTCATTAGGCCACAAGACAATCTGACAACTTGACTTTCTTTTTAATATTCAAGTTGGCATTGTGAAATCTCTTTTTTTCATCTTTTCTCTCCATCTCTCTTTCTCACTCTTCTTCTCTCTTTTCTTCAACTTTATCTTCTCTCTCTCTCTCTCACTCTCTCTAACACACACACACACTTTCTCTTTCTCTTTTTCGGTGATACATTTATCACAAGATCTCGAAAGTTTCAAAAGAATGTTCGCTAACTCTAATTTGTTATGACATTTGGCAACTCGACTGTCTAGTTACTCAACACATCATTCTTAGTTGTTATGTTTTTTTTTCAAGTAACATCAAACATTTCTCCCCAAGCCAAACCCTTTCAAGAGTTGTTGTTTTGTTGTTGTTGTTGTGGTTTTTACTAAGATCTGGAAGTGCTTTTGACAACCTGTTGGTTGGGTTAGGTCTCTTTGTTATACGATTGAACGTTACCATTGGTGTCATCATCTTGGCTTTGTACGTTGACCTTCGAACTCACTCTGGCAATGGCGTGTTGATGTCATGTTTGGCTGTTGCGAGCCTGGCCAGGCCATCAAGCGGCTCATGGCCAAAATAACTCCACAATCAACCTTACTGTATTATTCTATCTAGATATATGAGACGATATGACGGGGACTTGGGAGGCTCGATTGGACATGACGGGTTTCTAATTGGACCATTAAAGACCATTTAAATTATGAAATCATTAAAATTAGATGGTTTACATCACAATTATTATGTGGTATTTCAATGTTTTTAAGAAAAGATAAGATAAGATAAGATAACATATCATAAGAGATATGATAATTTTTATTGGTCCAATCAAATAGAAATTCCGTTTGACTACAGTTGACCACCTCAGCGTAACTACTGTAACAATAACAATATAAATGCATATACGAACAACATTTAGACACGAAACACACACACACATAACCAGCGCTTTATAAATTAGACTTCTATGTACTTGTCGGTGACCACAGATAAATTCTGACCGAAAGTGGGATAAAGGAGTTTTTAAATCTTTCTTTTTTAGTCCTAATGGAAAGGAGACGACCACTTCGTTTAGATCTGATGTAACAGTGGTCTAATGGGTGCAGGTTGTCTTTACGTCTTTGTCTTTGCGTGTTTTGGAAAGGCATCTTTCAAGTTCTTCAAGAGATGGTAGCTCTGTACGATGCTTTTTTAATATGTCTATTTAGTCGTTGTCTTTGTACCAGCGAAGTATTACCATAGCAGCAGGTGACGGCAAAGTTAATTAGACTGCTGATGGCGGCTTTATAAAAATGTTTAATTATGGTTTAGTAACATGTTAACTGTTATTAAAAAAATTGGAACATAGACCAGAATGGATTTTTTATTTATCTTCATTAATAATAATTGTTAGCGATACGCTGTCTCTTAGCATTCCAACTGTCTGAAAGTTTAGATCAGTGATTCCCAAAGTGGTCTATATAGACCCCCAGGGGTCTACGAAGACTTCCAAGGGGTCTACAAAAGTGAAAAAAATAAACTGGGGGTCTATGAGATGTCCACTGGGGTCTATGATAATGGATTTTTTTAAGCAGGTCGTGACTCTATTTTTCACATCCCATTGATGTAACTATATCATACACTAATATATAATTTGTACCTTAGTTAATCCTTTAAATATTTATGCTGCTATTCAAATGAAAAGTTGTATTTAGTTTCAATAGGCCCTACTTATTTAGACAGCTAAATTGTGTCTACTTGCAACTAAAGAATTGAACTAATGTTTAACAAAAAGAAATGTAGACTGTACAGTGTCGATTATTTAAAATTGGGATTCCTTCCTTCCTTGCCAAACAAACGGTTGCGTAGGTGACTTTTTATAAAGATATGAAACTCATTAAGCTGTAGGATCATTTGAGACGATGCCACCCTGATACAAAGTTAAAGGTTTGAAAAACTTTCGAACACTCAAAGATAAAGTTCAGATCAGACCCACAAAATCTCTTTTCGACGTCATATCGATTTTGGTGTCTTACATCTTTCATCATCGTCATCTCTTTACTTAGAGACAACTACGGAAAACACTCTAGGACAAAACATTGATTTCACCAGACGTTAAAGTAGTTTGAAAAACCTACATCTGATTTGACTAAAAGAATTACTTTAAGCAACAATGCAGTTCAAGGACATATCGGTGGTATGAGTTATAACATTAAAAGCTTCTTGTATAATTCTTTGCAAATGACTTATACAGTTTGGGATCAGCGGCGTCACAGAGTGTAGTGCCGTGTGCTGAAAATTGCCTAAGGGTATATCTGCAAGCATCAGAAGTTCGAATTCAATTTTCCGTCCTAGTTGGGCAGCCAGCCATGACAAATGAGCCCCTTGTGTCTGAAGTTTATTGGTTAGGTGCCAGTTACTTGCCTTAACCCTTCTCCTGTTAGTAGGACATAATCATCTTCTTTTTTGAAGTAACGTCTGTATTATATAAGACCTAATATGTGGCCACACGTGAAAGATCAAGAAATACACGAGAAACTGCTCTTGGCGAAAACTTTTAGAATGGTACTTAAGCAAAATTTAATTAATTAATATTAAATGTAGCAACCTGCAACAAAAAAAAGTATTGCCAGTGAGTTTGGTGATTCCAGTAAAAAAAAATAAAGTTCCCCTTGAACTCCTTGCAGATGATGTGAAGGTCATCTGTTTCTGTGGCCTACGGTTAACGAGAGTGTCATGTGGCCAGCACAACGACCAAGCACCTTTACTTTTCCCCAACTAATGTCAGGTACACATTAGAACTGGGTGGACTCAGAGGCGCCCAAAGAGCCCGAAATTAAAAAGTATTCCCCAGGATTTGAACCGGGATCCCGATTCAGAAGCCAAGCGCTGTACATCTCAACCACAAATTAATTGTTATTTTAATTGTCTTAAATTCGAATTCCATCAATAAAAAAAATCTCTAGAACATAAAATGTAGCTTTAAATTACCTTTTCACTCTGCAACTCACTACAATGGGAAATTAGTTTTTTTTTTAAAATTGGAATTGATGAATTTGCAAAAAAGCAATACAAGCTAAGCAGGCGGTCTACCAAAAACCAGAAAACATGGCAAGGGGTCTACGAGACAAAAAAGTTTGGGAACCACTGGCTTAAATAATAAAGAGAGGGGGGACACACACAAATGGCTCACTAGTCCCACAATAAAAGTAAAAAAAAATAGTTTCCCTTTCAGACCTTGCGACCTATGGGGATGTTTGGGTCCCATAAGTTTCTAACCATTTTTTAAAATCTTTTAGCTTATTTCTTTTTTTTTTTTTTTTGTGAAGCGAAAACAAAATTCTTGGACAAATCAAGCTCCACGGATTTATTCTCTTCAATATACAATCCTTGCTGTTCTTAATCAAGTTGAGAATCATAACCACACAACTGATGTGTTAGAAAAGAAACAGCTTGAAAGAAGTGTATATTCTTTTACAAGGCTACCATACAATATATGCGCACTTTCTTCATAAACTATATTATGAAAGCGTCTATTTGCATAGGACAGTATGACCAGTGTCCAGTTCTATTTGAGACGATATGACCAGTGTTGAGTTCAAAATTAAGAAGTTAAAGACCAGTGTCCAGTTCAATTTAAGATTATATGACTAGTGTCCAGCTTGATTTAAAATGATATAACCAATGTCCAGCTCGACTTAAGATGAAATGACCAGTGTCCATGTTAATTTAAGATGATATTACTAGTGTCCAGCCTGATTTAAGATAATAAGGTTAGTGTCCCTATTGACTTAAGTTGATATGTCCAGGACGAAATGAAATTTGAAAATAAATACTCTATATGTATTATCTCTAGGTTTTCATCTCGCAAGGCAGCAATGTCCTAACCAGATTGTGTGTGTGTCCAGCTGCTAACTGTGCACTTTTCTTTCGAAACTTGACTTTTACTTATCCAAAGTTTCTCTCTGAAGACTTCAATGTTACCAACTCAAAATTTACAAATGTACATCGTTAGACATCATTGTTACTACAATCTGCAGCCCATAATTCTTTGATACATTTTCCTTCTAAAAACCTGATATGTGGATTTTCATTAAAAAAAAGAAGCCAATTAATTATACCGGTTGAAACACTAATCATTATCTCAACATAGTGTTTTACATTCAAGAATCGTTTCAACGAGTTTGTAATGGTCAATTCCTTTGAGACCATCTTCTTTTCTAAGTGACTCATGAATAACATTGCTACCACAATGCGGACCTCCGATTACTCTGATTTGAACGAAATATTTACGCATTGTGTTTATTTACAGTTTTTTGCTACAAGAACCAAGATTGGTTGGCGGATATAGCTAGTATAAAGTTTTACCAGACTGACAGACATAGTGAGTTAATTAATATAAGCTTTGTAAAAATACAAAATAGTTTTGAACAAAAAATCCGTATTGTAATTAAATGTGTCAATAGATCTGGGGGAGGGGAAGAGAAAGATGTTGGTATCTGTGAGAATGATATGTGGTTGCTTTTTAAATGCATTTATAAACCAAAATTTTACGACCTGAATTCGATTTCGCGGGCTCAAGCCTCCTCAATCCAATACACCAACCACCGTGCCAGCGAATAGTTTATGAAAATAGAAGGTTTCATAGTTAGGTTTTATAGTTATCTATTCTTAGTTTCAAACTTTAAAGAGACTTAGACTTAGACTTAGGTCCTCCAGCGCCGTTCAGCGCATTGGGCGGCAAGCTGTCTCCATAAAGATCTGTCATTGGCAATGTCTGAAGCCTCCTCCCACCTGGTGTCCACTGTTCTGATGTCTTCCATGAAGGTGTGTCGTCAAGTAATACGAGGACGTCCCTGTTTGCGCTTTCCTCGTATTGGCGTCCATGTTATCGCAACTCTTGGTGTGCGTAATTCATTTTGACGTAGAACATGTCCCGCAAATCTCATGCGACGCTCAGTCACAACCTCACTAAGTGTTCGACTCCCAGTTCGGCATAGGATTTCCTTGTTTGAGACCCGATCTGTGTAACTGACTCCCAAAATCCGTCTCAGCCATTTTTGTTGAGCCACATTTAGTCTTTTCCCAATTTTGACAGATGACTTCCATGTCTCACATGCATATTTGGCAGTTGAAATGACGATTGTGTTGAGAAGGTGTATTTTTGTCTCGAGTCCAATGGCTTGGCTTGTCCAAATAGGCTGCAGCCTTTGGAAAATGCTCCCTGCCTTTCCTATTCGGCACGCTACATCATGGTAAGCATCCCCATTATTTGTTATGATGCTGCCAAGGTACGTGAACTTTAAAGAGAGCGTCAACCTATTTCTGTCAAAAAAGTATAATGAGGACAATGAGGACTAATTCAGCTTATACCAATACATCAGTGAAGTACAATTTCTTTCCCTAGTTTGATACCAAACAAAATAATTAATAGCCCATTGTAAATCAACCAATTGTTGTTGTTGTTTTTTAATTGATTCTTGTGTTGTCTGGTAAAATAAATAATTATACAAAATTTCAGCTTAATCCTAGATTGGGTGCCGGAGAAATAAAATGTACAATCTTTTTACCGGACAGATAGACAGACAGTGGGAATTAATATAAGTTTTGTAAAAATGAAAAAGACATGACACCCTCGCGAACTGTGGGCACAGAAACAGATGATCTTTACATGACCTGCTCCAAGGTCTAAAAGGGGAACTTACTTCCTTTATAAATTATTATATACAGTTACAATTGGGTTGTGGGTTAAGATGAACACCCCAAACCTGTGCCACTTCAACTCATTTTACCACTTGACTCTATTGGTGCTGTGAACAACGATTAGCAGAAGTAAAATGATTAAATATGTTGTTGTTTTTGAGTTGGCAGCTTGTTGACGCCATTCATTTATCTTACGAAAGTTTCATCGTCTATGATTCTATAATAAAAGTGTGTTCAAAGAAAATCCCCTGCTACAAATCTAGTTGGACACAAAACACATTGCTCAAAGCAGTGCTGAATTTAGGAGAAAGGTCAGGCGGACATTAGTTATGAGGCCAGAAAAAAAACAATCTTGGTAGACGAATTTATGCAAATATTTTACGGATTAAAAGGTAGCTATCTAGTTAGATGTGACAAATAAAGTATACAGCTTATTTAGTTTGTTGTTTCATATTTGAGAATGATCAGGCAGCAAGGAACAGCTAAGCCCCTTCAGCCTTTGCCCAAAAATACTTTAATACAAAGCAGGTACCTGTGGGAAAATGATGGCCCTTAAGTAAGTCAAACTGTATACATTTAAATATTACAAAACGTCAATCCAATGCGAGAACTACGTCATGCAAAGAAATAGTAAAAGCACTGATCACCCGAAACAAATAGCGCCGACTAAATAGCGTTTATTATTTTTCACGCAAAGCATTAGTGTTATTACTCAGCACTTATGCCTATAGGACTTCTTAAAATGTATTTCACATTAGTAAACAATTATTTAATTAGTCATCTTCTTATTACTCAATTTACATTTTAAAAAAAGATGTTTTTCACATTGAAAGATGTAGATCTAGTTCTGTTACCATCGATTATTTATTCATCAGTAGATATCACCTTGGCATTGTATCAGTAACTATTAGATTTATTGACCAATACTCTTGTGTTTTCTGAACAGGCGAGTAGCGAAGTAAGACATAAATGATCTCTATTTAAACAGTATTTGCTTTGTCTTACTACAGAGAACAGCTTTATGGCATAGCATTTCGTCTTGGGAAACATTCTCACTATTTGTTTTAAAACCTTTTTCAATCAATCTAAATCTAATTGTTTATTAACATATTTGACACTTCTTAGTAAATCAACATTGAAAGGTATGTATTCAAG
Source organism: Biomphalaria sudanica (assembly GCA_036873155.1). Classification (NCBI taxonomy): domain Eukaryota; kingdom Metazoa; phylum Mollusca; class Gastropoda; family Planorbidae; genus Biomphalaria; species Biomphalaria sudanica. Next base: position 2,865,087 of record JAZGLO010002645.1, on the reverse strand, counting down.
ATGTAACATTAAAAAGGGAGGTCCCCCCCCCCACCCCACACCTTTGGCATTTATTGAGTTCACAGTGCACCCACAAAACGTGGATCTATACATTGTTTGTGATTGTAAAGCAAGACACAATTAACAAGATTTGAACCGTGGGGGCGTCATTGTTGTTAAGTGGCTGGGGGGGGGGGGCGTTGCATGGGAGAGAGGAAAGAAGATGGCAGGTACGTAATGAGTTCTGGAGGGTCGGAATGACAAGAAGTTACACGAAACACTGGCTGAAAGGAAAACAAATTGTGCCGTAAAGTAATGCAATTAAATTCAATTAAATTCGGACCCTGAATGCGCCACAGTTCACTCGCACAATTTTTTGAGGACTTAACTAAAAGTACTTAAACTCTGTACTTTATTTAATATACTATAGAGAATTCACACAGAACCAGGACTTGATCCATAAGTCATTGATTATTTTTTTTACATTCAATTAATTGGAATAAATACAGAGGGGTGGAATGTAAGGTAGATGTGGGGAGGAATGAGAAAGTTCTCATTATTTGTTATTGTCCCTTTTTTTTAGACCATCTGATAATTTGTGGGTGATCTCAATGTCTTTATTACTGTTTCTCTAAAGTGATATTTCTAGATCGAAGGTTTGAACAACTCCTTCCATACGAAATGTTAATGTTAAAGCATGATTTGTATGCAATCACATCCATCGTACAAGGTCTGAATAGGGCCAGAGTGAACATTGCATGATTGTATACATATAGACAAAGAGATTTATGATAAAATTATATGTACTAATCATGTGTGTGTATCACTTACGGATATAAAAAGTAAAGTAAAGTTTCCGTTTCAGACCTTGTGATCTGTAGGGCCGATGATGTAAAGGTCATTAGTTTCTGTTGCCTACGGTTAATGAGGGTGTCATGTAGCCAGCACAACGACCAACCGCCTTTACTTTTCCCCAACTAATGTCAGCTACTTATTAGCGTTGGGTGTACTCCAAGGCGCCCAAAGATCCTGAAATTAAAAATCACAGTCCTCACCAGGATTCGAACCCGAATACAGATTATTTGTGAAAAAGTAGGAATTATCTTTCTTATTACAGTCACTCTTACATTTATGTATTGTTTTAAAAGTGATGTAGTATTTTTTAATAAAAAAAAACTGTCAGCAAAATAAATTTTATAAATTAAATAGTTCACTTTCAGAAGACAAAAAGAAGCTGCTGCATTTAAACTTAGCAAGCTTCCAAATAATGTTCAATCAGATTTTCTATAGCTTTTAGAGTTTTGTTACTGTTGTTGTTGTTTTTTGTTAGTGTTTTTTTTCGATCATAGCATGATAGACGGACAGACAGACTGCACACAGCTAATGGCGGTTCTTTCCCTTGCGGGAGCCGCTAGAGGAAATAGGGTTTTTGTCTAGAACAAATTTATTTTAAACTTTTTGGAATATTTCAAACATTTGTGTACGATTTGTGAATAGCATCAAATAGAAACAAAGGAGATGCCCACATAACTAATCAATGAGAAATTACCAATAACATAAACCTCCGAAAAAATGTCCACATAACACTAACCACGGAGAAAGTGGCCACATAACACTAACCACGGAGAAAGTGGCCACATAACACTAACCACGGAGAAAGTGGCCACATAACACTAACCACAGAGAAAGTGGCCACATAACACTAACCACGGAGAAAGTGGCCACATAACACTAATCACGGAGAAAGTGGCCACATAACACTAACCACGGAGAAAGTGGCCACATAACACTAACCACGGAGAAAGTGGCCACATAACACTAACCACGGATAAAATGGCCACATAACACTGAATGCACACATAACCATATGGCAAAGTCGAAACTAATACGGGCTAATTGATATGTATACAATTTCATAATCTCTTTCCCTTCAAAGAAAGTCTTTCAATGATATGAGAAATAAATATCTTAACCTTAAATATTTCTTGTAGTAAAAACTTATTGTGTAGCCGCAGATGTTTAATCAGCTGCTAGATAAATGTTCATGCTGTGAAATCTATTTGTCCAGCTAAGTTTCAAGGTAAAATTCAAACAGGGACAAGAAAAAAAAAGAACTGGAGCTACAACAAGCAATTGCAATTTTTTTTTGTTATTCCCAAAACTGTCTCTGAGTTTACAAATATTTATTCTAACAGTTCAAATCAATTTAATAGTTTAATAGCTTTGAGACATTGTCTTTGGTTTAAATTATAAAAAAGTAGAGATAACTCTCACAGTTTGTCTTCAAAGTAAAAACATTCATTACGTGCAATCCTTCCCTTGGCACGACTGTCCTATCAGCGGTTCAAAGTCCTGTGTGTCCGGTTCTGAACAATAAGCGCACAACGGAAGACGGTGACACAAAACATTTGGAGAGTATCACCTCTGTGTGACACAGAATGGGAACCACTACGACCTTTTTGAAGCACTACGGGCCTATCTTAAGCACTACGGCCTATCTGAAGCACTACGCCTATCTGAAGCACTACGGGCTATCTGAGGTACTACGGCCTATCTGAAGCACTACGACCTATCTGAAGCAGTACAGCCTATCTGAGGCACTACAGCCTATCTGAAGCATTACATCCTATCTGAAGCACTACAGCCTATCTGAGGCACTACATCCTATCTGAAGCGCTACGGCCTATCTGAAGCACTACATCCTAACTGAAGCACTACGGCCTATCTGAAGCACTGCATTCTATCTGAAGCACTACAACCTATCTGAGGCACTACATCCTATCTGAAGCACTACGGCCTATCTGAAGCACTACGACCTATCTGAGGCACTATAGCCTATCTGTAGCACTACAGCCTATCTGTAGCACTACAGCCTATCTGTAGCACTACAGCCTATCTGAGGCACTACAGCCAATCTGAAGCACTACAGCCTATCTGAAGCAGTACAGCCTATCTGAGGCACTACAGCCTATCTGAAGCATTACATCCTATCTGAAGCACTACAGCCTATCTGAAGCACTAAAGCCTATCTAAAGAACTACATCCTATCTGAAGCACTACGACCTATCTGAGGCACTACATCATATCTGAAGCACTACGGCCTATCTGAAGCACTACAGCCTATCTGAGGCACTACATTCTATCTGAAGCACTACGGCCTATCTGAAGCACTACGACCTATCGGAAGCACTACGGCCTATGTAAAGAACTAAAGCCTATCTGAAGTACTATGGCCTATCTGAAGCACTACGGCCTATCTGAGGCACTACGGCCTATCTGAAGCACTACATCCTATCTGAAGCACTACATCCTATCTGAAGCACTACATCCTATCTGAAGCACTACATCCTATCTGAAACACTACATCCTATCTGAAGCACTACATCCTATCTGAAGCACTACAGCCTGAGGCACTACAGCCTATCTGAAGCACTACGGCCTATCTGAGGCACTACGGCCTATCTGAAGCACTACGATCTATCTTTGGATCCCTTACAATTTATTGGGTTTATTGTATGAGAAGTATTTGACCAATAATACGGAGTTGAAAATATTCAGAAAGTTCGTTTCAAACAATCAATATGCCAGGGGAAACGCAACGTCTCAGACTGGTATTTTGAATTTCGGGCGCCTCTGAGTCTACCCAGCCCTAATGGGTACCTGAAATTAGTTGAGTTGTGCTGACCACATGACACCCTTTTTAACCGTGGGCTACTGAAACAGATTACTTTTACAACATCTGCCCTGTAGATCGCAAGGTCTCAAAGGGGAACATAATACATTTTAAGATGGTTGTATTATTAGGCCTCCATTTATGCTACAATCATTCCTAATCCAATTTCCCTGGATAGAAAGTGCTTTGAGGACATGCAGATACAGAATGAAATGATGCTGACTGAGGACACTATGACCTAAGGAATGTCTATTGTGAGATATTAGGTTATGGGTTATTTACAGCCTTATTCACTTCTTCTTCTCTCTCTCTCTCTCTCTCTCTCTCTCTTATATTTAATTGAACTTAAAGCTTTCAATTAGGGTGACACAAAGCAGAACCTGTAGACCTCACACGGGGTGCTCCTCTTCCATCCCCTCTACCCCTATTGTCAAGCTCCAAGGTAAACATGTTAGTCTCAAGTTTTCATAGACAAAATAAATTAGCTTTTGTACTTTTAAATGAAAATAGAAATAAATATAAATAAATACAGTAAATATGAAAAAAAAAGTTTTTTTTTAAAGAAAATCGCTAAAGAGTCCAGTAGCTAGTCGAAGAAACTGGATAAATAAATAGATCGATCCAAAACACTAGAAAGGTCGCTTTATTAAATGATCACTGTTACCAACTAACTATAAAAGCACAGCAATCGTTTTTTTTTCAATGCTAAAAAGAGTAAAAAATATATATATATATATATAACACACTCAACACTTAATAGTTTCTGTACATCGATTTAACTAATAGCTAGCTATCTATGATGATAGCTAAGGATGAAAAATTCTAATCAATAAAAGGAGGAAATGTTTTTGTAATGGTGTCTAACCCATGCCTACTTAGCCTATTTGTGGTAAGAGCCATGAATGGTTTATTGATGGTCTGGAAAAGTGCGTGACTGTATTTCTATGTATCACATTGGAGGTTGGTTTCTAAGGTGGATAGCTATAAAAAGATGTGTTCAGGTGTTCGGGTGTTCAGGTATTTCTTGTGTGCAGAAAGTATTATTTCAAACATCTTTTTTTTTTTTTTTTTGCATGAGCTGTGGGTTTAGTTGATGTGTTAAGTTGCTTGAATACCTGGTGAGCTCAGGTTCAAATCCCGACGGATACTAAGAGACTCAACTTGGCTGTTGGCTGAGTAGTTAAAGACAAATGCTTCTATCAGAGACACTCTCTCCCTAACATGTTCTCCAAAGAGATTAGGTCATAGTGCCATAGTGCCATAGTGCTTTGGCAGTGGCGCAGCTGGATACCCGTGGGCCAGGGGTCAGGAATGCGAAGTTGCCCCCCCCCCCCTTACAGTGTGACGGAACCGAAAATGTGCCCTACTGTGCCTAATGAGAGAGTGCATGTCAATGAAAATAAAGTTTAACGCCAGACAGTACACAAGGTATGCCTGTTCCTTATGGAGTAAAAGAGAACAATTTCTTAAAGCTTTGGATCTGTCCAACAAAAAAAAATGTTCAGACCCTCGCCGACTTGTGTGGAATCCTGCCGTATCTTCAATACTACCTTCAGGAGGAACTTTTGACAAGGCTTACAAATTATGTTAAACAAGACGTCAATTTGGTTTCTATCATTTCTATACCCACAGTGTTCAATTCAAGAAGAGGCTAAATGAAAACTAAAACCTAAAAGTTGTGACTAAGTTTCTTGTTTTTTTAAACTACATTCTAAAAAAAAACAACAAAAAGAACTCACGGACCTCACTGTGGAAGCCTACATCGTTCCTCTGTGCACCAGCTTCTAAATGGGGCTCGAACGAAAATGTAGTTATCTATAGGGAGTCGCCACCCGGGAATGTGAGAAACACTGCCATACTATGTTTTATTTCAGGTCATTGTATAAGTGACTTGTACTTTGGATTATTTACTTTGTATTAAACTCTAGAAAAATATTCAGCGCTGAGTTGCTTCATTTGTTGGATACATTTGTAGGCAACTCTGAATCCGTGTATGTCAGATGATTGTGGAGACAATGCACATCTCTCCAAAATACAATCGTGATCATTATTATGAAAGTTTACGAACGTTGATATAGTTCTGCTGGCTTTTGTATTTCAAGCTTTTAATTATTATTATACTTTAACTTACAATAACAAACACGTGAACATGTCCACGTCCAGACCATGTACCACTATTGAGCTGTCAAAGTTATCGAGAAATTGTATATAGATCATGATCATTTCCGCTATTCATCGTAATATACCCGCCGTAGCTCATCAATTAGAATCGTCGCAAATACAGGAGCATAAGCGAGTAGTCCTATAGCGAGATCAGTTTTTACTGTTCATTAAAAAGAACTAATAATTCAGATTTCTGTAGGCACGTATATTCGAAATTGTTCCTATGGCCTGGCTCATAGTTGTACTTGAGGGATACAACAGCGGTGCAAATATGCAAGGAAAAATGGAATGGTCTACAAAAATGGATTTAATTAAATCAAAGGCCACTTTTGGAACAGCGTCCAGCTCAGACTTTATGGAATTGTTTTTTAGAGAAAAAATAAAAGGGGGGGGGGGCGGCATTTTTAATTTCGCACGCAGGGGGCCACAACCCTTGCGTCGGCCTTGTGTGTAGCTTTTAAATATGTAATATGAAGCTTTTAAATATGTAATATGTAACTTTTAAATATGTAATATGTAGCTTTAAATATGTAATATGAAGCTTTTAAATATGTAATATGTAACTTTTAAATATGTAATATGTAGCTTTAAATATGTAATATGTAACTTATAAATATGTAATATGTAGCTTTAATTATGTAATAGGGCCTATGTACCTTTAAATTACTTTTTCACTCTTTAACTCACTACAGTTACAAATTAGTTTTAAAAAAATGTTGATGAAATTGCAAAAATTTTAAAGTTAAGCAGAGGGTCTACCGAAAACCAGAAAACATGGCATGGGGTCTATGAGACGAAAAAGTTTGGGAACAACTGGTCTAAGAGCTTAGCCGAAGGCTCTTCGAGCTCTAAGTTTGAAAAAAAAACTGTTTGAGCGTCAAACAGTAAAAAAAAAAACCTGTGTGAACACACAGTTCTGTCTGGAAGAGACCCAAGTCAATGCCTATGTAAAGCAAAGCTATTTCCGATGCATCTGGCCCCCGACGCATGGGCTAGACACGGCCGAAGGCCGAGTACACCGGGAACCTCCGCCATTTTCCTATGTTGTACCAAGCTAACTGTGGAGGACTTGCCATTAGTGTAAACGGTCCCTTGAGGAACGGCGCATGGATTATTGACAGGGTCGTGAGGGTTCTCTTTCAACTCCGCTCCGTGCAATGGGTCAGCTCTCGCCTACCCGAGGACACCCCACGGGAGTTTTGTATCGCCATTCATTTAGCCTAACCACTTCCTCTAATGGTCGTTTCCACCGGGTGGCACAATGAGGCAGAACAGCGTACCCGAGTGTACCCGTATCCTGCAAGCCATTCGTCTGTCTGACTACGTCACTACTTTTACTGTCGCTAACAACAATGCACAATGTATTTATTTACAAAACTAACATAATCTCTAAACTAAGCTAGGTCAATGCAGATCATTTGAAGGGCCAATGTCATTGGTCAACCATGTAACATCTTCAGAAATTCTGAATGTCTAATGGTCGTCTCAGGTATGGGAACTTGAGGACTTCCACAGTGCTATTCTCCTGTTTTACATCAGCTTCGTCTAGTTAGCAGACGACGCTTTTTTAAAGCACCTTTGTAAAGAAATTAATGTTCAACCAACTGAGTAGAAAGTCGATTGTGATCTCAAGATCGGACCGAATGCACTAATTGTTGTTACTTCAAACATTTGGAAGACAGTGTCTCTGGGTGAGTGATTCGTGTGTTTACTTCAAATTTGATGTACAGTTAATCTTACTTAAAGTGCAACCTGAACGAGTATAGTATCTCAACAAACGTCAAATCTACTGTTAAGTCATACAATTAATTTAAATATTTCAACTAGTCAATATGCATTGTAATATTAAAGAAATAAATAACACTTGTACCAAAACAAAAGCAAATATTATACATCATATGAATATTTTCTTAATGAGTAGGCTTACAAGTAGTTAGTATAATTATTATTAAAACAAAATCTAACACGTTAGATTTAAATAAAGAGCAGTACTGACAATTTAAGAGTTACTTTCCTTTAATATATACGTGCTTCAGTAATAAAATTTATTTAAGAACAATGATCATGATTTAATTAATTAAAACAATGTAATGAAGGATGCATTTTAACTTATAGTCAACACATTCCCTTACATAACTCCGTTTGGGCCCGGGTGCAATGAACCCCTTTGCGTCATGGTTGCTACGCCATGTGCTTTGGTCTTAGTAAAAGAAGCATGGAAGACGCAGTGTTATAGAAATACTATAGAGGAATGGGGGTGGCGATAAGACAAACGTTCAATGTATCGGTAATGAATTACTTCAGATTGAAGAAGAAAATTAAAAAATGTAAATTACTGAAACCAAAAAATAAATAAATCGACAAGCTAAAACGACCATTTGAAAGAAAGGATATATAGATACTATGCAATGCACATGAATCCGGAGTATGTACTAAGATTAGTTGTTAGTAACAAATATTTGTTTTACAATTGGGTAATTTGGTACATTTTATGTATAGATTATTATTTTATATAAATAAATGTAAATTTAAGCAAATATAATCTTTTATAAGAATTTTAATGAATTTAATGACATTAAAATGACCTTGTTACAAGATTCGAATATAAAAATAATATATTAAAAAATAAATGATTAAAAACATTATTAGGAAAATTATAAAGCTTCCACAACCCCCCTCCCACCTCAAAAAAAAAAAAGGAAAAAAAACAGCAACAACAACAAAAGTAAACATAGAAAATACCTGATGGTTATTGAGACATTCTGTATTCATGTTACGGACAGACTATCGTGAGTTATATAAAGAAACAAATCTTCCACATGCAAATCTCATTTTTTGGCATCTAGCTCCATCGAGTCCAGTAAGTCCACAGTCCACAAACGTTTCTTTCCACAATTCACATGTCCATGTCCAGTCTCATGGGGAGGTGAACGGGTAGGGGAGAGAGAAGACAAAAAGGGGGGAGGGGGAAGCGAATCTTTGACAAGTGGTTAAGGAGGAGGATGGAGGCCGCATTTGAATCAGGAGAAATAAGTTCACTCCCATTGGCCAAATTATCATTCATTCAAATTTAACACACACACACACACAAAATATATATTGAAGTCCGAAGTTGATAGATTTGGTGACATCCGTAGGTAAAAGCCTCTATTGTTTATGTGAGGTCCATCTGTCACAAAAAGTAAAGTAAAAAGTAAAGGTGCTATAGAAAATCCAACGAAAGAATTACATAAAATTCGTGTTGTTGTTTTTTCTTGGTATAAATGAAGATATAAATGATATACTAATAAATAGTTACCTTAAAAATTTCAGTAAGGTTTGTTACAAATGAAAGTATATATTGACCTAGTGTACCAACGTAATGAACTAATACAATAGGAAGTATTTCTACATTTTAAAAAATTACATTGCACCACTAAAGTTTTTAAATAGGCAATGGTTACTCTGGTTAGTGATTCTGAGACTATTCTGTTATATACACCAAAACATTCCGAAGTACAGATAGTCTGTGTTCAAAAGTTAATCACACACAAACACATACATTTGTTGTTGTTTTTTGTTTAGCTTCGTTCTATTTGTTGGTTAGGTCAATCTGTGGTGTTTATACAATTACGTGACTATTAATAACCATCTCCCCTCCCCTGCCCCATTCCCAAACTTGTATACGAAGTTAAAGAAATTAATTAAATAAATAAAAATAAAGGTCATAAAAAAAGGGAGATGGGGAGTAAACTCTCACAAACACCGGAGACAGACTTCTTGACCACCGGAAGTATAACAGCCTTCACCGGAAGTGGTATGGCGGTGCGCATAAAGAAAGCGTCTTCAAGCTAGACTAAGCCAAGTGTATGAACGCAATCTTCTCTGGGCACGTGTCAGTGACGTTAATGATCCTACAAGCTCGTTGGACGACGGGATAGATTTGAATCGGCCAACGGGAGGATTTTTTTTACTTTGGTTGACGGGTCAGAGCTGGGATGTTTTAATTTTTGATCAAATGGCTAAAAGTCTTCCATGTTGTTGAGGGATAACGCCGTGCTCAAGTTCTGTGTGCGTGTGTGTGTGTGCATGTCATAAACTCAGAGTATAGAAACAATTGAATGGTTATGACAGAGAGGTCCCCATTTAAAGCTAACCAATTTCATGACCCCTAAAAGTTTTCGGAGCACCGATTCAATTTAAAAAAACAAAACAAATACCATTGTTTATCTGATATAAATGCATTTTAAGGCAGTTTAAAAATAGAAAGTGTGTGATACATGGATGGAATAGGAAAAAAAAGCAAAAAAAAGATTTTGTTTAAACAAAGTTTATATTAGGAAATACACCCCCCAATCACTGCTATATATCTCAATACTGCATGGTTCATCAAGGCCCCAACATAGTCTTACAATCACGCAGGTCAAGGCCCCAAACAAAGTCTTACAATCACGCAGGTCAAGGCCCCAACGTAGTCAAACAATCACGCAGGTCAAGGCCCCAACATAGTCAAACAATCACGCAGGTCAAGGCCCCAACATAGTCAAACAATCACGCAGGTCAAGGCCCCAACATAGTCAAACAATCACGCAGGTCAAGGCCCCAACATAGTCAAACAATCACGCAGGTGCAATGCAACATTCGACAACTCATAAGCAAAGCATGAAGACAATGATGTGCCAGCTTTTTACATCAAACTTATAAATGTAAAAAAAATATATTTTCATCATTACAATTTATAAATTTTATATATGTATGATGTTATTATAATTTAACAATCTTGTCAAAATAATTTAACAAATTAAGACGTAGTGCTAAAGCTCTTATTTCAAATACCAGCCAAACATATCTTCGTCAATTAGAATCAGTTTAATGCAAGTTGGTAACAACATCAACTTCAAGAACTTGGTGAGACGGTGAATCTGTTTTAAAGAAACATGAGCTGTTTTAAGAAAACTTACATTTTAAACTGTACAATCAAACAATCAAGTGAGGTAACTCAGTTCAGATGCGCACCCGTTTTTTGTTTTTACACTAAGTAGAAGCAGCGAGAAACAAACAAGGTAGTACGTGTATGAAGGATTTGTTTTTTGTTTCTTTTGCTGTTATATATATATCATGGGCGTAGCCAGGATTTTTTTCGAGGGGGTGTATATATATATATATATATATATGTATAAAGTGTATAAGTAATCTTTATTACATTCTGATCCTTCATTCTTTACGAAGACGTTTATTGTACCCTAGAATATGTTCTTCCTGGAGTTAGTGGAAAAATTGTAGACTTCCCGCCCTTGCCAGCAAGGGGGTCTGGGGGGAGCGCTGGGAGCGCAATATTAATGCAGTTATAGTGAAAATAGAAGTACTAAGTAGATCCAATCAGGGTCAGTTTTTATGTATTATCAGTAGAGCGGTTTTTTGTCGAAGTTGCGAATGATCAAAAAATTATTTAAGAAGTTCTATGACAAAATGTGGGACGAGTTGTCTGAGTGGTTAAGCGCTTGGGAAAGTAAAATCAGTTGGTCGTGCTGGACACATGACATCCTGCTCTTTAACTGTTGGCCTATAAATCTTTTTCATATGACAAAAAGCAGGTTGGTTTCACTTGCTGTTCTTTCTATTAGACGAAAAACAGACAAAGTTTTAGAAATAGATGCATTGGTTTCTGACTTTGCTATTTAGCTTGCCAGAGAATGTAATTTTAGTAAATACATTTTTAAAATGGACATAGAACTAGTTTTAATCAATGTTTAATAGCTTTACACCTTGAATTTTTTTCGCAATGTGAATATGTAAAATGGGAAAAAAAGAACTCATAAGACATTTGTTTGTCCATTTGAAACATTTCATTATGTTCAGAAATCGACTTTTAAGACACTATAACGTAAAGAAACCTATCTGAGTCAAACTTGATGACAATGCTACTTTAATAAAAGAGGTACAATATTTGCATCGTAATGTCTTTTAGTAAATGTACCAATATAATCAGAATTCGATTTTTTTAGTCACACGCTAAGTTATTATTAGTATGGGAGGAGGGGAGGAGGGGGGGCCCACCAAGATGTTCTTGAACCCGGGCCCACGGGTACCTTGCTACGCTGATTGTAGCCAATACGTCTTTGATGTTCTGCACTAATCCTCAGATCAGAGCTCATACTTTTGTTGATAGCAATAAGTACTTCAGCGTTGCCCTTCCATCTAGCAGTTATCGATGTTTTTAATGTTTTTCATTTAAGTGTTCAGTCTCGAATTGACGATCATTGTTTTTGAAGGTAGACTTACCCGTCGTTTGTTTCAGTTAATTCAAGGGCCAATAATCCAAAATAGGTGAGAATATTAAGACTTCACAGCAACTAACACTCCGCCTACTTCAGAGATTTTGTCTTCACAATTCTTCCTCAACTCGTTCGTGATGCCCATTGAGGGCTAGATTCTGCTTTGAGAGAAAATAAATGATATCTAAGATTATTTTCATTATCAGATTTTTACTTTTAGAACCCTTTGATCCCTGCCGTCAACCATTTTAAACAGAGAAGATAATTTCTCCATCTAAGCTAGCACTATGAGCGCCCATAATATTAACAGAGTGGCAAAATAAATAAATGTTTAAATCAAATACAGTAGTTAATGTTTGTTCATGTAGACTCTATGTACAATGTATGCAGTTTTTACTGAGGAATGTTGTGCTCAGTTTGATGCCCCACATCACTTAATACCCCGTGCGGCCCGCACCACCCGCACATGGCTAGCTACGCCACTGTACATATATATATATATATTTATCGACTCGTTTGAGACTAGTCATTTGTGGGCTAATTACTGCATTGCCTCCAGCCTGCGTAATGTATTTTTAAAGTGATAATTGGCTCGCGCAGACAAACGCAGACGGCGAAAAGAAAATCTAAATCGACCACCTGCGGACAATGGTTATGCTTGCTGTGGCTGTGGCAAAATATATAGGTCACAGATGGGGCTGCGCAGCCACGGAAAAATTCTACACTCCGCACTAATCTTCGGACTCGAGGACAAGCCTTATTATATAGGTCTGTGAGCTTGATTTTTTCTGGATATTGGGTGCGTCACCTATCGGGATGAATCATTTGTTAAATGGATTAAACTCCAGTTTTAAAAAAAATCGACATGCCACATTAGTTAAGTTGTCAGTCATCTAAATTTGAATTATCATATGAGAATTGCGTCAGATATTTCATTCACAGTTAAAATACAGAGAATCATTAGGAAACGATTTTTCTGGTTCATCACCTATTCTGAAATGTAGGTCGTGCAACGGAATTCTTTAGGCCATTCAGAACTTTAAGAAAAATGACATCACTTGACGTTCAGACGTACGGTAAAATGATCTAGGAGTTGTGACGTCAGTATTTGTTTAAACCGCTAAACTTATTGTACTATAGCCTCTAGGAAAACATTCGCAGGTCACGTTGGTTCAACAATCGTACAAGCAGGCATCGCATTGAAACACATCAGGATGGCGTTGAGGTCGTCCAGGATTCCCTTCTTAACATTGGAGGTGGTAACGAGACGAAAGAGAGACCTTTCTTTTTTTTTTGTTTTGTAGGTGAAGTCTTATCCCAGCTGTTCCTTTCGGAGACTTTCAAAGAGTTTGAGGAAAACAAAGGGGAAGCAATAAGCAGACGACGAAACGTTGGGACCCCCGAGCTTTGAATTCAATATTTGTATTCTTAGCAAGATCAGTTGCAGCATCCTTGTGGTAAGGTTGAAGGTCATAAGGAATACGAGATAGTGATAAGATAATAAAAAAAAATCTTTCACTGACCTATATAAAATGCGCGTGAGAAAAGAGAGACATATAAAAAAATGTTTCGTTTTTTAATAAGTTTGTGAAATAAACATTTCAACTTGAAGTGTAGAAACGTTAGAATATTATATTTGAATTACATATCACCTTCACCTATTCCTTAGTCTGTTAAACCGTTTGGGGCACCACACAACTGTCTTTCTCCATTCCTATCTGTCCTTTGCATTGGGTATAATTTCTTACGATGACAGGCCTGTCCATTCTTTGATGTTGTCTTTCCATCCTTCCTCTGTCTTAGTCTTCTAACATAAATATGTTATAATATATCAATGTCATTTCATTCATAGACATTTCTTCTGAATACAGAAATTACTCTTATGATTTCTTAATGTTTAAATCATTCTTATGATTTCTGAACTATTACACAAGACTGAGCGCCGTTCAAATCGGCAGTCCTTCTGAACCTTCATTTTCATTCTACTCAGTGCCTTGGTGTGGTACTCTACCAGGCGCCTGTCTATCTGATGCTGAGGTATCTCAGGTTAACGATGAACCCCGCCTCTAGTGGTACTTCAAGTCTAATCTTGAGATGGTTCCTGACAGTTTAATCTCCAGCATTCTGTGCACTGCAGCCCCCAGGCCACACAAACACACTGCTTTTGTTGTATGTTTGGAGGAGTCTCTGCAAGACTTTCTTGCGTGCACACGACGGATAGGGATTGGTCTCAATGAATGAAAGGTTGCCAGATAATAGTCTATAAAATTCAGAGCTTCTCGTTTGTATGTAGTTGTGTGTGTGTGTGCGGATGTGTGGTGGCTGGGTGGCAGACAAGGGAAAATAGTTATCGATTAATAAAAAATGGGAACAAATTGGAATTTGTACCACATAGTTATTTTTAGATTACAACCACTTGGGCGTGTAGCTGTTACCATGTTTTGTTTAAATAATTAATTTTCTTCTTTAAACTATTATTTTTGTTCATGTCATTGTTTGCCTACAAATAAATAGTTAATTTGGGGGGGGGGGGGAAGGAAAAAATATTTCTATCTAATCTAATCTAATGTAATCTATCTATGTATCTATGTATCTATGTATCTATGTATCTATGTATCTATCTATCTGTCTATCTATCTGTCTATCTGTCTATCTATCTATCTGTCTATCTATCTATCTATCTATCTATCTATCTATCTATCTATCTGTCTATCTATCTATCTATCTATCTATCTATCTATCTATCTATCTGTCTATCTGTCTGTCTGTCTATCCATCTATCTATCTATCTATCTATCTATCTATCTATCTATCTATCTATCTATCTATTTATCTATCTAATCTATCTAATCTATCTATTTGTCTCTGTCTGTCAGTGGATGGTTGCCTGGTCGTACTCTAGAATGTCCTATCAATACCAAGAACTCGAGCCCTGCACGTCACCGCCATTTTTAAATCATCTTTTTTATGTAGGGGCGTCTGATGCGTGCGTCATGGTCGTGTTGCCTTTGAACAAAAGAGTGCATGTCTGAAGTATTCCAATTATTCCCTAAGTAGGTTACACAAGTTTTATACATCGACTTATAGTGAAAACAATGTCGTTCAAAGTTGTTGAGTTGAATCATTTCACCTTATATCTCCAGAAATGTCCTAAGTTTTTGTTTTCCTGCTTCCCACTACTTACTGTATCTGAGAAGGGAAAAGATATTTTTGTATTAGATATTTGTCTTGTTACCTGCGTTATCTTCTCTTGGTGTCTTCGGGTTACCGCCCTTCTTTCGTCTCTCCCGTCATAAATAGTAGCATAAGACTATCATTACGTGATAAATAAAAGAAAATTAAACGTCAGCATCCCAGTCCTGCAATACATGTGGGGGCTCCGTCCCACCTCAGAGTGGATAGCTCACTCCTCCTCTAAGCTTTAGAATAGACCGAGATATAGTGTTATGGAATTCGAAACATTTTGAAAGGCTCATGATTACAAGCGAGCTGCCATCTTGATATATAATAATGGAATATATAGCTTTAAAAAAAAGTTGAAAATAACGCTTAATTAGACTATATGTTTGGTTGTACATTGAAACTTTGGTTGAATATTAAATCGTTTAGATCATTGGAGCCCAAACTGGTTCAACCTATAAGCCATACACATCTCGACAAGCGTGTCACGTGACGTATGGCCTAACAAATTGTCGAGTCCAATATATTCAGGAATCTCAGTGTTTCATTGATCTCTGTTGGTAGAGGTTTAAACTGGCCGGACAGCACCGCGTCAAGAGCCGTCAATGGTCCGCGGGGTCATGGGCTAGACATTATGGTTTAGGTGAGCCATCATTTCTACACTGCCTTGTCAACAACCAGGTTTGCGTAAGAAAATTAAGCTCAAGCGATTCATTTGTTTCGTTTTTTTTCTATTTCATCTTTTACAGTGAAAACAGATTTGAGCCTGTCGTAAGAGCATAGGCTTGGTTTCTTCAGACTCTAGACTAATGGTCTCCCCTGAATGAATGCTATCTACCTGCATGTGCTTGGTTTCTTCAGACTCTAGACTAATGGTCTCCCCTGAATGAATGCTATATACCTGCATGAGTTTGGTTTCTTCAGACTCTAGACTAATGGTCTCCCCTGAATGAATGCTATATACCTGTATGTGCTTGGTTTCTTCAGACTCTAGACTAATGGTCTCCCCTGAATGAATGCTATATACCTGCATGTGCTTGGTTTCTTCAGACTCTAGACTAATGGTCTCCCCTGAATGAATGCTATCTACCTGCATGAGTTTGGTTTCTTCAGACTCTAGGCTAATGGTCTCCCCTGAATGAATGCTGGTTAAATTAAATTTGTCACAGCGTTTTTTTTATCGAAAGTTGTAACACTCGTGACTTGAGAGGATAGTGAATAAGTGTGACCATTTTTGTTCTATATACCGTTATTGACCAGGACGGCGGTTCGCCCTTGGGAAAACGGCCTCTTGAAGGTGTGGTGGATTTTTTTTTAACTGCGTTAAGTGCATTTAATTTAGTTTCATTTGGCACCCCAGCGAAGGTCCATTTAACTCTTTCTCTCCGTTATTATTTTTCCACGCTTCGAAGTTCTTCTTTTAGCTCATGACTATTTCACTCCCCTGTTATGATTAAGCTTCAATAGCTTTCTTGTTTGTTCTCAGAAAATGTTTGTATTTGGTCTAGAATTAAAGGGGAATGCATGCTCTTTTTTATGTAACACAAAGTCAAGTTTATAAAATTAAATTTTAATTTAATTTAATGAGGTCAAATCAACGATGGGATCATCGATTAGGAAAGAAAGAGTTAATTTCTCTCCATTTTCTCTGCATTGACTTTTCTACCCATACTCTACGTTGAGTTTTGAAAATGTGTCCACGCCCATGGAAACAGAAACATTCAGCAAAACAAAAAAACTAAATAGTTTTCACTATGAGACTTATCACATGAACTAGGCCCTCGTCGTATCCCTGTCGGATCCGCCTATTCGCAAGGAATATTCAAGACATGATTTTGTTTTGATTTTCAAAAGTAATAATGTTTAAAAGATTCATTTGGCGTTTTAAAAAAAAAAAATTTTTTATGTAAAATGTTTTACATGTTTCGGATGTTACTTTAAAGTTAAAGATAATTTACTTACTTGTCTCAACCTCTCGCTGGACGACGGGGGATGGCAGCGAGCAGAGTATAAACCCGGGATCGTCGAGATAATCCGTACAGCGTGCTAACCGCATGACCAGGCATTGGTGTTAACTTAACAACAAACTAATTTTTCTATTATTGATACAGTGAATTATTACACATTACGGCATGACAACTACCAGATATAGAAAATATGTCAGACGAGCGATTTTAGATAATCTTTTGGCATTGATTTGTAATTGAAAAAAAAATCTACTCGATGTCCCAGCAAAGTTACCAACAGAGCTATTGACATTTTTATTTAAATGGAACTAGAATAGAGATGTAGATCTACCTAAACTAAACTTTTGATTTAGCACTCTTAAGATCTATATCTACTAGATCTACTTCTAAAATATTAATTTGGAATAATTTAGATGTAATTGAGATAAGATTTCTGTAAAAACAAAAAAAGTCTATAGATAGTCAATCAATAGAGACTGAATGCAAACATTACATTTAAAAATTGTAGATTAGTTTTAGGATTTATAACATTGCAATATTGATCTAGACGTTTGGGAAAAAAAATCTACACTGTAAGTCTAGACATTGAGATTCTAGATCTTGATTTATTTTATATCATTCTAAACTAGACCTAAAAATTCAAAATCTAGAATCTATAATGATTTTAATTAGAATATAAATCTAGATCTAGTTCATAATCTACATCTAGTGTAAAAATATCTAGATCTAGTGTAAAAAATGTTGATTAAATCTAAATCTAGCTAGTATGTCTTTTTTTTTTTATTCGAGAAAGATGACGAGGTTTTAAAAAAAAATGCACCGAGTTCTTTTATCCTTCTTTTAAAGAATTAATTCATATGACGTCAAAGGAAAAAAATCCACTGTCACACTATGCCTAGTTAGCTAGTTAGACTAAAAATGTCTTTATTAATACGAGCAAGCTGTTAAGGGTTCATAGACAGGGCCGGTCTTAGGCCACTGCAACCTATGCGGTCGCAGTGGGCCCCGCGCTTTCATAGGCCCCGCGCTAATTCAATGTGTAATTATTAAATTGCAAAATATATACGAAAAATTCCTGGAAATCTCTTGAATTTATTAAAATCTCCTGAAAACTCTTTAAAATCTCCAGAAAAGTAGACAAATTGTCATTTGTGGGTGTCATTCATTGCGGAAAACGCCAATCCTACGCGTGATAAAAGAAAAAAGGCATTGCCAGCTTTCATGTAATAAAATATAATAATCGGGCAGGTTTTTACCTTCATCGGTAGTTCGAATACTTTATTTACTTTTATAGTTACTGGCATATAAATATGCCGTTGGTTATAAGGTTCGTAAAGTACAGATCGCAATTTTTAACTTAGTAAAGAATGAATAAAATTCAAAGTCGAATTTTTTTCTTATGCAAAATCTTAATTTTCACTTATTATCCTTATACAGACTAGGCCCCGCGCAATCAGTTTCGCATAGAGCCCCACGATTGCTAGGACCGGCCCTGTTCATAGACATTGGTGCACCGATTTCTAATAGCATTTCATTTAAAGATATATATATATATATATATATTGCTTTAAACCTGGTGGTTGCACAGATGGGGGTAGTGGTGTGAGTGTAGTCAGCCGACGCAAATCGCCCCAGGCCAGCGCTAGACGAGCGGTCATTCGTGACGAGTTACGACGATCGGCCGACACGAGTGTCAACATGATGGTTCGGGAAGGATCGACGTCGTGAACAGAGCTCAGTAGCGTCACGAGAGTTGTAGACCACCAAGAAACGTCGAGCGGCGTTCTGTCCGGTTCTAGAAGGCCAGTAGGGACCCTATATAAAGAGCGGCGGTGTCGCAGTCAAGACGGTTCAGAGCCCGGTTCACTACAGTCCGGTCGACTACAGCACAGTTCAGCGGTGTGGTTCTGTACGGAGCATTACGACGGTTCAGTGCGGAGTACTGTCAAGTACAGTTGAGACGACTAGCGTCTTGATCTTGGTCTGCGATCGAGTCCGACACAACGAGCCTAGTGTGTGAAGTCAGTCCTGAACTGTTGAATCCAGTGCAAGCCCGGAACGAGACGGAGAGGCCAGTGCAAGAGTTGATACGGCGGAACGTTGTTATCCGAGAGATATTTGTACAGTGTACGTGTTGCCAATTGTACAGTATTGGCACTTATTTATTCAACTATTAAAGTGTTACGTTACTCTGGAGCCCTGAGTTGTCAAGTTCTTTAAGTTGGTGGTGTATGGTGCAGTTTGCAGAGAACCTGGATAGTGAGATTCGTAACAATATATATAAAGATTAGATCCGCATTTTTTTTTTCATTTTGTCAGTCTGTCAGTCAAGTTAATATAAATAAAAAAGACTAAAAGCTTTTGAAAATTTTATTGACCTTTAATTTCCCCTCCGAAACATCGCAACAGTTTTTATAATATATATAATAGATTGTTCCGGATATTTATATATATATATATATATATATATATATATATATATATATATATATATATATATATATATATATATATATATATATATATATATATATATGTATGTATGTATTGGGACAAAAAGAGAATTCCAGATAAATAAAATACCGTTAATTAGATTTTCTGGGATGGTCTCGTATGAAAATTAGATGTACCATAGCCTTGTGGAGAGATTTTAATCCATAATTTGGTGTTGGGAAGTTATTTTCCTTAAAAATAGGAACATAATATTAACGATAATTAGATTTTGTAACAATTCGGCTAGAAAATCAAATGTATTGTAAGACAGAAGTTCGATTTAACATAAATAGAGTTAACAAGTTTTTCATAGAAATCCGGAACAACTGATTTTCGTAAATGAGATGATGATTATTTGTTTTACTTATTAGAAGAGGGATTTCAAACAGTTATTCGGCGTTAGTAGACTTTTCATCTAAAATTCGGGACATTTTTGGCGACGATTTGTAAGAAAATTAAAGTAATGTAGGTCAATTCCTTTTTCAAAACAAACTCCGGAACATTCTTTACGGATTAAACAATTAAATGTAAAATAAGTCTTAAAAGGGATTTTAATAATCGTTTCAAGTAAATTACTTTCTTAATTTAAAATCCTGAACAACATATTGTTGATATTTTTATAAAAAAGTCATTTGATATCGATTATTAAACTATAGTGACGTATTGTCCAAGAATATAAGTGTAATATAAGTCTATTATGAGATTTCAAACAATCATTTGACATAATTTATTTTTTAAAAAACGCTATCCGAAACAAATGTATAGTTAATGAAATATAAGTCAGTATAGAGATTTTCGTTTAGCAGTTATATGCTATATTTACTTTTAAAAAAAAAACAGGAAAATATAAAAATTGATCACGTGCTTTTGCAACGTCTAAGCACGGAAATTACATGTAATATAAGTTATAAGAGCAAACAAACATTCGTTGGCATTGATTTGTTTTTCACATAAACATCCGGTACAATCTATTATAGATACTTAAAACTATTGCGATGTTTCGGAAGGAACATTAAAGGTTAAATCAGATTTTCAATAGCGTTTAGTCTTGCTTTTTGTTATCTAAACGTGACGGACAGACAGAATGCACAAAAATAAGCGGCTTTTATCCTGATGAGGGCACTAAATAGAAAATAAATAATATCTGATTATTTAAAACTGTTGGATAATGCCTAATGGATAATTGCCTACATGGGGAACTACCCGAAAATGTTTCGTTTGTTCAATTTAAGTAGTTTCTTGTCCCTAGCCAAATTGAAATGTATTTTTTTACTTTGAAAACTTATAACGGTCAAACTAGAGTTTTCATTAGGAGTTCTTTTCTCAAAATGTATCAACTGTGAAATTTCCAAAAAAAAAAAAATCATTTAAGCCGTTTTTTTAGATCAGCGTTCACCCAGCCTCCATGAAGTTTTGACCTGAATAGAGGTACTGTAAACAAAAATTCTAATTAGCGACTTTCTTATCTTTGTTTTGCTTATAATTTGAAGACGATCTATAAGAAGAAAAATGATGTGTATAATGTCGGACGTGTTTCTGTGACGTCTATGGTTCTTAACAAATAATTAATCGCTTGTTTTTGTTATTTATCTAAGGCTCAAACGCCTCTCGTTAAAAATACTCCAAAGTATTTGTTCAATCTATCGTAATCAAATGTGTAGTTTGTAATTTTATAATCGTTGTCTGTCTGGGTTTTTCATTAGCTTACGTTTTTAAAGTAAAACTTATATATATATATATATATCTATATATATAGTTGTAACTGTATTGGCGGAGTGAAAGAGTTAATGCTATGTAACACAAGAAATTTCACATGCTGCATGGCAGTTCACTGTGTCAATGGACAAGGGACAGTACTAGCATGGGCGTAGCCGGGAGTTCAATGATGTTAAGCCGAGACAAATCGTCATATAAGGCCTGAACACTGACATACAATGTCGCAACCTGTAGGCAGTTTAGACCAATAGCTCTTAGCCACGTCATTTGTCTGTACAACGTGACAACAAGCTACTGGTCTCCACTGCCATAGGTTCCGACGTCGAATATCAATGTTGAGGCCTTCTATGTCGATTAGTCTCGGCTAGGCTAAGTGAACTGAAATATTGAAATATCCGATATCACGTTTTCCATTTTTGGACCTTTCAACTTTATGCTAAGTGGTTTGAATTGTTTAAAAAAACAAACAAGATCAATCCAACTAACGCAACTAGACATTTCAGCAATGAGCGAGAAATAAAAATAAATAAATGATAAGGTTGAGAGATTATCTGCCGGGAATTCTGTAGTGGGGGCTATGTCAGGAGAAAAAATACATTAACCAAACAGATAGGTAAAAATATCTCAGACTGACGGTAGATGTTTCAAATATTAGGTCAAGAGAGAGGGCAAAGAGAGAGAGATAGAGAGAGAAATAGAGAGAGTGAGAGAGGGAGGGTGGATAAGGTGAAAAAGTTTACGTGGACAGAAATTGTAATGAAGCTAGTGAAATGTCAAAACACTTTAAAGATTTGCAACTACAACACACTATATTATCTTAAACGCCTAACAACGTGGAATAGTTGATTTCTTGATGATGATAGAATCCATGATATTGACCGCTGGTCTGTCAAGCAGAGTTTGTTATAGACAGTTTCTGTTAAATAAACTTCCGAATGGATGTGTGATAGGTAGACAGATAGATAGATAGATAGATAAAATAGATAGATAGATAGATAGATAGATAGATAGATAGATAGATAAATAGAAAAATAGATATAGATAGATATAGATAGATGATAGATATAGATAGATAGATAGATAGATTTATAGATAGATAGATAGATAGATAGATAGATTTTTTTGGAAAGAGCAATAAATTTAAGAAAAATATCCTCAATGTAAAAAGATCATTTTTTTCAATCCATCCTTGCCAAAGCAAGTCAAAGTCGATTCTATTGTCAACAAATAGTTCTGTTCTTTCACACTTGAAAATGTACAGGGGAAAATAGTGAGAAGGTAACAAAAAACAAATTCTCTCTTTGTATGACGTGAAAGTTTTAAATCAATACACACACTTAGAGCCCTTCTGTGACGTCATTTTCAATGTTCTTTTGAATTCTTTTCTCAAAGGGTTTAACACATGTGTGTGTGTGTGTGAATGCACGTTTATTTATATTTGGTGTGTGCCCGTTTTGTATGTGTGTGTGTGCTTCGTAAGTGTATTTGCTTGTGTGTGTGTGTATGTGAGTGGATGGGGGCCTATATTCTTTTATATTAATTAATCATTGACAGCAAGTCGTAAATCAGGAAATTATGTTGCTGGAAGCCTCTTAACAAAGAGGTCACTAGAAGGAAGCTTCCATCTTTTAAAATTTAGTTAAAACAACCTGGACCATTATTCATTACTAGCAAATAGTAGAATATTATCAGTGGTAAGTGACATCACAAAACCAGATAGACTATACCAGTGATGCCCAAAAAACGGCCCGCGGGCCATATCCGGCTCGTGAGGTGGATCAATCCGGCCCGCCTAAAAGTCGACACAAAGCGTAGAACATCCCCCTCTAAAGAAAAAAACAGGTTGAAAAATGTATCAAACCTACGTTAGGGCCCTCACATTTTCTCTGGTGGATTGGTCCATGACCTTTAACATTTGTGCGTTTATGAAATGTAGAATCTAACAGGAAGAGTGTACGCATCTTACTTTTGTTGTTGTAGATATGGAGCCAACATATTTGATTTGTAAAGAATGTGTGGATGTTTTAAACAAGAACAACATATTAACGGCTTTATAAAACAAATATGACGACATTCATGCTTTGAGTCGCAAATAAAAGATTGTTATTTTTTTAAAGCATAGATGGTAGAGGATCGATGGGAATACTAACCAAAAAGCGACAATAAAATAAGTCGGTTGTAAAGCTAGCTACATTATTGCTCATATTTTAAGTAGACAAAATAAGCCATGTTCTGACGAGGGAATAAAACAACTTCAAATATCTCAAATTAATGTATTAGATCCACGGATTAGTAATAAAATGATTTCAGGTCAATTTCATTTCTTTTTTGGACATTTTTCTTTCATGTGGCCCGTGATATAAGTGTCAGAAATAAAAATGGCCTGCTGGACGAATTAGGTTGGGCATCACTGGACTATACAACTAGATGAGGAAATTCGTATGTATAGAAAATGGAGTCGTTTCAAAACGTAGGAGACATGTGTATTGGAAACGCTACAAAATATACTCTATATAGGCAGTTTGTTGGTATACTAGTAGACTAGTATAAGATTAGAGAAGTTTGGTACAAAGGCTAAGTAACCGAGGCTCCAACATTTTTAATAGTAGCTACTTACGTCAATAAAGGTTTATAACCACGTGACCGTGAGCAACATGGTCGATTTTGTTTTACGAAACGTTTTAGTGATACTTGTTCTATCTGAACCCTAAAATCGTCTCAACTCAAGATATTCTTTAGCCACACAGGCCACAGATTGGCTTATTGACTTAATCCTTTTTAAGTCCCAGTGGAGCATAGGGCCGCAACGCTTGAACTTAAAACAGTGCGCGGAGGAATACACCAGATGGACAACATTCGGCTACAGACTGTTGATGGGAAAATACATAAAGTACAAATTGGGGCATTCCTTGTCTTTGGAGATGAAATATGAAAGATGAGTGAAATGTTTTAAATGTGTGAGCACATGCACGTGGCGCTTAAACTATTCGTTTTATGTTTAGAGAGTGCTGGTATGTTCATGTGTGTGTGTGTGTGAGTGTGATAAAGAGAAAGGGAGAAATGAAGAGAGAGAGACTGAGATAGAAAAGAAGGGAAGATGGGGGATGTGTCTACTGTTTGATTGGCACTTTTATCTGCCATGTCGATATGAACTGAAGGCAAATGTTCACAAAGTTTGCCTATCTATGACAACAGTCATAAAAGATGTTTTCTTTAAAAGACTGGATTCAATTAAAAACAAAATGTTCGCTCTATCATTCCTTATTCTCCTCTCTAGTGTTGACAAGTTTCTGATCAAATCATCCATGACTAGAGTTGTGCTCATGCTATGAAAAAGAAGGCTGTTTGTTGACTGACCAAAAAGACCATTCTATGGATATTTGACTGACCAAAAAGACCACTCTACGGATAGTTGACTGACCAAAAAGACCATGCTATCCCACAGAAGAAGAGCGACGAGAGAGTTAAACGACAAACTAAAGAAATTTGTCCACCGTGAATCTTTGTTCAGCAAAACAGGCTTATTAATATTTCCGAATGACCGAGACGCTGGTACCGCGTGGCTATTACAAACTTGCAGTTCTAGACATAAGACTAGTGAAACAAAATACAAGCGTATGCCGGAGATCTGTAAAATATTAATGAGCTTATTTAAGTCCATTTTAGATACTAAAATATCACAATCTTGACTTGTGCAATACGATGCTTCAAATATATAGACTCAGTGTCAATGAATATAAATAACAAATCGACAGTGATAGTGAAAAAACACAAGAAACATTATTCGAATTAGCCCTGCTACCAAAGAATTTTTCTAGAAATATATGGATTCTGGTTACTGCAAAGTCTGGGTTTATTTTTAGCTGCCATGGAATTTTATCTCTTCCATAAAGTAAAAGTAAAGTAAATTATGCTTTCAGACCTTGCGATCTAAAGGACAAGGTTATTTAAAGGTCACCTGTTTCTTTGGCTCACGGTTAACGAGGGCCAGCACAACGACCAAACGCCTTTACTTTTCCCCATATATCAGGAGCTGGGTGGACTCAAAGGCGCCCTAAAAGTCCCAAAATTAAAAATCACAGTCCTCACCAAGATTTGAGCCCAGGACTCCTCGGTTCAGAAGCCAAACGCTTTACCACTTAGCTACCGCGTACCCAGGTTTCGTAAGATTTCAGATTTCCAGAATAAAATTGTATCAATTAAGTCTGTTGATAATGGTAGCTAGTGACACATTTGATCACGTGGCAGAAGAAAAGTTTATTGTACATTGATCATAGCAATACCTAAATAAGGGCGTCGAGCTTCCGCCCAAGGCCACAATCCTCAGAATCAATAACATGACTTGTAGACAAAGTCCAATGACAGAATGACTCAGCTCATCATTTAGATCACATGACATGCACCGTTTCAGTGCTGGCCTTATTCAAAGGTATATAACCCGGCCCTGATATCGAAAAGGACTTTAAAAATGTGTTAAGTCTTGGGGCATTAAATTAGACTTTGGTTGCTCACCTCGGAGCTCTCCAAATTCTTTTCTCCAGTTTGCCGAATTTTTTTTTTACAGTTAATGTTTTTATTAGATCGTCTGCTAGTAGACTTAGATATCTCCAAAGATAATAGAAGTTTGATCGTCTGCTAGTAGACTTAGATATCTCCAAAGATAATAGAAGTTTGATCGTCTGCTACTAGACTTAGATATCTCCAAAGATAATAGAAGTTTGATCGTGTGCTAGTAGACTTAGATATCTCAAAATATAATAGAAGTTTGATCGTCTGCTAGTAGACTTAGATATCTCCAAAGATAATAGAAGTTTGATCGTCTGCTAGTAGACTTAGATATCTCCAAAGATAATAGAAGTTTGATCGTCTGCTAGTAGACTTAGATATCTCCAAAGATAATAGAAGTTTGATCGTCTGCTAGTAGACTTAGATATCTCCAAAGATAATAGAAGTTTGGTGCATCAGTTGTTTTTATAAGTTTCAAAAATAATATCGTACTTAAACTACGGTTTCAGATACGCCCTTATTGTTTCAGATACACTGCACCCGAATCACATAACGGTACCAAGATAACTGTGCTCTGATATAAGGGTTTGAAATGTATACAAGTTACATCAACATGAATGATGTTTTTCAACACGGTGAAGAAAACCTCTGCATCAACAAACCCATTAGTCTTACAAAACAGGTGGGGGTGAAATAACAGGCTATAAAAAATGGTATTAAAACTGCGCTCAGAAAATATTTACGCTTCAAGACTGCTCATGATAATTCACTTTTTTTTTTTGGCCCAGTGGCATTAGTTAGTCAGACAGTCAATCTATCAGAAATAATTTCGCAACCCCATCGTTTGGAGAGGGAGCGGGAAGGTGGTATAACAACTAAAAACGTCAAGAGGATATCACATACAACGTAACTAATGAGTCCTTCCTGGCAGTCAATATTACACTTATCAACCAGATTTCTGGGAGAAATTTCTTCTTCGTCAGTATGCTGTAATAAGTGGCCAGGTCCAAGCACTTCTGACATTCTAGATTCAAAATAACTTATAAAAAAATACAGTTGGTGGTGCTTTTTTTCTCCTGGCTGTAAAGAAGATAATCACTTTTTTTTTAAATTTTAATTAATAAGGTGGGGATCTTTTTATTTTTTTTAATGTGTACAAAGAATGTAATGAAACTATCAAATCAGCACTATCCATTTTTTTTTAATCTGCACACTCTGCAGTTATTAAATCAGATAATCACACTCACAGAGATTGTATTCCTTCCATTAATCAAGTAGATATAGAAAATCTAGATCTAGCAACTAATTCGTTGCACTTTATAATAAGCTACCAGTTATCTTAAGATAATTAGCATTTCCTAATATTTTTTTTTACTTGTATCATGATAATAAACTAGACGAGTAAAAAAATTAAATTCAATTTCAAAGTTAAGTTCCCCTTTCAGACCTTGTGGTTTATAGGGCACATGATGTAAAGGTCATCTGTTCTATGGCCTGGAGTAAACGAGGGTCTCATGTGGCCAACAAACCAAACGCCTTTACTTTTCCCCAACTAATGTCAGGCACCCATTGGAGCTGGGTGGACTCAGAGGTGCCTAAAGATCCCGAAATTAAAAATTCCAGTCTTCACCAGGATTCGAACCCTGGACCTCGGTTTGGAAGCCAAGCGCTTTATCGCTCTTTTCTCGCTGTTGTTGTGTAATTACAAATATGCATAAGATTGACGTAGTATGAAGTAATATGTTTTTATGAGAGCATACACTGTGAGAGACATTGTTCTGTGCAGAGTGTTTACACAACTTCTGAACAAACTAGCGACCACACAAAACAAACAAGCTAAGACGTGAAGTCTCAGTGAGCACTTGTCTTAACTCTTTCTCTACAAATGTACGATACCAACGCTGATTTGAACTCATTAAATTAAAATAATTACGGAGAGAAAGAGTTAAGAGAAGTGTGCTCCTCGGAAACCAATGAAACCGGCACCCAGGGTGTTCTTTATGTCCAATATGGACTTGATTTACAAATCCAATTCGTCTATTATACAGGTAAGTTGATCATTACTGACTATGATAACTACCAACTTTTTTATAACAAAGCAATTACGTTGTACATCTTAATGTATGTGTTACTAGCAGAGAATAACAGTCAATGGACTAATGCATGTGATCAAAGGACCTTCTGAACAAATGATAATGCAGCCCAGGGAAACTCAGCAGGATTACTAGTGTTGTAGTCTTGTTCATCTATTTCTTCCTTCAATACCTCCTGAGACTATTCTTTGAAGAAGTGGAATCATTAGTAACAAGACCTAGAGGTAATAATGAGCACTTGAATGTAATGAATAGTGTGAGTAAATGGAGTTGTACATCCTGCTCACGGAGTTACCTTTGAAGTGAGGAGGTTCGAGCCTGTTGAAGGGAGATACAAAAGAAAGAGGTGGATGAGAAAGGTAGACAGTGTTTGACCTTGAGATCAGGTTGTCTTCTTCTAACCTGTGGCTTCCTTCTTTTTTTAAGCCAGACTTAAATCATTGTCTTAAAAAAATACTTTCACACATGGGCGTAGCCGGGGGCTGGGGGGTTGGGGTGATATTTTGCTTTAATTTTGTTTATTTTAGATGAAATTTTAATACTAAACCATCACTTGCCCTAGCACAGCCAAGGGGATTTTGAGTTTAAAGCCCCCTACCAGAGGGTTTAAAGTTGGAAACCCCTAGCAGTGGGGTTTAGAGGGGTTTTGAGTTTGAAAACCCCTACCAGGGGGTTTTAAGTTTAAAACCCTCTTCCAGGGGTTTTGAGTTTAAAACCCCCTACCATGGCTTTTTAGTTTGAAAACCCCTACCAGGGGGTTTTAAGTTTAAAACCCCCTACCAGGGGTTTTGAGTTTGAAAACCCCTACAAGGCGGTTTGTATTTAAATCCCATCTTCTATAAAACAAACAAAAAAATGCAAACGACAATCCCAAAATTCCAAGAGCACATCTAAGGAAGATTTTGATTTTAAACCCCTCTCCAAAATTTACGATAAACCTCTCAATATGCAAAAGCAAATTACACACTTAAAATTGTGTGAGCGTAGCCAAAGGGTTTTTGAGTTTAAACCCCTCTTCAGCTTGGTTTGAAGCTAAAAATATCTCTTCAATATAAAAAAAAAGCAAATTACGCTCTCAAAATGCTATGAGCATAGCCAAAGAGATTTTTAGTTTAACCCTCCCCCCCAACCAGCGGGGTTTGAAGCTAAAAAATAAATCTTCAAAATAAAAAATAAAAAATTTCGCAATCAAAATGCTTTGAGCGTAGCCAAGCCTATTGAATTTCCCTTCAGAGGGGTTTGATGCTTAAAAATACCTCTTCAATGTAAAAGAAAAAGCAAATTACACGCTAAAATTCTTTAAGCGTAGCCAAGCCAATGGAGGGTTTTGAGTTTTAACCCCTCTCCTCCAGATGGCTTTTTTTAAAGTTTAAAACCCCTCAAGATAG
Source organism: Biomphalaria sudanica (assembly GCA_036873155.1). Lineage (NCBI taxonomy): Eukaryota > Metazoa > Mollusca > Gastropoda > Planorbidae > Biomphalaria > Biomphalaria sudanica. The sequence goes on along the minus strand of JAZGLO010002645.1, from coordinate 2,835,675 downwards.
TTTTGAGTTTAAAATCCCCCTAAATAGCGTTTTAAGGTTGAAAGCCTCTCTCTTCAATATTATTTCTAAAGCAAACTACAGTCACCAAATTCTATGACCGTAGCTAAATGTGGTTTTGAATTTTAAAAAAACAACAACTCCAGATATATTTTAGTTTAACCCCCCCCCCCCAACAGATGATTTTGACGATAAAATTTCCCTTTTCGATATAACATATAAAGCAAGATAGTCACCTAATTCAAAAAGGTAGTCAAGAGAAGTTACACATGTCTACCAGTGGCTGGGCTCCATTAATAATGAATGAATGCAATGAAATTGAAAAGCACTAAATGTGGCTCTGCAAAGATGGCTAATTCGGATTTTAGGAGTCAGTTAAAGAGATCGGGTCTAAATCAAGGAAATCCAATACCGAAATGGCAGTCGACCCCTAAGTAAGGTTGTGACAGAGCGTCGCATGAGGTTTGCGGGACATGTTCTCCGACAAAATGAATTACGCATAATAAGAGTTGCGATGACATCCTAGTACAACTTGGCGCCACACTTTCATGGAGGTCCTCAAGGCAGGTGGGAGCAGCTCTCAGAGCTCCCCTAGACCCCTTTCTGTCAAACGCGAGGAGTCTACAAGTTTTTCACTAACTCCAGGAAGAACCTATTCTTGGGCACAATAAACGTCTTCCAAAAGAATGAAGGGTCAGAATGTAATGGAGATTAATTATGTACACAAACACATCCATCAATGCAAACATTTTTTTTTTCGAGGGGGGGGGGAAATCCCCCCCAAACCCCCCCCCCCCCGAAAAAAATCCTGGCTACGCCCATGCTTTCACACACTGAAACAAAAACATTCCTTGAGCCTAAAGAAATCAATATAAATATTAAAATGGGTTCGGAAATATTATTTTTCAGTGTTTGAAAACAGTGGACTTATTACAGAATTAACGCAACTACGTAATTTCACGCTTTTAGCTTTCTCAATGCCCTATGATCCTATCACTTGACTGGACCAGTTGGAAAAGGAGGGGGGGGGGCATCCTGTTAATGTTACCGTCATCGCTTTCTTTTTTAAAAGGTGAAGGACTTTAATTCGAACACATCAGGGGGGACTAATTTAACTTATATCACATCACTGAAGTACTATTTCTTTTCCTTGTTCGATACCCAAGAAAATAATAATTACCAACTGTTAATTAATTACTTGGTTGTTTTTTTTATTGCTTCTTGTTTTTGTCAGGTAAAAGAAATAATTTTGCAAAAATTTCAGCTTGATCCGAGATAGGGTGTCGGAGAAATAACGTGTACAAACTTTTTACCAGACAGATAGACATAATGAGTTGTTATTAGTTTTATAATTTTATAAAGCGTTCTCCAATATGGTGCTTTGACCTATACATAATTACGGATGCAGACCATAACCAGTTACTTTGGTAATTGTTTTAGACTAGTAGAAAATATGAAACTTGTGAAAATGGTGATTCAGACATTGATAATTAACAAATCCGATACAAAGTTGTCTTTATGATCGATTTATATACATACATAGAGTCTTTGATATAATCTTTACATCAACACGGTGTTAAATATATTCCTTACAATTAAATTTAATTATTTTTTTACTCTAGTCAATTCTTAACGTCTAATTCTTTACCAAAAGCTTATCTCCCTTTATCTACTAAACCTTATCTGAAATCGTTGTTTTGTTTTTCTATGTATTAATTAATTACCACCAATAGATATAATAATTTGTCAATTTTTTAGCGGCCTCCGAAAGGGGAAAAGACGCTATTACTTCTGAGTGGCCTGTCTGTCCGTCCATCCCGTTTAGATCTCAGAAACTAGAAGAGAAAATGAAAATCGGACATCATGATATTTTAGATCATTCAAAGTTATGATACAACGGCCACTTTTTTCTTTTCCGAAAGTGAACCATCTAATTTTTAAAATTATATATGCAAGCAGTTTTTTCAAAAAATTACCCCACTTTTCAATGAAAAACTTCAAGGGATGTATTTTTTTTTAAAAGGTCATGGACTTCTTCATTAATAAATCTTCATTCATAGATTCGCGCATTGGTATAAAGCATCTAAGGCATGGGCGTAGCCAGGATTTTTCTTGGGGGGGGGGGGGGGGTTGGGGCAGTGGATTTTTTTCTCCCCCTCCCCCGCGAAAAACAATTATGTGTGTGTGTACAATAGTGTACATAATCTTTATTACATTCTGACCCTTCATTCTTTCGGAAGACGTTTATTGTGCCCTAGAATAGGTTCTTCCATGAGTTAGTGGAAAAATTTCCCGCCAATACTAGCAAGGGGTCTGGGGGAGTGCTAGGAGCTCCCCCAGCGCGGGGCGAAGCCCCGCCGCCAAGAACTATTTCTGATATTGAAAACCAACAAAATGCATATTCTGAGGTATCTACATTTTCCTGCTATTAAAAAGTTCTATTTCAAAAACCTAATGTGCTATTCTTACTGACTCAGATCCTCCCGCGCCGTTCGGAGCATTTGAATTCAAGCTGTTTCCATAAAAATCTGCACTGGTAATGTCTGAAGCCTCTTCCCACCTGCCATGAGGACCTCCATGAATGAGTGGCGTCAAGTTGTACTAGGATATCATTGCAACCCTTCTTATGCGTAATTGATTTTGTCGGAGAACATGTCCCGCAAACCTCATGCGTCGCTCTCTAACAATCTTACTAAGAGGTCGACTGCCATTTCGGTATAGGATTTCCTTGATTTAGACCCGATCTCTATAACTGGTTTCTAAAATCTATCTTAGCCATCTTTGTTGAGCCACATTTATTGTTTTTCAATTTCGGCTGATGACTATTCACTGCACTTTATTAATGGAGCCCTGCCACTGGTAAAAATGTGTAACCTCTCTTGAATACGCTCTTGGAATTAAGTGACTGTACTTTGCTTTAGATTTTATATCGAAAAGAGAAGTTTTATCGTCAAAATCATCTGTTGGGGGTTTTCCACCTCAAAATGCTCTGTATCGGGATCTTAAACTCGAAACCATCTGGAGGGGTTTTAAACTTTTTAAAAAAGCCATCTGTAGAAGAGGGTTTTAAACTCAAAATCCCCGATTGCTTTGGCTACGCTCAAATAATTTTAGTGTGTAATTTGCTTTTTTTTTTACACTGAAGATGTATTTTTTATCCTCAAACTCCCCTGGCGGGGGTTTAAACTCAAAACCCCTTTGGCTATGCTCATAGATTTTAGAGTGAGTAATTTGCTTTTATTTATATTGAAGAGGTACTTTTTAGCTTCAAACTCCACTGGAGGGGAGTTTAAACTCAAAACCCCTTTGACTACACTCATATCATTTTGAATGTATAAATTGCTTTGTTTTTATTATTAAAGAGGTATTTTTTACCTTCAAACCCCTCTGAAGTGGGGTTTAAACTCAAAACTGAGTCAAAACCCATTTAGCTACGCTCATAACATTTTGAGTGCGTAATTAGCTTTTTTTTATATTGAAGAGGGGGTTTATCGTAAATTTTAGAGGGGGTTTTAAAATCAAAATCTTCCTTTACTGTGCTCCTGGAATTAGGGGATTTTCGTTTGCATTTTTTTGTTTTGTTTTATAGAAGAGGGGGGGTTAACTGCAAATCCCCAGGTAAAGGGTTTAAAACTCAAAACCCCTGGTATGGGGTTTTAAACTCAAAACCCCTGGTAAGGGTTTTTAAACTCGAACCCCTCTGGTAGGGGTTTTAAACTCGAACCCCAATGGTAGGGGTTTTTAAATTCGAACCTCCCTGGTAGGGGATTTTAAACTCAAAACCCCTTTGGTTGTGCTGGGGCAAGTGATGGTTTAGTATTAAAATATCAACTAAAATAAACAAAATCAAAGCAAAAATTCAGTCACTAAATTCCGACTCCCCCAACCCCCCCCCCCCTGGCTACGCCCATGATCTAAGGTCACAATGGTAAAAGTGTCAATCGATCATTCTAAAATATATTTTCCATTTATTAACTAGCTCATTGAATAGAATACTGATTCAAATGTTGTTGTTGTTTTTTTAAAGAATTTTGATACGAACTTCGTTTTAGTTATAAGTTTCAAAAATAAAGAACTACTTTTATAGCGCGCACTTTTGACATATCCTCATTGTAGGGGCCTACACTTGACTTATCTTATATAATACAGGCGTTACTTCAAAAAAAGAAGATGATTAGGTCCTACGCGTCATGCATTCAGTCATGCAAATTAACCAATGACTTAAATTCTGCCAAGTCACTTGTTTTCCTGGCTAGCTCAGGCAAACCATTCCATGCTCTAATAGCACTAGGGAAGAAGGAGTATTTGTACAAATTTGTCCTAGCATATGGGATGTTCAGTGTGTTTCAATCTTTGTGTCTTTCAGAGTATTTTATTAAATTTTGTTTTTGTATTTGAAGATTATGGTTCAGTGTTTTATGTACAATTGCTACTTTACGTTTGAGTCTTCTGTCCTGAAGGCTTTCTAAATTTAGTGATTTTTCTAAAGGTGTTACTCTAGTCAAATGTGAATATTCGTTTGTTATGAATCTCACTGCACTATTTTGTGTCTGTTCCAGTTTCTTAATGTTTTCTTGAGTTGATGGGTCCCAAACAGAGGAATCATATTCTATTATTAGCATAACCATAGTTAAAAAATATTTTAGTTTTATGTTCTTATTTGATTTATAGAAATTTCTTTTAATAAACCCTAATGCTTTGTTTGATTTTTTTATAGCTTCATCAATATGGAGATTCCATGACAGTTTTTCATTTATTATAACACCTAGGTATTTTGAGTTTTTAGTCTGTGTTACTGGTTTACCGTGAATAAGATAAGTGGAATTAATTTGTTTTAGTTTTTTTTTTGTTACTCTTAATAACTGACATTTTTCTGGGTGGAGAGACATGCTCCAATTTGATTCCCATTTCTGTAATTCATCTAATTCTCTTTGTAAAATATCTGTATCTGTGTGGTTTTTATTGTTCTATATATTATGCGATCGTCTGCGAATAATCTGACTTTTATTCCTGAACTAATGCAATTTGGTAAATCATTTATGTAAATTAAAAATATTAGTGGACCTAAGATTGTTCCTTAAGGTACACCTGAGTTTACTGTTATTTGTGTTAATTTAGAGCCATTTGTTATTACAGTTTGTTCTCTCCCTATCAGAAAATCTTTAATCCACTGATGCGATGGACCATCAATGCCAAAATATTTTAATTTTTTAAGCAAACTATGGTGGTGAACTTTGTCAAAAGCGTTGGAAAAATCTAGTAAGATAGCATCTATTTGCTCACTGTTATCTAAACCTTTTGAAAAATCATCAATTAGTCCTATTAGTTGTGTTTCACATGATCTATATTTCCTAAAGTCATGTTGTTATGGAGTGGGGACATTATGTTTGTCTAAGTGGTTTATGGTCTTTCTACATATTATGTGTTCTTGGATTTTATATGTGATGCTGGTAAGTGATACTGGTCTGTAGTTTCCTGGGTCTGTTTTTTCTCCTTTTTTAAATAGGGGGGTGACATTAGCTTCTTTCCAGTCCTTTGGTACACTACCCTGGTTAAGCGATGCCTGAAAAATTATTTTGAACACTGGGGCTACCTCATTGCTTAGTTCTTTGATGAATCTAGCTGACAGTCTAAGTAAGACTGAATAGAGCCCAGAACTAGATATATTTATAATATAATATAATATTTATATATATATATATATATTAGAAATGTATTGATAATTGGAACAAAATTGTAATTATTAAGGTAATAACTTATCTTCTAACAGCTTAGGGGTGCAGATTTATTTATTATGTAAACAATAATATCACATTAAGAAATGAATCGGATATGAACAGCATAGTACACCATTACCCGGTAACAAAAGGCCTACTATTCATGATCATAACATTGGCCTAGCTAGGTCTAGTTATTTTGAGATTAAACGTGTAAATTCATACGAGTTCTAGTCTAGTTATAGTATATAGATTCTATATCTAAATTTAGATCTAAAACTAGGTCTTGATCTAGCTAGATCTATGTCTAGTTTGTATGACAAATGGCGGCTTCTGTGGAAATTTTTATTTGCGAGCGGAAAGTCTTAAGTCATTTGTACGCAATTTTATTAAAGTAGGTCAAGAATTATTTTTTTTTGTGTTGCCAATTTATCTAATTTTGTTAGAAGAATAAATCTTTTTTTAGTTTCTCTTTATTACATGTTACATGTTATTAATTTTGACTGCATGGATAAGGTTAATAATTATTAATTTTAAAAATATAAGTGTACAATATAGGCCTATGGAGATGCTGTGGCTGAGGGGTAAAGCACTTGGAACCGGAAGTCCCGTGTTTGAATCCTGGTGAAGACTCTAGGTGGACAATTTCGGGGGTCCGATTTTGAGTTTGTGTTTCCACACAAACTGTCTTTGTACCCTTGTTTTTATTGATTCATGTTTTGTTAAGAACAACAAATCATTGAGTGCAAAGTTTCATCTTGATCCCAGAAAGGGAAGGGAGAGAAATAACGTGTTAATAAAGATTGTGTACACACACACACATACATACATACAAATATTTTTTTCGCGGGGGGGGGGAGAAAAAATCCCCCCCTAACCCCCCCCACCCGAAAAAAAATCCTGGCTACGCCTATGATTAGAAATATTCTCTTTTTTTTTCTTTCGTTCAAACGAGCCGAAAAAATGGTGCCAACTTTGATGCTCTTGCCACCGAAGAGCTCTGATTTAGTTAAAATGTCCGCAAGACTCATTGATAGTAAATCTACGTGGCACATCGGTGGTATATATAATAAAGGATTTTCATAGGATCTGAGAAGCAACTAGTGAAAATAAACATATGGAGCCGGGGTGGGGGGGGACTAAGATATTGTTGATTTAGCAAAGCCATCTCTTTATCTTCTAAATCTTCACCTCTGATCTGATATAGTATCCAGGTAACGATTTAAGAGGTGCAGAAATAATCAAGGCCGATATTTGTTTTAGTCTGACCTGATTTAAGTCTCCAGATGTTCCGTGTCTTACGTTGTGGGAACAGGATTTAGTTCCTCTCACGGCTGCCCAGGTTTACAATTTACAGTTTGATATAATCAAATGCATTCTTTGATTTAACTTTAACTCATTGAGGATATTGATGTCTATTTTCTTATCAAGTTTTTCATTTCCACTCCTTAATTTCTAATCATTCTCACTCTCTCTCTCACTCACTCTCTCTCTGTCTCTCTCTAACTCTCTCTCCTTCCCTCTTTCTTTCTCTCCCCCTTTTAATTTTGTCGTCTTTTAATACCAGAGTACATGACGTCTGATCTCGCCGTCTGCCTCTCTTAGCTAGTACTCAGTATTCCTTAGATTATCTCTTTCTCTTTTCTTTTATCTTCCTATATCTCTGTCTCTTTTCTTTTATCTTCCTATATCTCTGTCTCTTTTGTTTTATCTTCCTATATCTCTGTCTCTTTTGTTTTATCTTCCTATATCTCTTTCTCTTTTCTTTTATCTTCCTATATCTCTGTCTCTTTTGTTTTATCTTCCTATATCTCTTGCCGCCCTCCTTTCTCTTGTTCACTTTCTTAACCTCATCCTATTTATCGCTTTCTCACTCTTTCTCTCTCTCTCTGAATATCTCTCTACTCCTTGCGTTTTTCTTACCTCTTAATTCTTTCTTTTATCGCTCTTTTGTCTCTCTCTCTCTCTCTCTCTTTCTGTCTCTCTCTGTCTCTCTTATCTGCATTTACTTTATACTCACTAATAGCATTATCTGCTCACTCTCTCCCTATTCACTTATGCCACCGAGATCTCACCTGCCCAAGTCAAACTTCAATGCTGTGTTACCTAGCAAGCACTTCTCCAGCCCAAAATAGATCCACTATACTGATTAGCCAATGTTTATTACTACATAGATTTACTTACAGGACGCTGGGAGTTTTCTTAACATATTTCTGTTTTAAATGTCTTTGAATATACAAAAGTCTCATAATAATGTAATCTCTTAATTCAAGTGGGCGTTTTTCAAACTCTGCTTTGTCCATAGCTAGGTCATTTTTTTTAAATCTTAGCGTTCGCTGGCAAGAAAAAAAAGACAGATACTGAAGTTCTTCCAAAAGCGGGTCTGGAAGTCCACACAAACCTGATGCTGTCTCAGTTGCGATGGGCAGGCCACGTCTGCAGAAAGGAATACTCCCCCATCCCTCAACGACTCCTTTTATCGTCAGTTAAGCAAAGAGAAGCGCTCACAAGGGGGGACAAAGAAAACGCTTCAGTGACACACATGATAGAACATCTTGGCGTGGCGCTGTGAAAACTACCGCACAAATTGCAGAGGATAAGAGATAAGCGCTGGTAGAAGAAAAGCGTCAGAGAAAAAAAAAGCAATGCCAATGACACTAGCTCCAGCTGGAATAACTTGCCCTGTGTGCAGCCGAACATTCCGGGCTCACAAAGGTCTCATCAGCCACACGAGGCACAAAACCCCATCGCAAAGCCTTCATGCCCCTGGATGACAAAGATGGTCATCATTGAACCACGATGGACGAACTATATTTCATGGACTCAGAGAGCACTGATACACATTGCCGAGGAGACAGAAACAATCCATAAAGGAAATGTGTGTATTAGATCAATTCTGGGTTGATGAAATATCTACAGGATTTCAATATCAGTGTCAGAAAAAGACAAATTCAATCCCAAGATGTTCAAAGTTTTGGAAGTATCTTTCAGCTCCTTCCAATCTAGAGGTTCTCGTGATGTAAACTGCACTCCACCCCCTTTCAGCAGCGGTCCCCACAATGCACATGCAATCTATCCTTATACACACACACACAAGCATACACACACAAGCATACAAACACACACTCACTCTCTCTCTCTCTCTAAGTTTTCTGCTCAACATTCTATGGACGTATATTCTTTAACAGAAAGAGAACAGATTTCTAAGCGTAGAAATAAGTAAGTCCGGTACCTTTCAGATACTTAATGAGGCAGGTAATGAAATATTTCACAGCTAACGAAGACACAGTGCAACCACTGCAATGACCAATACTTTTTTTTTCATATTTATCTGGACAGGAGAGTGTTGTTGTTTTTTTCAAGTCTGTGCTGAATGTTTGTGGGATGAAGATATGTCTAAATCAGCGACTCTTCATCTTGTATTTGACCTAGGAGCCACATTCATCTCTGAGACATACGTCAAGGCCGAGTCACGGGCCGAGTCAACGAAAAAAAAATATATCGTCGAGTCTTATTGGACCAACATTCTGCATTTTTTTAGGAACTGTGGGCAATCGTCAGATAGCCCCGAGTCACTATGGCCAGCAGGACGTAATTTAAACCGTTCTAAAAGTCTGTTTTCTTAGTGCTGTTAGACGCAGGTCCCTCACACAAATGACACACACTTAACATTGCTGTATTTATGGCATTTATAAACTGACAGAAACAGTCAAGAGTGAATCGATCTCGTAACTTTTCTTATTCCAATTCATACCAGACAGAACAAAACGATTACGTTTAAACAAAGTGGACTCTCTTCAGTGTCGAGTAGAAGTAACTAATGAATGAAGCAAATAACTTCATATGCCTTACAAGATAAACAATGAGAAAAACTTAAAAGGAAAAACTCATTTAAACTTTGTGTCATCTGGAGACAACTAATGAATCAGAGATTCTCAACTAAAGACACTTGGCAAACTTGCACTGGGAATACAGTTTCAAATAAAAGGACGAATTAGCTGTGAGAACGTTAGTACGGGGGGGGGGGGGGGGTGAGGATGGTTGAATATAACAGTCATGGGATGGACACCTTGAATATAACACTGTCAACGTGACATAAATAGAGTAGTATTTAAAGCGCACCTGTGAGTCTGACACAAGTGGAACTTTGCTAATATCTTCTCACTATAATTTTATTTCACACACAACAGTTTTAACATCAATCACTATGTAGATCCTAAAACACAATAATTGTTCTAGCGTATGTCATTATAGGGAACAGGAACCCTTCCACACAGTTGGCGATTGATGTAAAAATCTTTTTGAGAAAATCAGAAGAAGCGTAAATGACATTCCTCAAAAACAAGAAAAAACATTTTTAAAATACTTAAAAATAAAAAAAAAGCTTATACTAAGTGTAGTTGTATCCATTAGTTTGGATGAGTCATGTAATTAAGTTTGTAAAAGATCTAGACACACAAAAAAAGAATTGTGAGATTAGAACAATTTTTTACCAATTGTTTTGTTTAGCGTCATTTGATGCTTTTAGCTTTCTCAGTACGCTATGATCCTATCACTTATCTGGACCTGTTGGGAAAATGGGAAAGGGATATCTGCGTGAATTTTACAGTAATCAGGCTCTCAAGCCGACATTCTAACCACTCTGCTAGTGAGGTATTTATGAAAATAGAAGATTATATAGTTATCTTTTGTTTGTTTTAAACTTTATTTAAAGCGGCAACCTATAAAGGGCACTAATTCAGCTTATACCACAGCCTCAGTTAAGTACAATTTCTTTCCCTTGTTCAAGATACCAACAAAGTAATTAATTGCCATTAGTTAATTAACCAATTTGTTGTTTTTTAAATTGATTCTTGTGTTTTCAGGTAAACGAAATAGTTATAAAAATTTTTAGCTTGATCCGAGATTGGGTATGGGAGAAATAACGTGTACAAACTTTTTGCCATACAGACAGACAGGGTGAGTTGTTATAAGCTTTGTAAAAAAAGAGAAAAAGCTGAAAAGAGATTTCACAACATACTTGTCTACACAGAACAGAAAACTTACCTTATTTGGCATTTTTTGGATGACTCCACTTCCCCATAGCTCTGCGGGGTCCATGACGTAATCCACCTGGATTTCTATGGATAAAACTTCCGCTGTCCACGCAGAGTCCCTGCGGGGGTGGGATGAGATTAAATCCGAGGGTGGAACGAGGTTGCTGTGGGAGGAGTTCACTCTGGGGTCAAGGGCGTTAGGCGTGGTCAATTTGCTCAGCGCCGATTCACTCCTTGTTTTGGGGACATTAAAAATGCAAGGTGGGATAAGGAATTTGGTTGAGGTCTCCGCGTGAGACTCCTTGGAGTCGATGTTGTTAGGGTGCGCCAAGCTGTTCTGAGAGGATCTACTGGAATCGGTGCCGGAAGTTCGACCATTCGAGGCGCCGATCGGATGGTCAATATTTGGTTGTTGCACACCGCCGCCCCAACCTGCCGCTGACAATATGGAGTTCACATTTCTTAAAGTAGCTGGCGATTGGTCAAAACTTGGGTCCGAGGCAGGCTTCACGTTGTTGGGCAAGAGGTCAGAGGGTATAGTCTCGTGTCGCATGACTTCTGAGCCCAAAGACCCAAAGCTGTGACGTTTCCCGTCGGCGAATGGCGGGTAGGCGTGGCACGAGGAGTTCGTCACGTGAATGTCAGGCTCCGAGAACACGTCTGCAGAGTTGCGCACTTCGCCGAGATCATAGCTCTCCTCCGGACTCGCCCTGGGCGCCCCAACCGAGGGCATGTGCGTTCGCCGCCCTTGCTCGGAGCAAGACTGTGTTTCCGGCCTGTCGAGAATGAGCGATGGCGCCAAATTACACGGAACATCGGAATGCTGCTTGGGAAAAGGTGGCGTCATTCTGACGAGGAAACCCGGATGTGGAGGGGGCTCCCCCTGCACCGTGCCCGACGAGTCGGGTGCGTGACCTTGGTTTGGAATGGTACTTGAACGTTTCAATGTCATCGATCGCACAAAATCAAAATTGGACTTTATCCCATTTTTGGTCACTTTGTCCTTGCTCATCACAGGACTCTTGGGATCCAATCAGAGCTGATGGCAAAGTAAGAAAAAAAATCATTCAAAACATAGATAATAGTTCATAATTATCATATTCATTGTTACAAATTAGAATAGATGGCGCTATCTAGTAGATAGAGTATTTTTTTCTGCTAATTTTAATAGGCCTACATATTTCCCTCTAATGCCCCCTTGTTTGCGTTACGTTTCTGATGGGGTTTCACTTGGAGCCAATCGAGTGCCAAAGAAGAAAAAGACAACAAAAATATTTACTAAACATTATCTGTTCCGATTTCTTCATTCATCAGCGGTGATTTTGGTAAAGCATAAGCGTAGTCTCAATGGAAACTGATTTGAGTTAATTAGTATTCGTAGGAAGCTTGAAATAGTATGAAAGAGGGAGAGAGAGAATTACAAAAAGAAACAGAAAGTCAGAATGAAAAAAAAAGATTTGAAAAATAGTGAAAAAGAGATAAATAGATGGTAAGAGATACAGAGAGAGGCAGAAGGAGATAGATAAAGTTAGAATATAAACATGTGAGAAAGCTAGAGTTTAAAAAAACAAGAGAAACAATCAGAGAGTTTGTTTCACCTTTACTTCCAGAGTAACAAAACACATTTACTTCCAGAGTAACAAAACACAATTACAACTAGAGTAGCAAAACACATTTACTTCCAGAGTAACAAAACACATTTACAACTAGAGTAGCAAAACACATTTACTTCCAGAGTAACAAAACACATTTACAACTAGAGTAACAAAACACATTTACTTCCAGAGTAACAAAACACTTTTACAACTAGAGTAACCAAACACGTTTACAACTAGAGTAATCAAATACATTTACAGCTAGAGTAACAAAACACATTTGCAACTAGAGTAACAAAACACATTTACAACCAGAGTAACAAAACACATGTACAATTAGAGTAAAAAAACACGTTTACAACTAGAGTAACAAAACACGTTTACAATTAGAGTAACAAAACACGTTTACGACTAGAGTAACAAAACACAATTACAACTAAAGTAACAAAACACGTTTACGACTAGAGTAATCAAATACATTTACAACTAGAGTAACAAAACACATGCACAACTAGAGTAACAAAACACAATTACAACTAAAGTAACAAAACACATTTACAACTAAAGTAACAAAACACATTTTCAACTACAGTAAACATATACATTTACAACTAGAGTAACAAAACACATTTACAACTAAAGTAACAAAACACATTTACAGCTAAAGTAACAAAAACACATTTACAACTACAGTAACAAAACACATTTACAACTACAGTAATCATATACATTTACAGCTAAAGTAACAAAACACATTTACAACTACAGTAACAAAACACATATACAGCTAAAGTAACAAAACACATTTACAACTAAAGTAACAAAACACATTTACAACTACAGTACTCATATACATTTACACCTAGAGTAAGTAACAAAACACATTTACAACTAAAGTAACAAAACACATTTACAACTAAAGTAACAAAACACATTTACAACTTTTAAAACCAGACTTCAATAACATTGTCGATGTTACAAAGTCGAAGGGAATTAGTCATGTTGGTTCCACGTGAAAGAACCTGTAAGTACTTAAAACACTTGACGAGAACATAATTTGAGAAAAAAAAAGCAGAAGGCAATAAAGTCTTAAAGTGTCCCTCCACCAGCGCGCGCGCATGCATCCGCACACACCAGCACACACACTCACACTAAACAACTTTAGCATTAGCAAAGATTAAACATAGTTCAGACAGAATATCTCTTCTCTTCAACAATTAATTTCTATAGGCAAGTGCGCGTATGCGATTTTGTTTGTAAAGGTTGTTTTTTGACAGAACCTTCGCAGATCTCTATATAATGTTTCATTCTATTTGAAGTTTACTACTAAATTATTCATGATTATTTTATTCTTTAAGTGTAATTGAGTTTTTTAAAATTATTTTTGAAAGAAGATCTTACACCTCTACTTGGGCTGTCATACAGCAAGGTCTCTACGAATGAATGCAGTAGTTTAAAGCTACACAACGCGTATCAAAAGCATTATAGACATTTACTTAGTAGCCCAGTAAAATATTGTAAGGTTTGAAGCACATCCTCCGTTAAATGGGGAGGGGAAAGAGAGGCATTATTGTTACGAAATGAGAGGGCACCGTTAATGTTCAGGTCTTGCTGAGAGGTTGTCTGGGATTTACGGTATTGTGAAAGCACATTGGCATTATTCGGGTAGGTGAACAGAACACTGGAGGTATTGGCCACTTTAACACAGTTTCAAATGTGATGGATGAATTGAAAGAATAAAAGCAAAGTTCTGTAGTGAAACAGTTATGGAAAGCGGAAGTAAATTTTGCTTTGTCCCACTTCATACTTATGTTGTGTACGCCGAGTTCAGCCAGTGACTGGGATTAGGCTTCAGTGAAAACAGTCAGTGAATTCAGACTATTGTTTTGTTCTTTATGACGCATGCGAAGCTCTCCACCCTTAACATTTGATGACTGAAAATACATTTTAAACTACATCATTTCACTGACGAAATACAAGATTCATTCACTCTAGAGTCTTCGGTAGAACACTTGAATATAAAGTCATGCAAGATGAGATATTTCCCGCAATTCTGTTGAACGTTGCCATTCAATGATCATAAATTCTGAGGTCTTATTAATGTAAGCTTGTGTGAGGTCTTATTAATATAAGCTTGTGTGAGTTCCTATTAGTGTAAGCTTGTGTGAGGTCCTATTAATGTAAGCTTGTGTGAGGTCCTATTAATTAATGTAAGCTTGTGTGAGGTCCTATTAATTAATGTAAGCTTGTGTGAGGTCATATTAATGTAAGCTTGTGTGAGGTCCTATTAATGTAAGCTTGTGTGAGATCTTATTAATGTAAGCTTGTGTGAGGTCCTATTGGTGTAAGCTTGTGTGAGGTCCTATTGGTGTAAGCTTGTGTGAGATCTTATTAATGTAAGCTTGTGTGAGGTCCTATTAATGTAAGCTTGTGTGAGGTCCTATTAATGTAACCTTGTGTGAGTTCCGTATTTTTCTTGGGGCAGACTTGTTCTTAAATACATAGGAAATACACAGGGTCTCTAGCTGCAGGCTGCACATATAAAGCAGATCTGACCATATTTAACAACTGAGTCAACAAAAAAAAAGGTAGCTGCAGCAGGCATACTCTCCTCTCTCTCCCCCTCTAATCCAATGCCGTGCTAGCAGGTAAACCCGATGACAAAATCTCTCATTTTTAGAGAATTCAGAACAACGCTGCACGAAGAGTCCTAAGAAAAACAAGACAGGATTCTGCTACTGCTCTCTTGCATACACTCCATTGGCTTCCTGTGAATGCAAGAATTGACCAAAAGGTGGCCACACTTTGTCACCAATGCATCTACAGCTAAGAAATAGCCTTAGAAAACTGATCACTCCATATGTCTATGCGCTCCAAGGACTCTTCGTCTATTCGTGCCACGATTTTCCCTCAAAACTTACGGTCTGCAGGCTTTTTCAGAGCATGGACCAAATGTTTAAAACTCACTCCTCATTGATTTCAGACAAATGACATGCTTCACTGTTTAAAACTTTTTTTTAGATTTGTTGGTCTTAATAACGCGTGTTTATGTTTGTTATGATCTCATAGCACCTTGAGCCTACATTATGTTTGTTAGCGGCGCTTTATACATTAAAGTATTATTATTATGATCTTGAAAATTATTGCATGTCCTTTTTTTTATTTCAACTATTTACAATTCCAACTATGTGACTAGGTATATTTTCCGATTCATTCATTTCTTTTGGTTGCCAAGTTTCACATAATCTCTATTCTTTCTTCAAATTTCTTGTTTTTCTTTTTTTTTTAAACACTCTTTTCGTAATTAGCCAAAACCGCCGTCGAAACGAAATACCGTAAATCAAAACCTGGCCAACAGATTTTGGCACAGGGGAGACGATCATTCATTCGTTTCATGTGTTCTTTAATTGATTTGTCGTCTTGGCCTCCCTTTGATTTCTCACCACTGCCAAGAAGTTTTTTGTACCTGTCACAAACACACTTTAAACTTTTTACCACCTAGAAACCTAGGTCTAGGTTTATGTAAATGTATATACAATTACATTTAAAGCTATTTACCACACGAAGACATAAGTCTAAGTAATGAATGCAAGACACAGGCTCAACACACAAACACACACACACCATAGCAAAGAAATGTACAATTAATAATAGTACCATATTGTCAGAAGTGGAGGAAGAATGGGGTAGTAGAAGTGATACAGATAAAAGGAGTTTGAGAGCTAAGAAAAGTCTTATTGCTAACAGTTGCAGAAGTCTATCTGTTTCAATTACGAGAGTCTCTTAGACAGTTGTAGAAGTCTCAATTGCGAGAGTCTCTTAGACAGTTGCAGAAGTCTCTCTGTTTCAATTGCAAGAGTCTCTTAGACATTTGCAGAAGCCTCAATTGCGAGAGTCTCTTAGACTGTTGCAGAAGTCTTTCTGTTTCAATTACGAGAGTCTCTTATACAGTTGCAGAAGTCTCTCTGTTTCAATTGCAAGAGTCTCTTATACAGTTGCAGAAGTCTTTCTGTTTCAATTACGAGAGTCTCTTATACAGTTGCAGAAGTCTCAATTACGAGAGTCTCTTATACAGTTGCAGAAGTCTCTCTGTTTCAATTGCAAGAGTCTCTTAGACAGTTGCAGAAGTCTCTCTGTTTCAATTGCAAGAGTCTCTTAGACAGTTGCAGAATTCTCAATTGCGAGAGTCTCTTAGACAGTTACTGGAGTATCTCGATTGCAGGAATTTCCCAGACATATACAGGTGTCTTTTAGTTGCAGGAATCTTTCAGCTGCGCGAGACTCACAACTGCGGAAGTCTTTTGACAGTTTCTGGAGTCTCTCAACTGCTGGTGTTTCTCAGACATTTACGGGTGTCTTTTAATAGCAGGAATCTTTACTTACTATGGCAATTAGACTCAACGACAAGCCTTACTATTATTATTACAGATGTGTATATAAGTTATGGGTACATCAACTGTGTTTACATCAGTTTGTTAGAGCTATTTGCCAGGTAGAACACTTATAATTAGATTTATATATAATGCATTTTTACAAGTAAAAGATTTAACAAGTAAGACGTTTGGATTTCTTAATAAAAACAAAAATACTTTTTTCTAAAACTAATTTTTTAAAATAAAAGCATGAATAATCGATGACTTCAAATATTCAATAGCTAAACACTCATGAAAAATTAAAGATATATTTTTATTGATGTAGAAACATGATTAGATTTAGATAAAGACAGGGTCTGTTTATCTAACCCGCTCCCCCCTCTCTCTCTCTAATACTTCATGTTGAAAGAGCACCATTTGAAAAAAAAGGTAAGTGTGTGTGTGGGGGGGGGGGGGGGTAAATACGTAGAAATCTTGACTACCGCATCATATTTTCTACGCCCCTGCTATTAATTTTCTAGGATGAGTAGGCCTACGTCCACATTTGTAAAGTATGCCTACGTCCAGGGGCGGAGTGGCTATATGGGCTTTTGGGCAAATGCCTTGGAGGGTCGGAACCCAATTGGGCCGGTACGGCCACTAAAAGGGCCGCATGTGTGCCAGTAAATTGTTTAAAGATTTTATAACACTTTAAGCGTCGTGGTTTTGGAAAAAAATCCTTTGCACTTTTAAGTAAATTCCTTCTACATACTAAACTTTAAACAAGAAACTTAAGGCCTTCATTTCTTATAGAGACCGACGTGAGTGTTGAATCTATTCGGATGAATCTATAAAAGGACCAACAACAACGTTTCAAGTCCTAGAGGTGACATGTCCAGTTACATTCGAGTTGTTATTGGTTTGGTGGCCAGTTGTCGCATGATATGGAGTTGGCCCAGCTACGAAGTCCTTCACAAATCACAAATACGCTATTCTCTTGAACAGTGTAGCAATGCGTTGATTGTAATCAAAATTCAAAATGATCGAAAAATAAAGAGCAGAAAATAAGTAATATTAAAAGCAATTATTGCTGGAATCCTGTGAAAATAAAAAATGTAAACCAACCTTATCATGACAGTATTTATGAATAAACAGGTTCAACGCCATAAAACGACAAATGAATACACTGAAGTCGAAATACAAAGACGCTTTGCTAAAATATAAAACAATCTTCACAGCATTGTTTTAATGAACGTAATGTTATGCAAGTATCTTCAAACAAGTGGACTTAATCTTCTGTTGCGTATGTAGCCAGCTCTGAGATGCAGTCAAACTAAGTGTTACAGGGCAGATGATGTTAAGGTCATTTGTTTCTTTGCCAATAGTTAACTACCATGTGGCCAGCACAACGACCAACCGCCTTTACTTTTCCTTAACTAAAGTCAGGTACCCGTTAGAGTTGAGTGGACTCAGAGGCACCCTAAAAATCTCGAAATTTAAAATCCCATTCTTCACCGATATTTGAACCCAGGACCCCAGGTTCGCCCATTATCTGGATCTAGTCATGAGAACGAAATATAAACGAAGGTAAACTTCTCCGCTGCCTTTATATGATGCCATTCCTTCTATGTCTTTATCAATAATGAATTTATTGTGGCGCTACAAGACGAACAAGCTTTGCTATTTAGAGTCAGAGCAACAAGAGCAGCAGCAGTGCATTATCCTAATATTGATCCAAACTTTCTGGTCGCTTGCATAGAGCTGGTGCCGATATGGGCTCTCTGTCCACCTTACACCTTCACATATGGACACCTTCACATATGGACAACCTGACACATTAGGACACGGACTACCTGGCTCTTAATATCTTGACTACCTGACACCTTCACATATGGACAACCTGACACATCAGGACACGGACTACCTGGCTCTTAATATCTTGACTACCTGACACCTTCACATATGGACAACCTGACACATTAGGACACGGACTACCTGGCTCTTAACATCTTGACTACCTGACACTTTAATGCATCCCAGATTCCCAGATACTTTAACACGAACTACCTGACACTTGAAGACATATACTAGGTGACTACCCCTTTACTAAATTAAATTGAAAATTGTTAGCATGACCTCTCAACCTTAAATATTGACAAAAGTGTCCCCCATTATCTGGATCTAGTCATGAGAACGAAATATAAACGAAGGTAAACTTCTCCGCTGCCTTTATATGATGCCATTCCTTCTATGTCTTTATCAATAATGAATTTATTGTGGCGCTACTTGAGGGAGATAACATTTGCGGGACTCTTGATTGGGCGAAGAATTTACATTCTGAAGATGGTTTTATTTATATTTCTTTGTAGGACACCATGCGTAGGCCGCACGGTAAGCCTGTGATTTAGTGTCATACAACTATATCAATGATAGGAGCCTCGAAGCGTTTAACTCTTGAAAGATGCATTTGACATATGTCTGAACAGCTCCAATGAATCCTTGACTGTTACAAACTGTTTATTAACGGATACGAAATTTTCACACACTCTCAGAGACCGGGAGTTATTTGTCTTGCCCCCTGCCTCAGTACTAAACAGTAGCACATTTTGACAGAACTAAAATGATGTAACAAGCAAAATATTTAAACAAAAAAAAATTGAAAAAAAAAAATCTTATATAAGGTACATCGTAGTTTGTTAACTAGTGATTAACTAGTGGTTCTGCCTAAATGGTTAACAATAGTTAACATCCATGTCAATGATTCTGCCTAAGTGTCAACTATTCGTCCGAGGCTTTCAGTCAATCATGGCCGGCTGAGTGGTTGTGCGACATGCGCGCTAGACTGTCGTTCGGACTTCTTTATAGTTCCGGGTTCATACCCGCCCGCTCACATCCCCGTCGTCCTGTGGGAAGTTTGGACTAGTACAGGGGTCGGCAACCTGCGGCCCGCGAGCCACATGCAGCTCTTCGGATGTTAAGATGCGGCTCTTTAGTTCCATACGCAAATATTATTTATTTTATCGAAAAATAAATCGTCCTGATTCGATTAACGAGGATTTGGCACCGAGGTACTCGTTTTTGAGCGCACCCCTCCACATGTCTTGAAATGTAACATATTTGCCGGTGGAAGATATTTAATTTTCCTCTGCCTTATCACTTTATATAAAAGACATAAAAGACACGGTACAAGTTCGCCTTGTTGTCAGATATATGTCCTCTCAAGGTGCAAAAGAACTTCTAGAATTGCTACCGCTCTCGTGACAAACTAGAGGAGAAGATACAGCTAATGTCGTGCTAAAATACCTTGAAGACAATATAATAAATAAAAATAAAATTGTTTCAATAGCAGCTTATGGAGCCAGAAGCATGAGGAAAAAATAAAGGCGCAACTACGATTCTTTGGCGCATAATAAAACCACCAGATTCTTGCGTTTCATTGCATAATATACCAAGAAGCGCTTTGTGTCCAAATATTTAAGTCATGAATATGGTAATCAAGATTTTTAACAGCATCTTGTCAAAAAGCACTCTACCATCGTCAGTTTAAAGAATTCTTAAACGAAATGGAGACTCAGTATCCCGACCTTCTTTGGTTTGTTTTAAAAGATCTTTAAAAGAAAAGTTGATTCTTTTTGCAGAAAGTATTCAGAGCGATTTATTTCAATTTGTACAGCAATATTTCGATAATACCAGTGCTAATGATGACACGAGTTACTTCATCACAGTTAAAACGACAAATTAAAAGATGAATTTGCGGACAAATTTGAGCAATTCAAAACAAACAAAACGAGTGTAGCATTTATAACAAACTCCTCTCAACACAAATTGTAACAAAATCCAGATTGAGACATTTGGAATCGATACTGGATCTCTAGATATGGAATTAATCGATCCTGTTGGAAGAGTTGAATGTATGTAACGCAACAAAAGTAGACAGCTTGAAAGAAATTTTGTTTGCTCAATCCTTTGTTATTGAAGTTGCAGTTGTATGTAAATGTTTAATTGTTTAAATTGTATATCTCATATATATATTGTGAAAACACTATTTATATACAAATAAATGTGTTAAACGTTAGGATGTTTTGATGTGTTATGATGTGTTATGATGTCGTGCTGACTTACTTAAAAAAGTAATATCAATTTGTATTTCACTTATTAACCTGGACAAACGTGTCACGTGTCATTTGTTTATTTTTTTTCAACAGTATCATATCGAATGGATCCCTTGATTTTCTACGTAGGGGTGCTGTGGGAGTTCGAGGAATTCAAATCTTGTCAGTGGCGTTTCCTGTTCGGACATCATGAGAGAGGCGCGGTGGCTGAGACTGGAATTTTTATTTCGGAATCCTTGGGCGCCTCTGAGCCCAGCTCCAATGGGTACCTGACATTAGTTGGGGAAAAGTAAAGGCGGTTGGTCGTTGCCACATGACACCCTCGTTAACCGCAGGCCACTGAAACAGATGACCTTTACATCATCTGCCCTATAGACCACAAGGTCTGAAAGGGGGACTTTACATCATGAGAGAGACCGGTCCGTTTCTTTACGTTGTTCAGTTGTCCAGCCAGCTTTTCTTTGGACGATTTTTTCTTCGTGTTCTCACCACTGCACATTGAAAGATGACTGCTGCCAGTGAGTCAGGTCTTAAAAAATAAACGAGCCAGCTCTGATTTCGTCTGCTCACAGTATTGTGGTGTTCCTCCTTTCTTTTTTTTCAGCCAGACAGTTGTAAAGATTGTTGTCAAGCATTGAAACTAAGTATATGTGTCATGTTTGTTTTTTTCAAACGACTGTACGATTGATTTATTTATTGGTGTGTCAATGATCAATTCAAATGGATGAAGTGCAAGCAAGGAATTGTACTTCGATTACTGTTGTGATCGTTTTTATTTATTGATCTATAAATGATGGGAAATGGTTTTAAAACTATTTAAGACGTGACCTTTATGTACGTAACCCACACACACACACAAGTGTATACACACAAACACAAGTACACACAGACACAAATGAATAAAACTCTACACACACACAAACAAACAAAACTACTACACACATACAACTAAACACACACACACACATTATTTAGTGAAGCGAATCGGGTGCTCCTCAATCGCCCCCCCCCCCGGGAGTATTGCTAATAAAAAGGGTAATTTAAGAAAACATGTTTGTTGTTAATATAAACATTTATTTTAGCCAAAGTTTCAATTCGTAAGTATCAGATGCATCTTCTGTTCTATTTATAGCTATTGATAAGGAAAAAAAACAACTTTAAAAAGTAAAAGAGAACCTTAAACATCAATTAAAAGCAAAAATAAAACAGTTTTTAAAAAATACAAAATGATTCTAGAAGGCAGAACGCAGAGGAAGATTACAATATTCTGGTCTTTCGCCGCGTCCCTCTTGACACAAACATGTAACAAGAGTAACAATAACAAATCAAACAAAAACCAAAACAGACTGAACTGTAAAAGCTTCCAAGCACACCAATGATCCCAGCATAATTAGCTAAAAGGATTGCATTGCTTGACACCTTCAACACCCACTTCAAACTGATGGGGCTAATTACATTCCTTTTGAAGAGTCCAACGAGCTGGCCATCTCCACACACACAAAACGTGTACAGTTTTTAAAGAATGGTGTTTAAGACAATTTAGGCAAAACTATATTAGAAGGAAAAGAAGACAGAAGCCAAATGTGTATGATTGCCTATGAAATTGTAGAGATTGCTTTTAGTGTTAACGTTGAGAAGTGTTCTCAAACTGGAAAGAAAAAAAATACTACAAACCTTAGCGTGAGCTTATCAAAAAAGCAGGTCGTCAAGGACGCTAAATTGAATTTCATTGTTACCAAGTAAAAAAAAAGAATTAAGCTATAATTTTAACAAACTCTCAATGCGTAAAAGTGAGTCTTCGAATACATTTCTTGTATTGCCTCTAGTTAGTTGCCCATTGGTTTCTAAGTTTGAAGTTCCAAAGTGCTTCTTCCATTGTGACATTATTTTGTGCTACAAACGGAAGTGCTTAGAAAATTTGATTTGCAGAGCTAAAAAGTGCACAAAAAGTATCAAAAAACATAGAAAAACATAAGAAATTATTTTTTTTTAAACAAAACTTATATTGAGTGTAACTGTATCCGTGAGTTTGGATCAGTCATGTCATTAAATTTGTAATAGATCTAGACTAACAACAATAAATCTGTGCGATATAGAAATATTTTACCAATTGTTTTTATTTAGCGCAAATTCATGCTTTAAGCTTGTCTGGACCAGTTGTGACGAGATGTCGGGGAAAGAAGAAGAAGGTATTTGCGTGAATTTGTGTACACAAAGTAAAAAGGGGACTAATTGAACTTACCACCACATCTGTCAACTGTCAACTACAATTTCTTTCCCTTGTTCAATACCAAACAAAATGATTAATTTTCAATAGTTAATAAACTAATTATTTATTGATTCTTGTGTTGTCAGGTACAAGAAATAATTGTGCAAAAGTTTAACTTAATCCGAGATTTTGTTTGGGAGAAAGAACGTGTACCAACTTTTGACCAGACGGACAGAGACTGAATTGATGTAAGCTTAGAAAAAGAAAGCCTTATAATATTAAGAGTCAAACACTTATGTGAGGTTATTCATCTGCACAATGGACGTTAGCTCTTTGACTAGCAACTATGTCTACAAGATGTTTAGGTCTGCTAGCTGACACTCCAGTCATTCAGTTGTTGAACTAATTTCAACTTCCTCGCAATATTACACAGTTGTACATTGTATCTATCAGGAGATCGCAACAATAGAGACACAAAAATACCTATCAGAGAATGCTTAGATTTTGGCTATGTTCTTTAATGACATTGTACTTCTCATGCCGAACACGTGGTGTTATTTATCTAGTCAGACAATTGAAAGCTCACATTTTGAACGCTTGGAGGCACCTGATAACTTTGTGGAGAGCTCACGAAAGCTTGTATAGCGTAAAATTCTAGTGTCTCTAGTCTTTACTCATCACAACGATTTCATTCATTAATTAGTGTCACGTAATAATAAGCGTTGCGGTCAAGGTTGTTTTAATTGTATAAACAATAAAGTGCATGTTTACATTTCTAGAAACAACAGTAATTTTCCAATAGAACTAAAAATAGCCAAGGGAGTTGAAAATAAGCAGGGATCTTGGTTCTTTCCTGTCAATTTGATGAATATAATTGTAGAGAGAATATACATACATAAGAGAAAAGTCAATACGTTTCAAGCTTCATGTTAAGTTTTCTTTGGTGAATCTATTATTGAAATTAATTTATATTGTATGTTAACAGTGTGTTTTTAATATTTCATGATTTTTACTTGGATAATCAAGCTGTTTTCATTTCAATAAGAAAAATGTATTTCTTCACTTCAACAAAATTGTCAAGCATACATTATTTTTTCGTTCATTGGATTAGTCATATAAGTAGATTGATATGTATTCACCACCCAATTAAATCGTACAATAGGATTATACCCAACTGATTAACTTTTGAGTTTCGATCCAAATATAAGACTGAAACTCTAGCTCAACATTTCATGAAGACTTTTATAAATGTCTGCGCTCATCAATAGTGAGGCTTTATTTAATCTGTACATGTCACTAGCGGATGGATGGCATGAGCCAATGTAATACATTGCCTTCAGGTTAACGTAGGAAGATGACCACTGACCACTGCTGTTTATAAGCCCCTCTGTGTTAAAGAGATGAAGATGGTCCCCTCTGCTTGATGTAGCCCACACACAAATCTAGTCATAGCAATGTTCAAGATGGTTCCATTTCTTTAACGTATTTCTTGTTCTTCTGTTGCCACTTTTGTTCGAACCTATTTTTGTTTACAGGTAAAAATTAATTGAAGTTTTTGATGTGAACGTAGCATGAAAGCGAGGCTATAAACAAAGTGGTTTTCTTCGTGAAGAGTTCTGCCTTTATTCAGGCCAAGTAAACTTTCAAACTCCATTTCCTTCAACTATCTCATAGAACCACTCACAGACTTGACTTGCTTTACAATCTATGCACGGCCACATTAACACACACACATTCTCACACTCCCAGACACACACATTGACACACACACAACGAACTATGCTACTTAGTGTCAGTATTAAAACCAATTATTAAGTTTTTTTATCAAGTTTTTTTTTTCCTTTTACTACTTCTTATATACAGAGTCAGGTCTGACATCGGCGTTTTTTTCTCTTTTCATTGCATATGGTTTTCTATTCTCCTCTTCTATCTCGAAAGTACCATCCCCCACCTCCTCCTCCTCCTCTGCCAGACAGTGTGAGGGTGTGGTGAGAGAAGCTGACGTCTGCCAAGAAGCAGCCAGCCACATGACTTCACAAATCACTGTAGAGATTGTTCACACTATGTGCACGTTGTGTCGTCGACTGAACGCATTGCACAACTCTTTGGACTGCAGCGCGTAGATTGCGGGATAAGAATGGACTAGAAAAGACAGAGTGAGGAGCAGACAGACATACCCCCCCCCCCTTAATGGACAGAGAAATAAACATAAAAACATTTATGAAACATAATATAAATAGAGACATCGATAGTAAAAAAAATAGAATGGCAAAGCACTTTAGGGTTTAAACGAAAATGTTTACAGGTTAGAATAAGAAACATGATTGGGAATAGTTTAGGACCAAAAACTAAAAGGAACATGAACCTTTTTTTTTATTTGAAATATTCAGAGAGTTTTCATAATACATCGTTTAATAGAAACTTCTTATTGGGTTTGTGCAAGTTTTAAGACAGCAAATGCAACCAATGGTTTGCATAAATTCGAGTCAGCTGATGCAGCGAACAACTTTCCTTACATAAATCAAAATTTGCAATATTACCCCAATTTGTACAATTCTGTTTAATAGCAAACTCTTCATGAGTGGACGGACACTGGGTGATCACGGATTTTGAAAATGCATCTAACGATTTTCTTAGCAATAGGACAGTTCATGTATATCTTTAGGACAAAAAGATAGCTAATTGGCTACACAGTGAAAAATGATATTCCGTTCCATGCTCTATTCATTCGTTGAATCTGCTTGTAACCTTTACTTTCTCTCTTCTTTTCTCTAGATCCACAAGTAAATCAATCGGATGTATTTATATCATTGCTCAAGACAAGTCTGAATTCAAACATCTGTCAACGAAACTCAGCTTCATATTCATTGGAAATTTCAGGTTTTGCATTATTTATCAAATGACATTTGCAGGTGCAAGCATTCCTGTTACACATCATTTAATCACACTGAATTTAAGCTCGGAATTTCTTGGATTCAAAGGCTCTACATGTACTTGTAGATCTTCATGAAGTCATTAGAGTCATTGGGTAAAAAAAAACGCCTTGTACAGTAGAAATGATTACGAACTGAGCATAGTCTTCAGACTATTTATTTATTTTATATAGAAAAAATTTTGAAGTATTTGTTTTTAAATCAGCACATAACCCCTCCCCCTGGTTAATGTCGGGAGTTTCTAGCATTTAAAAGCCTTGGTAATGATTTAAAACAGTGGTTCTCAAACTGAGGTATGCGGACCACCAGATGTCAGCGAAACGACCGAAGGCCAGTGTCTTGTTCGGGCCTCTCGATAGAGTTTTATGCAGCTTTGAAGGACATGATAGGCATTCTTTGGTGATCCTCCACTAGGACAAATCTCACTGGTCCCCATTTTTAGCTTGTGGAACTTGTGTGGTCTCATTCTGCTGTGTCCGGTTCTGAGACGAAATGTAGGTTGGTCATGTCTGGAGAGATTGTATTTTTAGTTTGTAATAAGTATCTTTTTTTCTTGGACTTTATGTGAAAGCTGGTCCATTTCACGTTTATTCAACTTTCTTTTTTTTTTATTTCTTCCGGGTAGAGAGGGACTTTGGATGTCTATGCATTTTCCCAACTTTGGCCATAATGAACCTTATCACAAATAAAAGAATCCGACTCAAATTTGCGCTCGTTGATCTGGGCATAACTACAGTCATAAAACCTAATTAACCTCATCCAATTATTTCTTTTAAATTTTTATTTTTTTTAAAGTTATAATCTCAATAAATACTCCTTCAACAAAATGTTGTGTTTTTTTTTACATTTGTTAATGTATGCATTTAGGTAGCTTTTTCAATTAGAGATCCGTGGCAAGTTTTGATTGAAAGAATGGTCGTGATGTTAGCAAATAATAGAACAATTTTTGTTTTAATCAAAATGCCATGCTGTAAGTTTATCATCTATGTTACCTTTAGTTCATTCTCTATAACTGAACCAGTTCGTGTCTCCGACACATACACAGATTGGGATGAAAGCCAAAGAGGACGCGCTATAATAGTGGACCAAGAGAACTTGCACCAAGACAAGTTCAGGTTCAACATACCACTAAAGGGCGGATCCAGAACTATTGAAGAAAAGGAAGGGGGGATAATATGTAGGGCTACGTCACGCTGGCAACAGTCGACCAATGCCACTGTGCAAACCTGTAATTAGACGCTTCTGCTAACAGTGACACCGAACAGACTTGGCTCCATAGGACTCGCCATTTTGTTTTACGTGATACTGCTGCCCGTGGTCGGCCTAACATTGGATATTACTGATCTAGCCTGGACTTGGAGACCACTGGCCGGCCTAAAATTGGATACCTCTTGCCAGATTAGCTTGGACACCACTGTTTAGTCTAAACTTGGACACCACTGCTCTAGCATAAACTTGGACACCACCATTCAGCCTAAACTTGGACACCACTGACCACTGCTCTAGTCTAAACTTCTACACAACTGCTTTAGTCTAAGCTTGGACACCACTGCTCTAGTCTAAACTTCTACACAACTGCTCTAGTCTAAGCTTGGACACCACTGCTCTAGTCTAAACTTCTACACAACTGCTCTAGTCTAAGCTTGGACACCACTGCTCTAGCGTAAACTTAGACACCACTTGTCAAGCTAAATTTCAACAAACTAGTCGAATACTAACTAGCAGAAAGATGCCCATTTAAATTGATGGTAGCCAACAGAAAATATGAATAGGATCTGATATTACCCAACAGAATGGCGTAGAGCTTGAACAGAGTTCTATTTTGACTACATACTTCTTTTGAATTCCATTACCTTTAAACAGAATCAGAAAATGTAAAACCGAGTAATTAGGTAATAACGATAAGCGATTTGACATAAGGGGATTTGGCTAAGTTTTGTTAAGTTGCACTTCGTTTCTGAGAAAACGGAATAGACTTGTTTTAAAACGATGCATTCTCAACATCTTGGAAAGTGCAAACATTTTCACATTAAATAAATTAAAAAAAAATTAAACAATTATTTGAAAAAAATGTTAATGAAAACAAAGGGGGACAGTGCCAGCCGACCTCCTAGTGGTGTCCCCTGGTAACTGGAGTAAGTCCACCCTTTGCTCTCAGGGTGGTCTGAAAAAGGCTAACGTTGCGGGAGCCCCAACTTTTCTAGCAGGCTCTCATGCTCTCCTGGTGCAGAGTTCTGCTGGTGAGGTCTGGGTAATGCTAAGCTCTGATCGACATAACCCCTGCACGCTCGTCTGGTGTAGGGATTTGTGTCTGTCGGGGCTTTAGCTAATGCTGAACTGATCAGCCGCCGCCCTGGAGACTAGTGGAGGGTCAAGCCATCAAAATTTGCGGGCCCTAAACTGGTGGCTTTAAAAAAAGGTCTCCTGCCTCACTCCACTTTCGTGGATTAAACCCTGCCCATTAGAGCGAGTGGTTGAATTAACCGATCTTTCGATCGATTCATAGTTCAATGTTCATGTCTAGACTGTTTTTCACTGCTCTCTCTAAGGGGCAACCCAAATCTACTCCCCCTGGAGGAACCCATACCAATGTCGATTAAAATTACAAAGAAAAGCGGGTCTGAGCAGACCCTAACAGGCTCCGCTGGCCAGGTAAAGAGCATTAGGCCTGGCATCGAAAAATGTGCTACTAATCGCCTCGCAACGTTGGTACATAGGGAGAACGGGCCACGTTGTGAAAAAAGAGCTACCGTTCTTCCCAACACACAAACCCTGATAACATCCTTTTTCCCCCAAACAAAAACTACAATTAAAAAACCAAAAGTCTCAGAAAAAATTAACCCAACACCAACACTTCATACTGGGAGAGTAAGTATCCCCCACACTAATTTAGGTGGACAGATAAAGCAACATGATCCCCAAATTTCCAAATCTGATGCTAAAACTTTCAAAGTCCTTCAATGTAACGTCCGAGGACTTATTCCAAAGACATTTGAAATAACTAACCTGCGTGTGTGGATGTTGCCTTACTACAAGAATGTCTGATAGGTGAAAAAAGAAGTGTCTCAATACCCGGGTACTCTGTTTTCCGCTGCTCCTGTGGGGATTGCCGAGGCCTGGTTACATTGGTGGCTAATTCTCTGGTCGCCAAGAAAGTGTCCACAGACTTGAGTCAGGGGAGGACAGACACTTTGGTATTAGAAATTTGGAAAAATAATAGACGCTTCAAGTGCATCAATGTTTATAATCCACCAAAACAAGAACTGGCTTTAGGTGTCAGAGAGACAATAACTGTAGACACTATCATAGCTGGAGATCTAAATGCCCATTCACCTTCCTGGGGCTATGATGACACTGATCAGTCTGGTAAAAAATTTCATGACCTGTGTAATTCTACTAACCTTTTTCTTTTGCAAAATAAACACTCTCCTCCTACTCTTCTGCATGCTAGCAATGGTTCACTATCACGACCAGATCTTTCTTTAGTCTCTGCTAACTTGGAATCTGTCATAACTTCATCAAGTACTAGATGATATTGGTAGTGACCACCTTCCAATATTACTGACTGCCACTCTTTCTAAAATGAACACCAAGACCACTAAAGAACCACGAAAGTTAATTGGAAAGGATACGAGTCAGCTGTCGACAATGCTCTTGAAAAAATCCATGTAGAGTCCAGCTCTGTCGACCTTGTGTACCGTCAAATAACAACAGCTATCCTGGGCATGGCTAAAAAGTTTATTCCTCGAACTTACCCTTGTAAAAAATTCAAAAACTTTTGGACGGCTGAAATCAACAAACTTGTTTTGGCTCGGAGAAGGGCATACAAAAAGGTCCAAAAGAACCCAAACAATCCAACACTCATGCAGAAATACAACAGACTCAGCCTTCTAGTCAAAACGTCTGTGAACAGGGGAAAACGAGAACGTTGGACCAACACCTGTGCAAGGTTAAACCTAAGGGATAGCTCTAAGGCTTGGAGTCTTCTGAGAAATCTCGAAAATGCTGGGCGTACGAAAACAGCAACCCCATTATCTTCACCCAGTGGGGTAACCATTTCATCAAAGAAGAAAATTGCCACCTTGTTGAACAAATATTTTGCTAAGATCAACAAGGCTGCCAAGAAGTCCCCAATGTCCAAAGCCATTGATAAAGCTCGCAAAGCTGATGAAAAAAAGACCAAAAGGAACCACAGACCGAAAGTGCTGAGGGAACGATGAACTCCCCCTTCTCGATAGGTGAGCTTAATGCTGCCATAAGGAAATGCCAGCTTAAAAAGGCTCCCGGGCAGGATGGTATCACCCCCGAAATGCTTAAGCATGTAGGGGGAAAGGAAGGGCCGTGCTCTTGGCATTCGTAAATAGAACCTGGGCAGATGGTCATCTACCCAGGGCCTGGAAACGTGCCACCATTATTCCTATACCTAAAAAGGGAAAAGATGCTTCCACTGCTGAGGCTCACATCTTGTGTGGGAAAGATGGCTGAAAAAATGGTAAATGAGCGTCTGGTTTGGTACCTTGAGAATGCCCGTCTTATAGCTCCAGAACAGGCTGGTTTCAGAGCGTAGCAGATGTATTCCAAATGACCGAAAGCACATACGCAGTCTTCATTGACTTAAAAATTCTTCGGGAAATTCTTCTGGACTAATCTTGCACGCCTTTCATGTGAGCGATAATAGGTCAGCATTACTGGACTTTGCCCTTGCATGGGTGAGGGTTTCGCCTAAAACCCTGCACGACCTGACTGCCTAAAACGCGGCAATATGGCGAAAACTATTGGTTAGCCGCCAGAATATGAGAGACTTAGTCAGTTTTATAATCTAGTTCTACTATGTTACTTTTGATAAAACTAAAATTATAATTACCAATTGAAGAGTCAGTACTTTAGTCCTTAGGCCAGAAACTTAGCCCTTCCACTTTTCCTAATATAGGTTGGTCACCTACTTATAGTGCCCTTCATAATAAGAAGATATAAGAAATATTCATTTGCTGATTGACTTATCTAAATAGAATAATTAACGTTATTTCTTTTAGCAGCTTATACTGAGCCTAATCATTTGAAATAGAGTATAAATATATGTTACTACCACTATTGTGTTTGAAGTGTTTACATTTGTTCAAACTAGCTATTGATAAAGCTTTGGCATGTGCGATTTTCGCCAGTTATATACCTCATATTCATACACACGTCCACAACTCCATACGATTTTATTCCGGTCAATCATTGTCATACAGGCTGTTATTTGTGTAAATTAAATTAAAAATGCTTCAGAAATTTCATTTTGACACTGGTATTTTGCTTCAGCTTCTGGGGGACATCGTCCAGACTCCCTACCGGGGCTTTGCCCCTGGACCCCCTTTTTGGGAATCCCCCATGGGTTATGCCAACTCCCCCCCTGAACCAAATTCCTGGATAAAACCCTGGTCCGATCACAGATAGACTACAGCCTACCTGTGCAAATTTATGGCTCTAGGACTGCTCTTGAACAACTTGATAAAATACAGTCCCAAGCACTAAGATTTGTCTGTGGAACCTTTAGGACAAGTCCAGTAAATGCGTCTGAAATAATGGCTAATATAGGTAAACTAAACCTTAGGAGGGAAAGGTCAGTACTGACCTGCTATGAGCGGTATAAAAGGCTGGATGAATACCTCCAAGCTAGAAAACTAGTGGATGGTTGGAGATGCAGAAGACGTATCCAGATGCAGTCTTTTATGCATCATGCCACTAGACTATCTGATGAAGCTGGCCTCTCCACCAACCGACAAAACATTCAACGCTTTCATCTTCTTCCCCCTTGGTGTCGCCCAACGACCCCATACATACGCTTGAAATTAGTAGACCCTAATGCCACTAAGCAAAGCCGTTCATCTAACGACCTTCAAACTCTAGCTCTGGAGACCATTAAGCCCAGTGCTATTTTTGCATACACTGATGGGTCGGCATCAATAGATTCTGGAAGAGCAGGCTATGGAGCCTACATCGACTTTTTCGGCTCTTACACAGTCAAAATCTTTGGACTGTGTGTTAGTGTTTGCAGTTTTGATGCGGAGACCATGGCAGTCTGTGAAGCTTTAAAAGTCATTGACTCTCAACTCGGCGAGGGACATTTGAGGGCAACACAGATTGTTGTGGTCACTGACTCAAAATCTGTACTACAGGCTTTGCAAAGCCCCGGACCATGGCCCCCAATATCAACACTTGTCATCATGGCTTCACATAACATTAAACAACGCTATGGCACCCCTGAAATAATGCAGTGGGTACCGAGTCACATAGGTGTGACTGGCAACACAATTGCAGACTCTTTGGCCCACCAGGGAAGGCAAATCCCACCCACTGAACAGGCTGTAAGCGTTCATCAAGCCCTGGCTATAATACAAAAAACAGAAATGGAAAAGTGGTTTGAGTGCTGGGACAAGTCCCAAAAAGCCCGTGGAGTCTGGGAGCGCATGAGGCGCCCTGACCGCACTTCCCCGTGGTGGAGGCTGTCCAGGCCTGAGCAAGCTATTATAGCACAGTGCAGGACAGGCCACTGTCCTGTTGGCTCATATTTCTCGCGGCTATGGCCAAATTTTGATTCACGGTGCCCCCGCTGCGGGGAAGAAGAGGAAACCGTGCCTCATATTCTGTTTGACTGCCCCAGACTTGCTGATCTCCGCCTCGACAGGTCTGGGAAACCAAAAATTCTCGACCTGTATGGCGACATTTATGCACTACGCAAGACAGCAGGGTTTCTGTCCAGGGCTTTTGCAAGAGAGGATTTAAGTCTCTCAAGCCCTGACTCTAATGGAGTTTGATGATGATGAATGAAAACAAAGGCAATACACAATAGGATTTCATCAACACAATTAAAAACCTTCAGATGTTGTTTTCTTTGTAATGATAGACTTTAGCCTAGCTAATACAGTAAGCTATTACATGTTGAAGTAGTCTTGAAATTATAGAATTACTATGCAAACAATCCAGACATTTGTTTATTATAGTTTTAGAACTAAGGCAGACATATATACTTATCGATGAACAGGGGCGTAGCTAGGAATTTTTCATCATTTGGGGGCACTGGGGGCTTGATCTTTTTGGGGGCCCCTGCAATTTACGTAATATTTAATATTTAATGTAAAAAAATCATTTGGGGCCCCCTAAAGTTGTGGCCCGTGAGGATTTTCGAATTCTCCCCCCTGCTCTCCCCACCCTAGCTACGCCACTGTCGATTAATGTCATCCTATTGAGTGATACCCCCACACAGCGAAAAGAAAAGACATTAACATCTACACACACACACACACACACACACTAAGGTAGAGGGCCCGGCATAAGCGGTTAGCCAAGCGAAACAATTCCATGCATTCTGGACGGCAGAAATATATTTCTACAACATACTACAAAGTACACTGCAGTGTAGTTAAAAAAAAAAGTGTCTGTTTAATAAAGACAAATAAGGAAGACGTCTTGGAGAGAACCTGTTTTTTGTGTGTCACGTCAAGACGTCATCAAAGTGATGATACGGAGCTTTGGGAGACATTCTATCCTTCTTACATGTCCATAGATGTGGGCTAGAATCGTATTTGGTGGAGACGTACAAGTCTGCTACGAGAAATCGTTTGGAATTTATCTTTGTTGCAGATACCATTTGGAAAAACTGTATAAATGGTTATACTTCGAAGATGAAAATACATCTCTTTATTTCAACAAATAGTATTTAAACATAGGTAATAATGTCATTTTTACTTATTGATAATCTTAATGGATTTATAAAGACAAGATAAATAGAACAGAGTTGCTGTCCATTGTCAGTACGTCGAAACCTCACTGACCTAGTGGATCTGTAAATATAGTTTTATACAGGGAAATTTAAACATTCAAAAAAAAAAAAAAAAAGTTGTTGGTATGTCTGTCTGGGATGGAGGGACGAGAAACTTGCTTAAAATACACTATTCAACTCTTTATCTAGTACGAGACAGATTGTGCGAGTTATGTGCAGAAGATATTTCAAATGGGGAAATAGTCTGAGAGTTAAGAAATCTCTCCCTTAAAGACGTCACAGCCAACCTGTAACTGTTTGACATTCTTCACTAGCGGTAACATTTTTGTAACAGTTGCGTAACATATTCCCCCCCACACATAATGCTGAAATAGTTGAGATTTTTTTTTTTATAAATTTAAAATGTAATTCTTGGGGCGTGGTAGAAGATAGTGATATATAAATAGATGCCGGAGTCTACCTCCAAGATCTAGGTAGGCTGTATAAATAGACACTCAATGTTATCACCTTGATGCTAGATGCTAGCTCTTAGACGCTCTGACCCAAGGTTTGAACATGAATGAATTATTTTTACGTTGTTTTCCTTTTCGATTCCACGGGTCTGCATGTCATTTGCTGAGACTGTGCAAACATACATGTTGTCTGCAACATGTGGACGCTATCAAGCCAGAAAGTACATGCTTTTTTTAGTTCTATACAGAAATTCCCAACTCGAAGTCACGCGCTAAAGGCGTAATCTCTAGAATGGAAAAAAGTAGCTCCGCAAAAATGAATACAAAAAAGGTTTGTATCTAAAATTAGAGAACTGGACACCAATTAAAAAAGGAAAAAGGTGGTTTAGAGGTTGCGTGGGAGACGCATTATTGGATTAAATCATCAGAAACGTTGATTTTTTTTCATATAAACATAAACTATTACTAATTTTTAGCGGCCCCCGAAAGGGGAAAAGAAGCTATTAGTTTTGTGTGAAATGTCTGTCCGTCCGACTGTCCCGTTTAGATCTCGTAAACTAGAAAAGATAGTGAAAATCCGACATCATAATATTTTAGACCTGATGCAACGGCTACTTTTTTTCTTTTCTGAAAAAGAAAAATCTAATTATTTAAATCACTTGTGCAAGCAGTTTTTTCATAAAAATACACACACCACTTTTACAACTAGTCACTTAATAGTAACAAACACTGGAGTCTCTTTAGAATGGGAAACAAGAATTTGCCATATTTTTAACACATTCATGTAAACGGTTTTAGATTTTTATCAAAAAATATTTTTTTACATTTGTATTGCTAAGTTAAGTAAGTTCTGTCATACTAACTACTCCATTTACACAAAAAGAAT
This sequence comes from Biomphalaria sudanica, assembly GCA_036873155.1. NCBI lineage: Eukaryota > Metazoa > Mollusca > Gastropoda > Planorbidae > Biomphalaria > Biomphalaria sudanica. The sequence continues at coordinate 2,800,621 of JAZGLO010002645.1, read as the reverse complement.
GTTTACATTTTTTTAAGAGAAAAAATCTATTTAGTATTAATATAAGTTGAACATTTTTTAAAACAACAATTAATAAGTAGTTTTTCATATTATCGCGTGAACTGCAGCACTACTGCACAAATGAAACACACTGAACGAAAGGAATTTATTTTGTAAGGAAATGTACTTTTAGTTTTATTTATTTATTTTTGAGGACAAAGAGATTGTGTCCCTTTACAAAACAATTTAGAGCAATTGTATATTCATTATCACATTTATAGTTAGGCAAGGGTTCACATCTAACTTAACAATCATTTTCGCCTATCCTTTGGTCTGTGGACTGTTGGGGCACCACACAAGATCCGTCAACCTTCTTTCTCCATTCTTCTCTGCCATTTGTCTTTGATAGAATGTAATTCTGATGTTCTTTGTGAAAATATTGAAAACTGCATTTTTACCTGCCTGGGTGGACCACTTCGGGGGCCGATTTTGAGTTTATGTCTCCACACAAACTGTCTTTGCAACCTTGTCTATGTAAGTGTCTTAGAAACGAAGCTCAATTTCTGATTTTTCTGATGTATTGTTATTTTTTTCAGTCATGTTTCCATCATTTCTTGAAGAGATTGTTTTGTATAAATTTGGTCAACCGAATTTTGCATTTGAATTTTCCACAAATTGAATACAGACTGAATAGTTCTTGCTGATCTAACCGTGTTAAATTGTTCGTTTGTTTTGTTTGACATGTTTCGGATATTTCTTCAGAGTTGAAGATAATCTACTTCCTAGTCCAAACCTGTCACAGGACGACGGAGGATGGCAGAGGGCAGGGTATAAATAGGGACAATCTAGACGTCCGAACGACACTCCATCGCTCATACCTCAAGACCAGGTAACCACCATGCATTAAACAAGATGTATTCATTAGCTGTTTATCTCCACAATCTTAAGAGAATTTTTTTTAAACTTTATTAAGTCACACTGTAACTTGCGAATATTAAATTTCTGGAGACTTCGATAACAACGTAATGCCCCCGAAGTGGTCCACCCAAGCAGGTCAAAAGGCAGGTATCAATATTTTCAGAAAGAACGGAGAAAGATGGTTGACAGATCTTGTGTGGCGCCCCAGCAGTCCAGCAAACCAAAGAATGGCTGAAAGTGAATGTGAAGTTAAATGTGAACCTGGAATAACTGATGTCTCATAATGAATATCAAATTGATCTAATTGCTTTGTAAATGGTCAATCTCTTACATGCAAAAATAACAAAAACATTTTTCCTTTAGTTAATGAAGTGTTCTATTTCGATAGATCAGCCATGCAGTTTACCCGATAATATGAAAAATTACTTATCAATTGTTGTTTTAAACTATGTCCAACTTACTTACTAAATAAATTTTTTGTCTTTAAAAAAAGGAAACATTTTTTTTTCGTCTAAATGAGTAATTAAAAAAAATGTGATAAAATTTTTTTACCTGTAACCGTTTTCATAAATGTGTTTAAAATATGGCAAATAGTCATCTCCCCTACTAAAGAGCCTCCAGTGTTTGTTACTATTAATAGTGAATAGTTGTATTTTTATGAAAAAAAAAACTGCTAGCATAAGTGATTTGAAAAATTAGATTTTTTCGCTTTTAGAAAAGAAAAAAGCAGCCGTTGCAGCAGAACTTTGAATGTTCTAAAATATTATGATGTCGGATTTTCACTATCTTTTCTAGTTTACGAGATTTAAACGGGACGGACGGACGGACAGACATTTCACACAAAACTAATAGCGTCTTTTCCCATTTCGGGGGCCCGCTAAAAAAAAAGCCAACATTTACATTTGAATAGTTCTTCCTACGCTGACGATTCTCTCCTCATGTTGTTGTGCTTGGGGTGCTGTTGAGATTGTAATTACACTTATTACTACACTACAGACTCAACATGTTCTGACGTGCACGTATAAGGTAATGACATTTTCAGGCACACACTGAACAGAATATAGAAATAGCCAATGAGCATTAACTCTAAGAGATTTAAATACATGGCGGGAAACCTATAAATAGCCAGCTTTTTGGTGTATCCGGTGTACAATACAAAGGGAAGGGTTGATATACTATGTAAAGTCACAAAATAATTTTCAGGAACATTCTAGAATTGCAGAATGAATTTTGTAAAGATCTTCTGTTCGTGACTATTATTTAGCTGTAATTTTAAGGTTTAATTGAGCGTCCTTGGCATTGGTTAGTTTCTCGTGAACATCGCCAATACGTCAAAACAATTTTTTTTAAACTTAAAACTCGGTTTTTGATTGTTTATAAATTGTACAAGTAAAGTAGCAATAATAAATCAAACACTTAATCATAACTTACAAACACAGCATAATAAACTATTCAGATAATCATAGCAAAAATGAAGACATTTCTTATTCCACAAGCTAGGACAAATTGGTACAAGAGCTACTTCTTCCCTAATGCCATTAGAGTTGGAACGTGACCATGAATTAGCCAGGACAACCAGTGACTTAGCTGAATTGAGGTCTCTTATTAACATGCAAGACTAGATGAACCCATGGACACGCGCGGAACGTAATTATTTTCTCTTTTGAAGGAACTTTTGCCTTTTCTAAGATAAAATATTTTCAACTCAATTTCGTTTTATCATTTGATTTGAATTTAAATATTGATTCCAGAATGAAGAGACTTTAGACTAATGTTGCAAAGGGTGAAGACAGAAAAATTACAGTTCAGAAACATTGGTAAAGATGTAAAATGCATTGAAAAGTGAAGTCCAACTAGTTCTGACAACGAAACTGTAATACAGCAAACACAACGACCTAATGGATTTTCTTTACAACAGATGTTTAGAATTCCTAAGAAAAATCATCGAATACATAGTCATTAAAAATTGCGATCTCCTAAGAGATGTATGCGATTTGAAGTGTCATCACAGTGGTCTGAGTTTGAACACTGCCCTTCCAGCGGGTTGAAGATAGGACGTCAAATAGTCTTCATTTCTGGACACAACGTAGGAAAGTTATAAACCAAAAACAGACTCGGAAGTTTGTACTCAGTAGCCAAGTGCTCTATCTTTCATTACATTTATAATGAACAAATATTTTTACAATTTTTAAAAACATTATACTTACATCTAGTCAAAAACTGCAATCAATCCTTAGATTAATTTATATAAAAAAAACAACATTCAAGAATCACGATTATATTTTAAATTCTATTTGATCTGTTTCTCCATCGTCTCACTTCATAAGTTGAGCGAACCTTGTGTACATCTCCGTAATAGAGTATGTATAAAGATGGTATCACTAGTCCACAACATGCCAACAATGGATAATGAGGCTCGCACCTTAAAGATAACGTCTTTGGCTCACTGGAAGTGCGTAGAATATCCTCTTAGATTCTCAACTACTCCAGCACCACCTTAAATACTGCACCGGGAGCATTGCTTGTCAGTTCTAAGCTACTGCTAGGTTTTATTTGATTTGCTAAATTCTAGTTTTACTTTTTCTTTTAATTTGCTTTGTTTATACTAATGTTTATTACCACTTATAGCGTTACATCCTGTACCTCCACAAACTAGAGTTTTCGTTTTCAATACCACATTTTTATTTATTTCGTAAAGAGTTTCCAAACTCTGAATGAAATTAAAATCTGCTTTTAAAAAAAAAATGTTCCTCTTGACGATGCCAAGCTCGCGGACACAGGTGAAGGGGTGGAAACAACATGAGATTCACGTACTCATATTCTGTAAGGAGGTGATTCCTTTAAGTGCGACTCCCCCCGCCCCTTGCACCCACTCTCGCCTAGACCCGCCCCACCATCGCCTCCCCCGCACCGATGTAATTTTTTTTTCTGTTTTGTTGGTGTGTGATTTGTTGTCTCCGTGAAGTTGTTGCTGTTGTTGTAGTTGCTGTTGTTGTGAAAGACGGTGCGGGTCATTACGTCTCGTAGATTGAACTGATATGAGAACATAGGGGTGGACTTTCAGGGGGGTGAGATGTACATAGGCACATAGGTCAGACTGATTTTAGCTACCGCATGAATTCTCAAGCTGCTTCGCTGTAACACATCCAGGTTTGGCTCGAAGTTGTTTGAAAACTTTTTTTTTCTTCTGTGACAGCCCAAGTTCCCTAACAGTGTCTGCCACCAGTGTCTCCAGCAGGTCTTAAAGTTTAAAGTTGTATCTGCATATATGTTTAATGTTGTATTTGGCAAACCACTAGAAAACAGACATTACTTTTCTGTGCTTATCGAAGTCTTTCCAAGTTATCTTCATAAAAACTCCCATTAGGACATTTTATTTCTATCATGTTTCATTTGTAATGTCTTGACACATTCTATGTCGGATTGATTATATCAGACAACGAAACGAAGCCTAAATAGTTTAAATATACTTCTCCAGCACTTCCACGGTCTTGTGTTACTAGAAACAAATCCTATTGTATAAACCTTTGGACTAGAGATTTGAAGGACCCTATTGGATGACTTGAAGAGCGCACAAAATACTCACCGATCCAATTGTGCATAGACACATTTTTTAAAATTCATATTTCAAAGTCCTTATTGTCTCCCTTTCCAACTGTAATGATAGAAATAGTTTTAACTTAATGACTAATATAGTGCTCAAGAGACCTTACATTTAAATGTGAGCTTGCGCTCCCTGAGCTAGTTTTATATATATTTTTGTGTATTCTATTTTTTTATAGGCTAGTGCCAAATGTATTATTTGTACTTCCGCTTTTTGTGTAAGTTAGGGTGGGGTGTATAAAAAATTCGCCACGCTGTTTTAAAAACAGTTCGGTGTACAGTTGACCAGTGGTCAGTATAGTATGTCTGTGTGACAGCCGAAGATCTTTGTGGTCTGTCGTGTACTTATTTTTATTCCTGTACCTGGGACGGTCTGTAAGTTTGCTATTGTTACTGCTGTGTTACTGCTATTAGCTGCATAAAGTAACTGCTGTTTTAACTGTTGATTTTAACTGTTCTAAGTTGCTGTTGTGGATTTAATTTGTTTCTGTAGGTAACTAGTGTAGTGTTGCCTTAGAGTTCTATTAGAAAACTTAGTTATAGTCTGTTTCTGTTCTTAGTGAATAGATCTACTAATACTATAGTAAGGTACTAACTAAGGTGTCCTTTTTAGTTTTAGTTATGAGTTGGTTGTAGTAGTAGAATATTGTAGATCTAGACTAGTTTATTGTAGTTTGTTAGTGTAGATCTAGGTCTAGACTAGTCTAGTGTATTAGTTTTAGTGATTTAGTTAGATAGTTGGGTTGATCAGTTTGTGTTAGTAGTTGGTTAGTTTGTTAGTGTTTGTAGTGGCGTAGATTTAGAGGGTTTTAGTTAGTTGATGGGTTCAGTCGTGGTGGTTAGTCAAGTTAGTGTATATATTATATTTTATTATTGATTTATTTTTGCATATTATATGTAAATAAAGTTTCGTTTGTTTATTTATCCTAACTAAAGTTTCGTTATCTTGTTTTCCTTTAGTTTAGGTTAGTTATAGCTAGTTGTCTGGTTACTTAGGCGACTCTAGCCCCCTTGGTCACCATACCGAGGTGCACAGATTGAGCCCACCCAGTAGCGTTAACATCTGCCTACTGTTGGTAAATTTTAATGTTGAGCAGTAAGAATAGGTGTCTCCCACTCGCGCCTGCCTGACCTGCTCACATAAAAAACATGACTCAACTTTTAAATAGCATAATACATTTGTAATTAGCAAGTGTTTGCAAATGTGAAAATCATTAAGTATTTGTATAGGTATGTATATGTTGATGTATTATTTTGTAGGCCTATATTACAACTCTTCATTGACCGCATCACATTTATTCCAGCCTTTCAAAGCGAGGAGATATTATAGGATATATTTGTATTAATGGTACATCTTAGTTACGTTGTTACTGTACAAGTAATAGTCGGTCGTCACGCTCTCTGCTTGCACGTGTCTTTAGTTGAATGTGAGTCAAAACAGAACCGCCAGCGTAGAGAACGCGTGAGCGAATGTTTGAAACTTCCAGGAATACGAACGCTACCACAAATACCTGGAATTAGACGCTAGTCAGGCGGAACCGGTAACGCGATTAGAAATAAGGATTGGCAGTTTTTTGTTTAAGTGACTCCATATTGGCCCCTAGAGTTTATTTTGTTCATAATACTATGTTAAAGAGTGTGTTTGCATGGGCTGACGATGGATGATCAAGTTATATTTGTAAAGACAAGCTCATAAAAGGAGGATGGACAACTGCTGATATAAGGGAGACTACAAGGCGGAGAGGAGTGACAAAACGAAGTCTCCTGTTTGTAACTGTTCAAAAGAGTTTTGTCTAAATTGTTCCATACTTTGTTATTTCCTTGTGTGTTTCTTCATAGAGCTGCATTGAAATGAAAAGCTGTACAGAGTAAGAGTGCAATATGTCACCTGGCTGCGTAGTCCTAGCTGTGATCGACATAGTTCACCAAGATACAACCGTTGGTCGGTTTAGGTTTTCTTTCCGCCGTCTACGTCGGTCCTAGGTAGGAAAGCTGTATATTGTCTATCAAAAAATAGTATGTCCTTTTTTCAAGACGTTTTTCAATTTGTATTCATTGTATTATAAATGCTTACAACGGTTGAGTTGGACTATCTGGAACTATAAGCCAACGACGACCATACATCACAAGATTCGTTGTTTTAAGATTTGATTACACTTTCAAAAGGTTACCAGACGAATAAAAGAAATATTGTCAACAGAAGAAAGATGGTGGAATCTAAAGTATAAACCCAACCTAAGAACACTACCTCCCCCTCTACCCCTTTTATTTTCAATACACAAACACTTTAGATAAATCCCAATTTTACTTTTTTCCCCCTTATCTTTCATCCCAATTGTCATTCGAGCACGGAGCGGATTGCTTGAATCAGTCAGGGAAAAACCAAGATCGACTTATATTTCCCGATGGGAAGCGTGGTCGAGAGGCCAAGTGCGCTTGAACTTGGCTTGGCTTGGCTCGAGGTGGGGGGGGGGGAGGCTGCTTATTAAGATTAGGTTGACTAGGGTGTCACGTCATGGAGCTAGCACAACGACCAACATACTTAAATTTCTCTAACTATCAATACTATGGTTGGTTGGAAGGTCCTAAGAATTTGAAAATCATAATCTGTCTTATCATGGATTTGAACTCGTGAGCCTCGGTGGGTAAGTCAAATGCTTCACCGCCGAGCCACTACACAGAATATAAAACTAGAAGAAATATTCATAAATAAACTAAAGCTACTCGGATTAAATGAGGTTTTGAGATGACTTTATTGAACTCATCTTGTGTTAGCGAGCTCCCATTTACCAAACGTTACACCATCATGCCTCGATACATTGACCTGACCTCTAATGAACTTCCTTTCTGTCTTGTCTCAAGTCGCGTGCTGCAGGAAGATGTAGATCTAGATCTCTGTACACAGCTCAGGAGATTGCTATCTTCTCAACATTTTATTACTACTTGACATGTACAGAAGTTCTCTCCCCAGATGGCGCCATCAGGTTTGAAATTTATGACATTTCTTTCAAGGACAAGAAAATACAAAAACACGTTCTGTATGTTTTATTATTACGGACTATATGCACCAATAATCTTATACCGTATTTTTTATATTTTTTTCCTTATTGTATTATTGACTTGTTTTTGTGTGGTAACGAGAATAAGTAAAAAATGATAAGCTCTATCGCTTATCACACAAATTAATAAATATTTTTTAGTTGGAGTCAGTGCTCTTTTAATATAGTATCATAGACATTTAGTTTCTCTATTTTTTTTTAAATCCCTACCAATCTTTCACTTTTAATTTTCTAATGTTTTTCTTAAGGTTCCATTTCATTGCCACCACGATGCTACAAATCGCTTTCTCTTCTTTTTCTCTCTTATTGAATTTTTATTGCTTTGGATGCTCTCAGAGTCGTAAGCAAATCATTACTATCTCTATGTCTCTCTCTCTCTCTCTTCCGCTGTCTTTTTCCCTACCTCTCCCCCCCTCTCTCTCTCTCTTTCACCAACAATTTATTAATGCCTGAATGTTTCACTAACTACAGCTTATTGCTGACTATGATCTAGCTTGATGGGGCTTGTGGGCATCATCCCGTGTGTTCTGATTGTCCGACTCTTTTGTGAGGCAACGTCAGCAGAACTATCCAGCTCTCATTTGTTCTCGCCGCGGCAATGGCGTCTGCTCTTCTGATCTCTGGGCCAAGGCGGCATGATCTTTTCAATCTTTCTGAATGAAAGTGTCGATAAAATCAGCCCTCGTGTGGTCGACGAGTTGATCTTTTCCTTTTCACAAGCAAAACATCGGTATTTGGCGTGTGGCCTCCTTCGGTGAACAAACAATCTGAGGAGATGTAGTGCTGCCTCCCTCCACTTTCACTGACCTTTTATTTTTACAAAGCGTCTATCAACTCACTCTGTCAGTCTGTCTGGTAAAAGGTGTGTTCACTTTATTTCTCCCACACCCATTTTCTGAACAAACTGAAACTTCGCACAATATTCATTGACATAGACAATACATGAATCAATAAACAAAAAAGTAACAGATTAGGCAATTAATTACTGGTAATTCATTATTTTATTTAATAGCAACAAGGGAAACTAATACTTCAGTATTCTCAGATAGGCTAACTTTGTTGGGTTTAGTCCCCTTAAATAAGTGTTAACGCTATTTCTTCCTCTCGCATTCTCCGATCAAGTTGATCCTTTAAACAGTTAGTTAGTGTACCCTGCAGAGCATGAATTGATAAACAAAAATACTCCATTTGTTAACTAATTATTGATAATTATTTATTTAGTTTTGATATCGAATAAGGGAAATAACTTGTACATTATTGGTTGATATAGTTTTAATGGTGGAGATCTTCCCCTTTTTGAAGTAACGTCTGTATTATATAAGATAAGATAAGATAAGCTTTTTTATTTTATTTTTTATTTTGCTTGTTTGTTCATTCTTTCACTTGTAGATACGTTCCTTCAGGACTGAAGATTATTACATTGTATCTCCAAAGTTCCCTACAAGACTGTAGCAAATTACAGAGGAGATGTTCGAATGAGATGACAGTTCGAAGCGCACAGTACACGGCCAGGCAGCCTTTGAGTGAATTAAACTAGAAAGACGTAAAGTTATAAATATAAAAAAAAAACACATATCGGCATTTCTAGTGAAAAGATCATTGACGAGCTCTCGTTGCATTGTGTACACAAACTGAGGAGCTCGTTGAGTTTTCATTCTGAGCAATGTGGCGACACGTTCCTTTATTGTGTGCCCTTCTCAACCAGTGGTTCTCAGACTCTACTCTAGGGGGCCACCGGAAAAGAATAGCAATGAGCTACAATACTGGAGATGGGCTGACAGGATTATTTTTTGTTTGTTTGTGGATTAGAGAGCCAACAAGTGGTGCAGTAAGTGAGGTGTTGAAGTAAGGAAACGTTGTAGAGGTCTTTGTAGAGGTCTTTGTAGAGGTCTTTGTAGAGGTCTTTCATTGATAGGACAGGACATGCAGGGCTGATAATCCAAGACCACAATTTAAAACAAGAACAAAATCCAAAAATAAAAACAAAAGCTTATCTAAGGGAAAGAACTTTGCACTTACAACTATATCTCTTAATAATGTAGAAACTATTTCACTTATTTGATATCATACAAAATAAGTAATTGTATAATTGATTCATGTTATTTTTAAGTAAAATAAATAATTGTTTAAAGTTTCAATTCATCTGAGAATGAGTGTTGGAGAAATAATGTGTACATTTGTATAAGGGGTCCAACCCCTACATATTTAGCCTTATTTGTGACTACTGAAAGATTAAATTCCCTTGTTATATCAATCAAAATAGTTAATTACCATAAATTAAATGACTAATTGTTGTTGTTTTTTATTCATGTCTTTTTCGTGCCAATGAATAATTATGCAAAGTTTCAACTTGGTCCGAAAAAGGGTGTGGGAGAAATAACGTGAACAAACTTTTTACCACACAGATAGACAAGAGTGAGTTGATCTAAGCTTTGTAACAAGTAGATGTTTATTGGTAAAGCTTTAAATATACAGCTGAATCCGGTTTATTGGACCACCAGTTAATCGGACAAGCCACTTATTCGGACGGAATATTTGGGTACCGTAACAATGCTGTTATACAGTCAAATCCGGTTAATCGTACTTACCGCATATTATGACCAAAACTATCCGAAGTGGTCAGATTCCCTGAACTCCAATGTATTATCACCAGACTTTTATCTCTTATAGCCGTACACTACAAGTACGATACTTTGTACATATAAATAGTTCTTGTGCTGAGTCAGGGTCATGTGTAGAAAGCCTGTAGTTAGTTATCTGTTCTCAGATGAAAGGACCAATAATCTATCTCAACAAGCAGACGTCTCCAACCAAATAACTCGACATTGTAAGAATAGCCTTTCTTTTTTTTTTTTTTTTTCGAGTTGGTTAATGGAAACAATCAATAGAGAAAAAAAATGTATTCAGCCTCTCCAAAAAAATAAAAATAAATGACTACACTTTTGAGATGCTTGCGATTTCAAAAAGCTTTTTTAGCGCTTGTGGAGAAAATGCGTTACCGCCCTTGTTTAAACTCTTGACGGTAACAATGAGTTAAAAAAGAAAGAGCACGGCAGGTGCAACAGATAAGTTAGAGTTAAAACTGAATGTTTTCTTCCATTCTCTACGGAGTGACATTGTTTACACTGGCTGATTCTTATCGCTCATCATTTATACCAATATATCAGCAGATGCCAGATACAGGAAGTGACGTACAACAACACCTCTAAACTACACCAGTTTTGTAATTCTTTACTTTTGAAGAGTGTCAATTGGGCGAAGATATTGCAAAGGGGCTAATTTTTAAACGGAAGTATTGATAAGCGAAACATTTTAATAAACCAAATAATATTTAAAAGCACTTTTCAGCAGCGTAGAATCAAATTTCTAAGCTATTTCACTTTTAGCAAGTAATTTCATTATTTAGTTGGCAGAGTGACCTTTCAATGCAGCGTCCTTGACATTGTTTAATTAGTCTATTTCAGAATCTTTCCCAAATCGTCCTCTATTCATTTTCTAAGCTTTTTCTTTAGGTCCCATTTAATCGCCACCACATTTCTTTATTACCATTTATCTTCTTTTTCTGTCTAAAAAATAAGTAAATAAATGATAAGATCATATTACTGTGATTTACCTAATAGCATGAAAATCCTCAATATCTAGATCTAGTTGTAGGCCTAGTTCATATATGGCTTAGGTCTAAGTTACAAAAAACTTGACTTCAGAATCGTGCATTAAGGTGAATATTTACTTTCTCTACATTATGGTGTTAGGTTAAGCTCTGACGAGCTCAACACAGGTTAACTCAAAGACAATAAAATGTTGGGTTGTCTTCACCTGAGCAGAGGTGCATCGCAGATTCCCCCCCCCCCCCTGCTCAAAGAAAACCCTGGAAACAATTTAAAACGTCATCATAACAATACGCATAATTTTTTAACTGTTTTCTTTTTTAACCATACACCGCTTGGTCCAGATCTGAACGAAGTCTTGAAGCAAAGTGCGAATCACTCACTCATCTTCCATTCCAATCTTTCAATCCTTAGGCTCTGTAGAAACATGTCACAAACATGCCACAGAAATGCTAAAACATGTAGCAAACATGTCACTAACATATCACAAACTGTTTCACAAATATGCTAATTAAAAAAAAAGGGGACAAACATGGCACAGAAATATTAAAAACATTCAACAAACATGATCTCAGGGCAGGGCTTCTGTATGAGGATTAATGCTTGAAAAATTGTTATGTATAAAATATATAAATGCAAGGGCGGGTAAACGGGCAAATGACCGGTGGGCCGGTCTGGTTGCGACCAAAGAAAAAAAAATTCCATGCAGACAGCTTAAAAAAAAAGTGACAGCAGCAAGACACAAAGGCCCGAAAACGTTTTCTTATTGTTTTTTTTTAATTCTTATTACAATTAATTTTGTTTGAAATTCAACAAGAATATAAAAAAAATACACTATAGGCCTACAGTGTACGTATTATCATTTGCAAAACGTTAGACCGCAAGAGCGGCATGGACTGCTCTGATGTCTTCGAGGTTGTGTCTGGCCTAATTATTTTGCTGGTCGGCATGGGCCTTTGATGGCACTCCCATTTTTTTTTTTTTGCTCTTTCCCTCCCTAGTTCTTTCATGGTTCCAATGAAATTTAACCAAAAAGAGGGATGAGTGAGGTTAAGTTAGAAAACACAGAAAAAAAAAAAAAGACGGGCGCGACAATTGCAAACCACCCAACTTATTCACAGCTCAATATGGGTATAAAGCTCTACTTTCTGCGATTTGAAAAGAAAAAAGTAAGTTTTTTTTTGTTTATTTTTAATAACATTGATCTAAAAATACTACACTTAAGGCTTACAAAAGAAATTATTTAATTAAAAAATAAATCTAGATCTAAATCAATTTTATACTATTATAATTACTTATGCTTAGTATGAAGTCATTAATGATGAAAATTATTACAATAATTTATATAGCGCTGTCACATCCGATATTTAAGGAAAGGAGATTTATATTTTAAATAATGGGTCATGGTATATTCATATACAAATCGCGTTTTTTTGAGAATGTACTAGGAGGAAGAGCTTTTCACATTAAGTAAGTGCGTCTCTGAACGCTCTGCTTTCTCTTATCTTTTAATGGAATGGGTTGCCTGAATCTGCCAGGAAAACCAACGATTTAGCATATTTTAAGTCACAGATCAACATGCATGACTAGATTGACACATGAAATGCGTAACACTTAACAATCTTATTTTTTTAAAAAACGTCTGTAATCTATAAGTAATTCCAAAAAGCTTCAAACTCATTAGGCTGCTATTGTATTGTTTATAGTTTTCAGACTACATACATGTATAAATAGAATATATTATGTAATCCTACGAATGCATACATCCAGTTTTCGATGCGTTATCAAACTTTATATATTTTATAGAGAATTAGGCTTACACCTATAATATAACACATTGGCGTAGCCGGCAGGGGAGGATCTTCAAACCATCACTTGCCTCAGATCTCATTGTATGAAAGGGAAACTTTACTTACTGCCCAGTGCAGCCAACTTAAGCAAACTACAGTCACCAAATTACATGAGCGTAGCCAAAAGGGGCTTTGTGGTTTCCCTTCCCCCTCCAATACAAAAACTTAAGCATTTTACCATTTTCGCTGGACTCCATTGAATAGCAGATTTGGTTTTTGATTTTTTTAGCGGAAGAGTAGCGGGCTAATTGCACTGTAGATACCTCAGAATATGCATTTTTAAAGCTTAAAATAACTGAAATAATGCTTGGTTCCGGGACTTCGCCCCAGACCCCACTGGGGGAGGTCGCAGCGCTCCCCTGGACTACCTAGCTGCCCTTTGGCGGTGTGTACTGTCTTTCCACTAATTATAGGAAGAGAGTATTCTAGTGTACAAAAAACGTTTGAAAGAATGAAAGATCAGAATGTAATGAAGATTAATTACATATGCACACACACTAATATATATATATATATATATATATATATATATATATATATATATATATATATATATATATATATGAATTGCGGAGTGTGGTAAAAATCCCCCCCCACAACAAAAATATATGACATGCCATTTGTGGGCTGGTTTTATGGTAACGCCCGGGCCGATTTTGCTACCCAGTCCGCCCCTGTATAAATGTATAATGTTTAGCATTTACAAATGAACACTTCAATATTCTTAATAACCAATGATTAATTTCAAATGTAAATCCTTGCAACCAAATTTTAAAGATCAATCTGGGAAAAAATAAAATACCTATAATCGGTGCATGTAGAAAACAACATGCCTATAAATATTTTTGGAAACATTTCAATTATTTTTTTCGAAAGAGAGGGAAAAGATAAGAGTGTGGCCATGTTGCCGTAAGAGAGTTCAGAAGAACCCCTCAGTGATCCAAACATTCTCCAAGTTCTAGTGATGCAATATCCTACCCTAACCCGGCCACTTCTGCCCACATTGCGTAGGCTTAATGAAGCCGCAAAGCCACAGCTCAATGGACTCGACGATTTTTTTTTTAAAGAAATGTGTAGGTTCTCTATGCCGGAAGTAGTTGGGCCACTTCTGTTCTACTAGGCCTAAATGTTATCTCTAATGCTGAAGAACTGATTTTTTGTCCGTGAACTGTATCTAAGGTTACTTGACGTCAAATGTTTTTTTTCTAAATGCTCATTTAGCCAAAGGGAATTCAAGATCTCTGCCCTGGTTTTGGCAAATGTCTTCCAATTATGTTTCTTAAAAGTCTTTTGCTACCTACCTCGTGCCATACCCCATCAGATAAAATTTGGGAGACGCGAAAAACAAGATAAACCACTTTTAGGTTACACCTGAATTACTGACATTCTAAAGGGTCAACACAAAAATGTTACAAAGATTCACCAATTGTGTGTGTTCTTATCTCAATTTCTCCTTTTCTGTGCTTGTTGTTACAAGTGCAAGCAATTGAACTTCAACATGAAATTTTAAAATGTTTTGTAAAATAGAGTTATTGACATTTTCACCAAAAACAATTCACTGTCTGTCTGGTCAACAAAACAATCTTGTAAACGTTATTTGTCCCAACTTTCGGACCAAGTTGACCTACGTGGTGTACTTTTAGTTAGTGTCGATGACAAAACGTAAGTCAATCCAAACAATAAACTCAGTTAGTTTTATATAGGGAAAAAGAGAGATAAATCTTGCGGTATTTAGGGAGTATTGCAGCAATTGTGTGGTTCTTTTCCTTAAATACGCTTTTTTAACATTTTTTTTTTATATTGCTTGTTTATATATTTGATCACACGCTAAAAAAAAACAGCAGTGAAATTGTGTCCCACAGAATTGTAAGGAACAAGATAAATGACAGGATGTCCTGCAAGTGAACTGACATTACTTAATACTGGATCTAAAGCAAACATTTACTTGGTCATCTCAACTGCTTCTTATAGAGTGAACGGAACCAGACATTGTAATTATCTATTAGTGTTTCATGAGAGATGATCTACAAGTCCATTTGTGTTTACTGAAGCTCATGTTGTTTTAGTCTATTATATTTGTGTTTACTGAAGCTCATGTTGTTTTAGTCTATTACATTTGTGTTTACTGAAGCTCATGTTGTTTTAGTCTATTACATTTGTGTTTCTTGAAGCTCATGTTGTTTTAGTCTATTACATTTGTGTTTACTGAAGCTCATGTTGTTTTAGTCTATTACATTTGTGTTTACTGAAGCTCATGTTGTTTTAGTCTATTACATTTGTGTTTCTTGAAGCTCATGTTGTTTTAGTCTATTACATTTGTGTTTCTTGAAGCTCATGTTGTTTTAGTCTATTACATTTGTGTTTACTGAAGCTCATGTTGTTTTAGTCTATTACATTTGTGTTTACTGAAGCTCATGTTGTTTTAGTCTATTACATTTGTGTTTCTTGAAGCTCATGTTGTTTTAGTCTATTACATTTGTGCTTACTGAAGCTCATCTTGTTTTAGTCTATTACATTTGTGTTTACTGAAGCTCATGTTGTTTTAGTCTATTACATTTGTGTTTACTGAAGCTCATGTTGTTTTAGTCTATTACATTTGTGTTTACTGAAGCTCATGTTGTTTTAGTCTATTACATTTGTGTTTACTGAAGCTCATGTTGTTTTAGTCTATTACATTTGTGTTTCTTGAAGCTCATGTTGTTTTAGTCTATTACATTTTTGTTTACTGAATCTCATGTTGTTTTAGTCTATTACATTTGTGTTTCTTGAAGCTCATGTTGTTTTAGTCTATTACATTTGTGTTTACTGAAGCTCATGTTGTTTTAGTCTATTACATTTGTGTTTCTTGAAGCTCATGTTGTTTTAGTCTATTACATTTGTGTTTACTGAAGCTCAAGTTGTTTTAGTCTATTACATTTTTGTTTACTGAAGCTCATGTTGTTTTAGTCTATTACATTTGTGTTTACTGAAGCTCATGTTGTTTTAGTCTATTACATTTGTGTTTACTGAAGCTCATGTTGTTTTAGTCTATTACATTTGTGTTTACTGAAGCTCATGTTGGTTTAGTCTATTACATTTGTGTTTCTTGAAGCTCATGTTGTTTTAGTCTATTACATTTGTGTTTACTAAAGCTCATGTTGTTTTAGTCTATTACATTTGTGTTTCTTGAAGCTCATGTTGTTTTAGTCTATTACATTTGTGTTTCTTGAAGCTCATGTTGTTTTAGTCTATTACATTTGTGTTTCTTGAAGCTCATGTTGTTTTAGTCTATTACATTTGTGTTTCTTGAAGCTCATGTTGTCTTAGTCTATTACATTTGTGTTTCTTGAAGCTCATGTTGTTTTAGTCTATTACATTTGTGTTTCTTGAAGCTCATGTTGTTTTAGTCTATTACATTTGTGTTTCTTGAAGCTCATGTTGTTTTAGTCTATTACATTTGTGTTTCTTGAAGCTCATGTTGTTTTAGTCTATTACATTTGTGTTTACTGAAGCTCATGTTGTTTTAGTCTATTACATTTGTGTTTCTTGACACTCATGTTGTTTTAGTCTTTAAAATTTGTGTTTCTTGACACTCATGTTGTTTTAGTCTATTACATTTGTGTTTCTTGAAGCTCGTGTTGTTTTAGTCTATTACATTTGTGTTTCTTGAAGCTCATGTTGTTTTAGTCTATTACATTTGTGTTTCTTGAAGCTCATGTTGTTTTAGTCTATTACATTTGTTATTTTATATACATTTCTGCAAATCATTTTTTTTCTTTTCGATTACCATTTTGAACAGTTTAACAAACGTTACGTCTTCTGTTAGTTTCTTGCAAGAGTTTATTCTGTAGTGTGTAGAATTACTATAAATTATAGACACACAAATTAGAGAAATATTACAGCCCAAAGGACAATATAAAAAAACAAGCAGTGAAGTACAAATACTGACATTTATTTTATTGACCAAAAAAAAATTCTTTTGGGAAAAAAAAATCAACAAACAAAAACAGCATAGAAAAGGCACAAAAACACCTGGTTAGATGTAAAATGTCCAAAACAAGAACAACATGTACACGAGTTAGAAGCAACTCAATAATTAGTATAGCATCAAATCAATGTACTGAAACAAAGTTCAAAGCTTACAGGATTGTTGACTTTAGGTGAGGATGATCAAGAGAGATAACTTACATCAGGCTAGACAACCTTCTCAAAAGTTTTTATGCTCAACTTTTGAGTATGTGTATATAAACAACTCGTGTTTAGTGGGCGACACAGAGAATTCATTTGATAGAAAACGAACAGCCTGAAGGCCTCCAAGCTACACATTTCTTGATTGTCACGGAGACTAACAATAACAATGATCTGCTTCGACGATGTGACTTTCCTTTTAGGATATTCTGTCACTGGAATCTTCACAACCCTGGAAATATTTTTTTTTTAAATTGTTTCTCATGGTGTGTATGCAGCGTAGGGCAAGGCTCAAGCTGTACATGTTTACTATTCAATTTCCTGCTCTCGGTCGAAATGCTTACAAAGTGTCCTTCCCGAATCCAATAAGTTTTAGAGAAAAACAAAAGGTGGGACTGAGAGAAATAATAAAGATTTAGGTGTAAATTTTTTAAATTTCTTTCTTCTGTAATTTTGTGGCCACTTCTCTGAGAAAAAAAGTCAGCTAAGACCTTGCATGATAGCGGAACATTTTTTTTTAGTAGACCTTAAAGCACAAACTGTAGACAAGTATGTAGGAGAAGTTGACAGTTGTTAACACGATTTGAACTTTTTAAATGACACACCTTTGCGTGTAGCCACTTGGTTTTTTCGTGTGACACGCGGGGTTAGTGTTCAGTTAAATGCTATCAAATTAGACATCGTTGGGGGGGGGGGGATGCACCAAGTTGACCTCACAACATTCAGACATATGACAAGAAGTCATTCAAACTTAGTTACCTGGTCTTTCTAAAGTTATCTCTAGCAATAACAGTAAGTAAAAACATCTTAAAACGCTAAAAAAACAATGACCTAGTTACATGTTGATGATCCCAACTTGTTAATAAGATGTCAGAAGTGAGTAATATGCAGATGCATCACGTTTCTACCGAGTCACGTGGTGAGCCCTCAAACTTATTATGGTGGTCTGCATGATGTTTCAGGCGGAATTGTCCAAAAAATAAAATTACATTTACTTTGCTTTTCATGCATCAACTAAACTTAACTTACAACGATGATGACTTAATCTTAAAGACTCTACAAGTTTGCATGTAGGCCGAGTTATATTTGGACATTACACAAAAATTGACTTCATAGTTGGTGATACAAGTCTACTTCGAGATTACACAAATGTTAATGTTATCTTTGTTCAGTAATCCGAAGTGTTGAAAGTTGAGATTATTACTTGAAAAATGTGCTTCTGTACAATGTGTTGGTGGTGTTTCTTTCAACATGTCACAACATGTATGTTGAAGCCTTTAGAAATCGCTATTAATGTGAATCAAAATGATTAAAAACTAGCTTCCTTGAACGTAAAAAAATAATAATTAATTAATAAGTAACCAGTAGGACAGGATGAAAAGTCCTGTCAAATGTTTTGTTTCGAATGATCCATCTGAGTTGAAGATAATTTACTTCCTATTCCAAACAAACCTTCCGCTGGACGACGGGGGATGGGAGCGGGCAGGGTTTGAACCCGAGACCATCGATAAGTCTGAACAACAGTCCAGCGCGCAAACCACACGATCCGAGGAGAATAACATTAGATCGCATCAACAGTTGGCATTGTGGGATCTATCATTCTAGCCCTGAATTGGTTAGGGCAGCAAATGACTTCGAATTGTAGGCCTACGTTAAAACTAGTCAACGATTTAACATCACGGTCTATTGTCGATACAAAGTAAAGCGTTAACATTTCAGATCAACGGGTTGTTAAACAGTCACGAGATTATATGCAAACAACGAGACAGCAACAAAAGGAAACAGTAGTTCGAGCCTTTTTGAGTCGTAGCATTGGGAAGTCAGCGCATTATTAAATAGGCCGGTATCTGGCGCACTCTGTAAGTATAATTAGTGCTTCAAGTAAATGACGAGTAATGGCTACCTTCACTTTCATAAGATAAATTGGAATCAACTCAAAGCAGATCATCTCTAGGAGCCAACCACTTGCTTCCTCTCTGAAATAACTTAGAACAAAACTTAGATAAGGGAAATAAATTGTGGGCAGAAGTTCACCTCTAAGGACAAGAAATGCTGTTATTCGAAGCATTTTCCAATTTTTGCTCAAGGAAAAAAAAAAAAGGAAGACCAATGCTCACAGTGCTCCAGTATGTCACTGACTTGACATGCAGATACTTACTGTAAGGAGCAGATAGCAATTTAAATTAGACACTTGACAGCAACAGTACTACTGACTAAATACAAGCCACTGTACTACAAGAGAAGTCTATATACAATGTCCAAAGTGCATCCTGTCAGTACAAAAACAAATATATTTATTACAATGCATGCATGAAAATAGTAGAAACAGTAAAAAAAAAAAAAAAACATCTTTTAAGAGCAATTTTAACAAATAATAAAAATACTAATAAATATATGACACATTCTGGTCAACAGAAAAGCAGACTTCAAGTTCAAAAACAGCATAACTAACAAAAATCTGGGCAGATGAATTATTAAAACATTGTCTTTTGTTATTTTTATTTTTTTTGGGAGGTGTTCAAAACATACATTTTAAGTTTTTAAAAAAGTAGGCACTATTTTAAGACTTCATCTGCCCAGATTTTTTTTTGTTAAACCCATGCTTGGAAAACTTGTGCTTTTATTTTGGATACTGTTCCGTTCACAGATGTAAGACGAGTCTTAAGAGTGAAAGAAAATGTCAAGAGAAAAATCTAGAAATCTGACAGTTCAAAGAAAGAAATTCTTTGATATGATGCATTAAAAGCCAATACATCTTCAATAGCGCAAAAAAAGTTATCAGCTCTGTCTGTACATTATGGTACTGAGTTTAAGTCAAAATCAATGAAAGTTAAAATAGCAGCACAATGAATTACTTCAACCTCATATGTGTCAATTATGAAATCTGTAATACAAAACTATAAAATTGTTTAATGCCTCCTTAAAGCTCAAGTACATTAATTCAACACATTAGGACATGAGCTGAAAGGATCAACTCACAAGCTTCAAGCCACTCGTACACAAATCTGGACAACTTGCACCTGAAATAAAAAGAAATCAAAACAAAAACCCCCCAATAGAGAAAAACTTTATGGAGAACTGCCTGATCTGTAAACTCAACCCTCCAATATAGAGAAAAACTTTATGGAGAACTGCCTGATCTGTAAACTCAACCCTCCAATATAGAGAAAAATTTTAGGGAGAACTACCAGATCTGTAAACTCAACCCTCCAATAGAGAAAAACTTTATGGAGAACTGCCTCATCTGTAAACTCAACCCTCCAACAGAGAAAAACTTTATGGAGAACTGCCTGATCTGTAAACTCAACCCTCCAATAGAGAAAAACTTTATGGAGAACTGCCAGATCTGTAAACTCAACCCTCCTATAGAGAAAACTTTAGGGAGAACTACCAGATCTGTAAACTCAACCCTCCAACAGAGAAAAACTTTATGGAGAACTGCCTGATCTGTAAACTCAACCCTCCTATAGAGAAAACTTTAGGGAGAACTACCAGATCTGTAAACTCAACCCTTCAATAGAGAAAAACTTTAGGGAGCACTACCAGATCTTTAAACTCATCTCAGATAAAGGAATACTTGTCTGAAGCCTCCAACATGAAAATGAGAACAAAGAAGAAAAAAACAAAAACAAATGAAAGACAAAATTTCATAATTAACTTAACATAAAAAAGGGCATCAAGTCAGTTATCTCAGCAAAGTGTGAAATCCTGTTCATTAAAGCAATCAATGCTATAACAAGATGCAAATACACCATCAAAACAATTTTTTTTACAAAGTTCAATAGAAACCAAATGGCACTTTTGTTACAAGATTGTTGCATTATGTTGAGTTAAGGTTTCTTCATCAGTTAGTGGACACAGAAAACAAAATCTAACTTAATGTTTGGAAGTGGAGTCACAGTGGAGGGATAAAATATTGAATTTTTTTTATGACAGTTGGAAGACTGAATGAACTTGACCTTTCATAATGCTGCTATGTTGTTGTTTTTTTGTCAGATACTTTTTTTTTCTATTAAAGAATTATTTACAAAGAAGCTTAATTGTAATATAAGTTGATCAAAACTTCTCTCAATAAATATCTCTAAGCCTTTGTCCAATGAAAACATTCAGATATGCTGAGAACCAATAAGTTCAATGTCTGGAACATTTGAGACAAAACTATGAAGCAAAGTGAAGAAATCACTTTTATAAATATGCCATCTGCCTGATAGTTTTCATATAATGGCTACTCCAAATAACTTTTGTCACTAGCAAAGGTGCCAATCCATCTCATTTGAAAGAAGATATTATGAAATAAGTTTGGTACAAAAGCTTCCAGTTTAGTTAAAATTTTTAGTAAAGTACTTATTCAAAAATCTCTTTTCATATTTCAATTTTACAATGTTATTTTGTCATAATTCAAAATACTCAACAACTTAATTGTTTCATGCAGAAGTTATATTCAAACAAATGTTTACAGTAGACAAGTTGTGCAGAAGTGAACAGTGCAGGAAGACATATTTTCTTTTTTACAGTGGTCATACAAATTCAATGCTTTGATATTTAAGTAGAAAATTAATGTCATCCAAATGATTGTGCTGGAAAAAAAAAAAAAAGAACAGAAAACAAAACTATAAAACAAGAACAAAAGTTTGCAATAGGACGTAAAATGTCCTTAGGACAAGAAAAGTAAATATTGTTATAATACAATATTAGAAATGGATAAATAAAAAAGTAGACAGATGTTATAATATTACCCATAATCCAAAGACCAAGGGGAAGAATAGGATAGTCCAAATTAATGTTAAGTTACTTTAAAATGCTTACAAATGTGTAAACATAAGAATAAATGATCAAGAGGCATGAATTAAAAAGTAAATACGGTTTAAAGTTACCACCGAACATTGTTTATTGTTGGGTTATGAAAAATAAAAAAAAGAATTACAATTTTTAAACTTGCGCCTTCAAAAAGAGAATTTTTATTATTAGCCAGGCCATAAAAAGATCATTATATCTATTTTCCTTATCAGTATTTTTACTCTAATATTGCCTTCATGGTTGATCATGTTAAATACCCATCTATGTAACTATAAAACCTTTGCTCCTATAAAGGGAAATACTTTGATACATGAAGCTAAATGGGAACAGCTTTGCTTCAGATTCTAAAATATGTATTTAAATCACAGATTTGTAGGAGTCATTTAAAAATGTCTATAGAAAAAAACACAGTCAACCAATCTTTCATTGGATTGAAATCAAAGATAAAACCTTCTATTGAATATTATATTTAAATGAAGTCCTTGACCTATGAGATTCTAAACATTAGCACATTCTAAATGAGTATTTCTTGAAAACAAATTGTGTCATACAATTTGAACAAAATAAATATTAATGAAAGTCAATACTCTTTCAAGTTATCAAGTCTAAATTATAAGTCTTAATAACACCAACTGATTGAATCATTTCACAAGAAAATGCATAATTTAGCAAATAAAATATTCTAAGAATAGTTGTAAATAAAACTCATTTCTGGATTCCTCAGAAGTAACAATAAAGCAAGGATCAAATTATATATGTACCATTCAAAACAACACCCTGTCTTATGCATGAGAGAAAAAAAAGTTTAAATTCTGCTAATAGCAAGGCGGACATAATTTCATAAGACAATTACATAGATTACTAAAGGTTGGATATATCAGGCTTTGAATAACCTTATGCAGTCAGATTATGAATTAAACCAAATGTTAGCAAAAAAAAATACATTTGTTTGGTTTACAATTACAAGAAAAATATAAAAATTGTTTAAAAAAAAATCTTATAGGAAGTGTAATTGTATCAACAAGTTTGGATCAGTCATGTCATTAAATATGTAATAAATCTAAGACCAACAACAATAAATCTGTGCGATTAGAAATATTTTTACCAACTGTTTTTGTTTAGCTCTAATCACTTTTTTAAAAAACATTTATTTGAGGAAAAAAAAGGGAAAAGGGCGGAATTTGAACTCATGGCTCAAACCACCACATACTAACCCTCTGCTAGTAAAGTGCTTATGAAAATAGAAGATTATATAGTTATCTATTGTTTGTTTCAAACTTAGTTTAAAGCTGCGACCTATACAGTGTACTAATTCAGCTTAAAACACCACATTACTTAAGAACAATTTCTTTCCCCTGTTTGAGATACCAAAAAAAAATAATCAATTACCGATAGTTAATTAGCTAATTGGTTAAATTTTTAAAATTGATTCTTGTGTTGTCAGGTAAAAGAAATACATGTGCATAATTTCAGCTTGATCCAAAATTGCATGTGGATGAAATAATGTGTACAAACTTTTACCAGATAGACAGAGTGAGTTGATATATGCTTTGTAAAAATATGATGCAAAAGCATTCAACGTCATTCAATAAAGACAATTAGATCTGTTGTTTTTTTAATGCTTGATGATCAGAATAACAGCTGTAAGTTTAAGTGAAATGAGAAATATTTTACAGTACATCTGGTACAGATTTTGTATTACTAAAATGAATGTTATCTATATGTCTTTCTTAAATATTTCTACTAACAAATCTTTCTAATTAATAAAGCTCCTTCAGAAATAGAGAAATGGACTGGACAGATGATGTAAAGTTCACCTGCATCTGTAATAAACTTAGTGGCAAACATAACCACCAACACTTATGCATAGCATCATATATATATAGGTATTAGTCTGTAGAAGTCAAAGCCTTACAAATTTAACAAATAGTTTTTGTGAGATACTTGATAAAATATTTTATGCTTTTTCATGCATATAAATTTTTAAAAATAATTATTAGCATTGGATATTTATTGAATATGTTTATCTGTTTGCCATATTCCCGATTTAACATATTGTGACTGAAAAACTAATTTCATTACAGCATTTCACATAAGATATTTATAATCTATCACTGGATATATTCTACATGACAATTTGGTGTAAAATACTGTTCCTGTTTCAAACCCTGCTTGTGATGGTGGACAAGAGAATATCTTTCAAGTAGACATGTTATAGTTTTAGAAATTATAGAAAATGTTAAGTCACTTTGGCTTGATAGATTGAATTGTTTAGTACAAAAATTATGCTATTTTACAATAAACTATGTGTTCCCACTAGTTCAAGAGAAAAACAAAAAATTTACATGAATATGTTTCTCATTAAAAAAATATCTGTATTCATAAAGTGTGTATGAAATTTTTTACCAAAATTTAATGTTCTAAATATTATAGTATAATAGTAAATATATTCTCACAATGTAATTACAAACTGAAAATCCTTGCTTGATGTTTTTTTCTCTTCTTTTTCTCTTAGCTTGAAATCCACGCTCCAAAGTTTCGAACCAGTCTCTTGGTAATCGTAGAATTCTTGGTATATGTATCTTGTCTTTATAAATTAACTTTCAAAGGTATATATACAGACACAGCCTAATTGTGGCTTATATCCAAAATATAAAATATTATAGTTTAAAGCAATGATAAAAATAAAAAAAATTGAAAGTTAAAAAGGCTAGAAAAATACAAAATTAATTTCTTTTTTTATTGGGTTCAAAAGGAATTGCTTGAAAACTCTGAATAAAGTTTCATCTGAGCAAAACATTTCCTTTAAAAAAAAAAGCCATCCTAATTTAAGAATAGTAAAAGTTTTAAATAAAATTTGAGCTTCAAGGCACAAAAGAAACTTTAGTTTCAAGAATTATTTTTTATAAAAGAAAGTTTGTTTGGAAAAAAGGGAAACATTTTATATTATATTTAAAGATGTATTGATATCCAAGAAATGTATTGATGAATAAAAAAAAGAGAAAAATTACTTGTTGAAGCAGAAACTCTATTTACATAATTCCTTGATATGAAACAGAAGAAGAATCGACAATTCTCAACAATACTTAAACAAATTTTCACTACCAATCAATCTTCTTTAAGCAAATTTGATCTTTCAAACATACTCTCTAATTCAAATGCTTAGATAAAAAGCACATGTTTTCCATAGATGTGAAGGTCCAGAAATGTTCCTGATGTTATTCCATGGATTAACTTGGCATCTTTATTGCAAACAATCTCCCATTTTTTATCTGTGACAAAATAGTACAATTTTGGTTAATCCTTTGTCCATAAAAAGAACAATAGCACAACTAAATATCACAACTGGCCATCTGACTTGACTTCCTCACAGCTTGCATCAGGGGATGTGGCCAGGCTGGCCTCAGAATCTGGAGCCTGCTCTGATTCACAAGTTTCTGTAGGCTGAGGACAACAAACAAAAAGATGCATATAGTTACCAAAAAAAATAGTAATAGTAGCCATTATACATTTAATTATAAATCAACATTATCAGCATTATTGGTGTGACTGGACTGAAATGCAGAAGATGAAATATAGATATTTCAAAGGTTGAGCGTGATCTTTAAAATAATCGCGCTATTTAATCGAGACAATTTTCTTGTCAATGGATCAGTATAATTATTATTTTTTATTTATTTAAAAGAACTGTTTACAGCACTGGATAGAAAAACAATTATAAAAGTACAACTACAAATTTACTAATTTTAAAAATTACTATTTATTATTTCTTATTGAAATTATTTATGCTAAGTTAAAAAAATAATAATAAAGAATACATAATTATGAAAAGAAAAAAAGCACAAAGAAAATACGAAACATAGAATTAAAAGATTTGTATGTAGTATAATGAATGAAATAAATAAAAGCTTTAAATCGCTTATAGATTAAATGACAAATAAGCTGAACATTTAGATTTTAAATACATTTACATTAAAAAAATAATTAATGACAAATTTGTAATTATTCCTTTTTTTTTCGTAAATTATAAATCTAACATTTCAATCAAAATTTTTTTTAAAAAGTAGAAAGATTTTTTTTTTATCTTTAACAAAAAAGATGTATACAATATATTTAAAAGCCAAAATTTGCATTCAAAAATATTTAAGTTCCAAAACATGCAAAAAAGAAAACAATCAATTAATAAAAATTAAAATAGGCTATTCTGGCACTTAAAATACTCAGAGAGAAAGGGTTACTAAAGCGATTGGACGCCAAAATGACCTGCTAACTATTGTAAAAAAACGCAAACTAAAACTCTATGGCCATATTACAAGATCTTTAGGTCTTGCAAAGACCTTCATTCCGGAAATAGTACCAGGGAAAAAAAAAGAAGCAGACAGAAAAAAGGAAGGTGAAAATACTCAGAAACAAGCCTAAATAATGTGTGGTGGAGTGGCATAAACCACTTAGCTACCTACCTAATTTGTTGAATTAATATCAAAGGGCTTAAGTTAATTTGTGTTTGCTAAACGCCTAACGATGGCATGGAAACCTTCACCCAGTACCCCTCCCCCAAATGTCCACAAAAGAGATGTAAGATAAATTATGCACATTATTAGCAATTAAAAAAAATTAAAGTATTTAATTCCAGCTGAATTAATTTACCAAGATGTAAGTTTCATTCAGAATGCAGGCAACTTACTTTAAAAAAATATCTGCCAGAAGCCTTGTTAAATAGAAGCAAGTACAACATTCACCATGCATTAAGAAGCTTTCACAGAAAAAAAGCTTTTATTGAGAGCCAGAATACTTGCATTCATATTATCCACTAGTTTGCCTATTGCATGTTGCCGCTTTGCACTGTGGCGCTGCGGGCTCTTAGATATACGAGTGACTACCTTTTGAATTTGACTTTTCTTGAGAGTATCCTTCTTTACCTGTCCTTGGTAAGCTCTGTGTGGCAGGGGGTAAAGGTCAGCTGAGCGTGAGGGCATGTTGCCTGTCATGATGTACTCCTGGTAGCTTTTCAGATTGTAGCGGCACTCTTCTTCATCGTTAAATGGATTGGTGGGAAACAGGGCCTTGAGTTTTTTCCTTTCCTGTTTAAGTATATATAAAAACAAATGTATGAATTCAATCCCATGTTAACATGTTACAACTATCATTCACTTTTGTGATGTAGATCAACAACAATATATTAATTACAAAAAATGTCCAACAATTTTTTTAGTATAAACAGGAAGGATCTATATAAAAAACAAACAATCGTAACTAAGTTGTGAATTATTCATTTAGAACAAATAAAAACTATAATGTAAATGATTTTAAATTTGAATTCTAAATTAGCTTGTCCAAGGTAAAGCACACTGAATAAAAATTTTTTGTATTACTGTCATTGTCTATTAGAAATAATATTTAAAATTACTTTATTAAGTATATATAGTTGTATTTTATACATATTATTTATTAAAATCTCTTTAAAACTGGATTTTAAAATATATATATAGTAGCACAATTAAAACAGCTGCATTATGATCATATTGTTTTAAAATGTTTTAAGTATTACAAATAATTATGGAAATAAAAAATAAAAAAGATCAAATTAAATAAAATACAAAAGCTCTCCTATTGCCCTTCACTACATGGATCCTAAGACATTGACACTCTGTTAACACTGTATAAAGTGAAGCTGTGTGTTGTCTGTAGTTTAGAATATTCAACATCTGCTGCCTCACATTTTTTACACAATAATGTATACAGTATCCAATAAGCAAAGTGTAATAGTGATAAAGTAAAGCCTAAAAATCAAGCTTATGGGGTGTGGTGGTAGACTGATAAAACACTTGTTTTTCAAACTGAGGGATCTTCAGTTTAAATCCCAGTGACAATTGGGGTTTTGAACTTCAGGATATTAAGGATGCCACTGAATCCACCCAACTTTAAAGACTAAGACTGCTTTATTGATCCTTATTGGAAATTTGTTGTGATTACAACCATTGTGATTTTTAATCAATAAATAAATAAAAATAGCAAGAAAAATGGTCCTCAAAGGAGAACAGATACAACACACAACAAAGTTCCTTGAGTGACTACACAGGGACATCTTGATTCTTGTCATGATCCCTAGTCAACTAATAGTTTTGATACATCTGACAGAATGAGGAACGAATGAGTTTTTGTATAATTCGGTTCTACTCTTCGCAACGACTTGACAAAGTTATAATAAAGCTGATGGCTATTGTCTTCAAGAAAGTTCATTTAAATGTGATACTGTTGTGTGCGCAATTTTTGAAACTCTTTTTATAAGGCTGTCCAAGCAGCACAACAGTTTAGATGCCACATTGTGTTGCCAACAAGTTATAGCATATATTAGCAAATTTTGATTTGTCCCACTTTAAAAATTAACCAAGATCTTATTTTGTAGTTGGGGGCGCGGTGGCTGAGCGGTAAATCGCTTGGCTTCCAAATTTGGGGTTCCGAGTTCGAATCCTGGTGAAGATTGGGATTTTTAAATTTGGGTTTTTGAGAGTCCACCTAGCTCTAATTTGTAACTGATATTAGTTGGGAAAAAATAAAGGTGGTTGATTGTTGTTCTGGCCATATGACACCCTAGTTAACCATGGCCACAGAAACAGATGACCTTTACATCATTTGCCTTATAAACAACATGGTCTGAAAGGGGAACTTTAATCTTACTTTTTATTTTGTAGTTAGAAGCTGTTTATGGGTACCTGGCATACGTTGGGAAAGTAACAGCAGCTGGTCAATACCCTCATAATGGCTGTAGAATTAGAAGAGCGTTTGCCCTAATAGGTTGCAAGGTTTGAAAGAGGTACTAACATGTTAAGATTGATAATTCATAACAATAGAAGAGCTGACATTAATAGTTAATAAAGTAAAACAGACACCTCAATATAAAAAAAAAAAGTGAAT
Organism: Biomphalaria sudanica; assembly: GCA_036873155.1. Taxonomy (NCBI): domain Eukaryota; kingdom Metazoa; phylum Mollusca; class Gastropoda; family Planorbidae; genus Biomphalaria; species Biomphalaria sudanica. The sequence goes on along the minus strand of JAZGLO010002645.1, from coordinate 2,771,725 downwards.
AACCAATATCACTTGATGTTATTTTTCTTACAACATAATCCATCTAATTAAATGATTGAATCTTCAAGATTTAAAAACTGGTGTAATTCATATTTGTAAAATTACCTCCTCCAAATGTTCATTCTCATAATTTTGAAGTTGTTTCTGAAAGCCGAAATTGGGGTTAGCCACACTCCTTGCTCCCCTGATAGCATTCAAGGAGTCTCGCCAGCCCAGATCTGTCACTGTCATGATGTAGGCTGCTGTCAGTGTGACACTTCTGGACACTCCTGCCAGACTGAAAAATGAATGAGCAAAATGTGCCTAGTTATGATACAATTCCAGCAACAGGTTATAGTTAAAAATTCTTTAGAATTGAGTCCAAAAACACACAGTGTTAAGGTTCAAAGATAAAGCTAAAGGCTCATATGAATTTACATACAAAAGAAAGAGTAACTAGGTCCATTTTCTACTATACAAATATATACAGCACAATGTAATGAGTAACTATGTTACTTATAAAAATCAGAACCGTTTGACCAATCTTGATCAAATTTGGCATGAATGTTCGTTAGATCACGCTGGAGACTGTTATGTATGCTAAATGTCTGTCCCACTACAAGAAGGTCCTAAAAATTGTTAAAAATACCTAAGTTTATCTCTATTGAAGAATGAAACTTTTTAACAAAACAGGTAAAACCATTTTCACAGCATTTTATATTAGCTATGATTATGGCAGCTTAATGAATGAACTTGATTTTCAAAGTCTACTTTCATTTTTAACTGAACATTTTTTTAATGTTAAGGGAAATCTGGCCATGTTTCACAGAGATCTAAATCCAATGCACTAAATTAGTGATACACAAACTAAGGCCAGCGGGCTGTAGATCATATCTGGCTAGTATAAACTAAATTAAATGATTATGATTCTTCTGTGGAAACTAAAATATCAAGAGCTATATGAGTCAATCTGATGCTCCACTAATCTAATCAATACAAAGGATGTCCACAAAATCTTAAACTTTGGTTCAAATAAAAATTATTTCAACTGAAAATAGACCTGAAATAGAATTGTAAGTTTAAAATCATTGATCAATAAAAAAAAATTAATCACAAAACAACTCCTCACCAATGAACTAAAACAGATCCTCCTTCAAGTCTGGCTTTATGAATAAACTTGATTACTTGAGGAAAATACTTGGTCAGATCTTGGTCAGGTGAATCACTTGCTAGTATGCACAGATATTCTTTATCCTACAAAAAAAAAAATTCAAAATTTACAAAATTTAAACACAACCCAGCTTTAATGGGATAGACCCTGGGAGGAAATGAATGCTTTTAAGACATCTCATACCAAACAAACAGTGAGTTAATTTCACATGATGGTTGAGTGGTAGAGCGCTTGACTTCCAAACCAAGGGGTCTTTGTGAAGATTGGGATTTTGAGGGTGCCTCAATTCTAATGGATACCTCACATTTATTGGGAAAAAGTAAAGACAGTTGTGCAGATCACAAGGCACTCTTTTTAACCATAAGCACCAAAAAATGGTGACCTTTACATCATCTGCCCTCATAGGTTGCAAGGTCTGAATAGGGTACTTTACTATTTACTTTAATTTTACAAAATGAAACAATGTCAGCAAAATATAATTACAAATAGAAGCATCCCTTTAATTTCACTACCTACACTACCTAGTGCTCATCGTAAATTAGTTGTTTTTCAAAATCTTTCCCTTAACACAGGCTGGTAGTCATAACATTCAAAGCTTTTAACTCAAAAAAAGTATTTTTATTTTAAAGAGTAAAATTATGAACATTTAAAAACAAAAACCTATCAAATTTTTAGTACAAGACTAGTGGTGTTTTCTTATTGAAAAAAAAAGTACTTTATTCAAGGGAAATAAAAATGACAAACCTCAACAATTTTCTTAGCATTGTCATGGACTGCAACTATATGGGTAATATTGTTATCATTTAACTGTTTGTTATCTTTGGCATCTCTGAAGTTTCCAATGTACAGACCAGGTAAAATCTACAAAACAAACAGAGCATGAAGTAACAAATAAAAAGCATTCCAAAAAAAACAAACAGACTATGTGAAAATAATAAATTCTTATTAGGTACAAAATAAATTTCAGTTTGCATTTAAATATGTGATATGTGCATGGCATTGACAAATGATGTACAAAGAAACTATGATCTCAAATCAAAGACATGCTTACTTTATTCATGCCATTCCCCATGTTCAAGTATTTGAAGAAGACGTCAGACACAGATGGTTTACTTGTATTTTCTTGATCACTCAGTCTTGCCTGTGTGTTTTAAAGCTCCAACCAGCATTCCCTGTTTATTTATGGTTCAGAAATGTATCAGAGTCTAGTTTTCCTTTAAAAAAAATTAAGATTATAAGTTATTATTATGACTTTGACTTAAATTTTAAGCTCAATAAAATAAAAAGGTAGAGTAAAAAAAATCTTTAAAAAAAAAATACCTCCAAATAAGAAAGTTTTTCTAACTAAAATTGTTCTCAATCTAGGGCATCAAGGGACACCCCACCCAATTTTAATTCAACTTAGGCAGACACTATTACCAATACAACCTGAAATAACCAACACTCTGAATGGCAGTGGTGAACTGCTAAAGAAAACAGCACATTTTTTTCTTGGCACAGACCGCAAAAGAGCTTACAGCTCAATGGCAAAAATCAGGCTTAAAGAAGAAAAAGAGACCCCACTCCCAAAGGGTCCAGACTCCTAGCTGTTGTGTAGAAATCTTAATTCAAATATATACTACTTTGTCTCTTCTTTTCAGAATATCTCCCAATCTTCCTTTTTATATTCTCCTACACTTTCTTTAGGTTTCCTTATACTGCCTCCACATTTCACCATGTCACTTTCTTTTCCTTTTCTATGGTATCATATTTTAAAGCTTAAAGAATGTGTAATTTTAGAAATCAAAATGCAAAATGCTATAGATCTTTATGTTTAAAATGCATCAAGCAAATTCCAAATAATACAATACAATACTTTGTCCAATTCTCCCCCCCCCCCCCACTTCTATTTTTTTATTGTTGCATCATTCACATCTAGGATTTAAATAAATATGAACATGCTATATTAGGCTATAATTAACTTGTCACAAGAACAAGATAGCTGGACAACTTAAATGGACCCCCATCATTAGCACAATGTTTACATTCATAAGTACCCACATGTTGCACTATTTTCCCTTTCCTTTTACCCATTCACATCACACTTGGTTTAACACCTTAGAAGGGAAATAACAAAATTATGTAGGAAAATTTTACAAATTATAATCAGATTTTTATTTCCAACCCTTGAGTTATATCCCTTTAATGTAGATTTTCAACATTAAAATAGCGTTCACTAATGTAATTGATAGTGATAAATGAATATTAGGGAACACCCACTATTTAAATATAGGCATTGAAATGCATGTGTTTCCGTGCCAATTATGAATAATTTTAGGTAGGTTATGTATAGCTGTTACCTCAATGGCCAAAAAAATCTCCCTAACCCCAGACCTACCCTCCTTCTGTCCTAGGGGGAAAAAAGTGATTTATAATGTCATACCAATGCCCTTGAAGTAAACCTTGCTTTTCAGAGTAAATGAAACAAAATCTGTCTGATTTATAAAGAAATGAAGCATGCACAAAGACATAAGACTAGTTCTGCCTTAACTATCAGTATAAAGGTTCATTTAAACAAATTTTGAGGGGTATTAGCTACTATCAGGAAAAAGGGGATGTTGATTAGACAAAAATGACTATACCAAGATCTATACCATAGAATAGAAGTCAATATATTGATCTAAATTTCTAGTCAAGTCTAGACTATAATTTAATATATTCAATTCACATCAAATAAAATTTATAAATGATTATTTCAACTTCTTAAGTTCTTACTTAGATCTAGTCTTAGGCTACGTAAGTTCTAAAAAAACTTCTATATATTTAATCTATAGTCTATTATTTTTTTCTTATTATAATATAGATAGTTGATATAAATAAATATAATAATATATAAATATTCTAGATCTCTCTATATTAGAATCTAGATCTAGTAGTACTAGATCTACTAGATCTAGTATTCTAGTCTCTAGACTAGATCTAATTCTAGTCTTATCTTATAAGGACCTTACTTCAAAAAAGATGATCATGTCCTACGCATCATGCATATACATGATCTAGTGACCTAGTCATGCATGTTAACCAATGACTTAAATTCTGCCAAAGCATTTGTTTTCCTGTCTGGTTCAGGCAACTCATTCCAGGGCATTCCAGGCTCAAATAGGGAAGAAGGAGCATTTGTATAAATTGGTCCTAGTCCTAGCATATGGCATATGGAATGAGGAATGTGCCTTCATCTTTGTGTCTTTCTGAGTATTTTATTAGGTTTTGTTTTTGTATTTGAGGATTATGGTTCAATGTTTTTTCAGTGTTTATGACTTTATGTATTTACTTTACTTTTGAGTCTATCCTGAAGGTTTTCTAAATTAAATGATTTTACTAAAGGTGTTACTACTCAGTTACTTACTACTGTTACTCTAGTCAAATGTGAATATATTCGTTTGTTAGGAATCTCGCTGCTCTATTTTGACAATTTTGAGTCTGTTTCTGATAATCATAATGACATTAATCATAATTAATGATATATTATCTAGATTTCTAGTTCTATATAGCTCTATATATATAATTATAATATAGTCTAGCTAGATTCTAGATCTATATTTCTATACAGAGTCTATATCTATACCAAAAGTCCAATCTATGCAGTTTTTGCTTGTGAATAATGAAATAATCATATATCTAATTATTCTAATAGTAATTACTATAGTTATAGTAATAAATTAAATAAATAAAATAATCATAATGTGAAAATGAAAACAGCGAGTCACAGTCTCAATCTGTGAATCTCAGTCTGAAAGTCTCAGTACTAGAGAATAGAGAGATTTTTTGGTAATCGAGATCTAGACTTGATGATAGATCGAGATCAGACCAAGAGGGATTTATAATAATTCTCTATATAGATCTAGAGTCTAGATTTAAGATAAATTCTTGTGTAAAGACAGAGTCACAGACAGTAATCATAACTCACAGAGATCCATTGATTTTTATTTTTAATAGATCTAGATAGCTCTTTACTGTTGGAGTTCTCAGAAAAAAAAATCTCTCTTGCGCTATGCTCTTTTGTTACTCTTGTGACATTAAAGTTAAAAAGAACATAAAGATGGCAGCCTCCATAAAAAAATCCACTTTTATACTTGAAAAAATAACACTCGATTACACCCAAAAAGATCTAAGAAGAATTCAGGAACAGAATTTCACTCAGACTGTAAGCCTATGACTTCGTATAGACTACAGTCACTACTATAGACACTTGTTTTATTGTTAGTTCTAGCTCTAGAAGGGATTTGATATAGAATCTATGTCTACTACTAGTAGTACGTCTAGACTTATTTATTAAGACTGTCGTCTAGATTGAACTAGATCTAGTTTAATAGTTACTAGAAGTAGAGTAATTTTAAATTTAGATCTATCTATGCTGATGCTAGATTAATAATAAATAGATCTAGATAGATTCAAATTCAAACAGTTGAATTACTCAAATTAATGTTGCATGAATGATAATATTAATTATTTAATATGATTATGATTGAATCTAGTAACTAGTAAGTATAGTAATAATAGTATTAGTATAGGATCTATAGGCCAAAAATTCACAGTTTGACTTTGTGATTGTGACACTTTGTCAGACTTTGACAGCACATTATATGATAATCATAATCACTGATCATGATGGTTTGACATAGAAAAGAAAATAAAGTATAGTAACAAAATCTACCTAAGTTTAATAATTAACTTATAAATGGACCTCATTCACAAACAACATTTAGCCACTTGATAATATTGATAAAACAACGAGAAAAAAAACCTGTCACGTGACAGTCTGTATGTATTATGTAATTTGTATAGAAGTAGAAAAGATCTAGAGAATCACATGAAGTACACATGTGAAATTTAATAATGATTGACTGTGTTGATCATCTAATTTAATCTAAACTCTGTCACTCTCTAACTCAAATCAGACAGAGTCCTTTGGTCTTAGTCTCTTATAATCTTGTGACAATCTTGTGAATTGTGACCACTAGAAAGTCTTATTTTTATATTTAAATATATTACATTAATATGTATTAATATATATATATATATTTAAATATATTACATTAAATTAGTCAATAGATTTAGAATTTATTCCTCTTAATCTTTTTTTTGTTACAGTTATCATTAGTATTGCCAGGGGAAAATGTTGTACCAAATTTTGTGCAGGAATCTCTTACAAATCAATTCACATACAAACTACACATGCTTCCATTGTTTTGTCTAATTGAAATGCCATTTGTTCAAGCCTTTGTCAAAAAAGGTAATTTGATTATTTAGTGTTAGTGATCTTTGTATGTGAGGCTACTTAAAAACATTTTGCTAAATTTTCATTTCCAATTTAGATTCTAGTTCATACTTTGTTTCACATTTTATGAGAAGTAATAATGAGTAGTGAGGTGCTGTGGCTGAGCGGTAAAGAGCTTGGCTTCGGAACCAGTGGTCCTGGGTTCAAATCCTGGAATTTTTTAGTTTTGAGATTTTTAGGCGCCTGAGTCCACCCAGCTCTAATGGGTACCTGACATTAGTTGGGGAAAAGTAAAGGCGAATGGTCGTTGTGCTCGCCACATGACACACTTGTTGACTGTAGGCCACAGAAACAGATGACCTTTACATCATTTGCCCTATAGACCACTAGGTCTGAAAAGGGAACCTAAATAATGAATAGTTTTAACTTTTTTTGCAGTACATATTCTGTTCATTTATTAACATTGTAAATTGACTCTAACCCATACCCGAAAATTAACTTTTTATAGAATTGCATCTTAAATAAGGTTCTGTTCAGGTTAAAAAAATGAAGAGAGAGCAATGAACTTGGCCTATAGGACACAATCTTAGGGCCCACAAAAAATATTTAGCATTGACTTTTAAAGGGCCCATATATTAATAGCTTAGGCCTTTGTAAGTAGAAATATGGCACTAACAATCTTAGAGCCCCCCCTAAAAATATTTAGCTTTGACATATAATACCTGGACTTAAAAAGGGCCCTACATTTCAAATAGCTTCTTAGGGCTTTTTCAAGTTGAAATATGGCACTAATATTCTTAGGGCCCCACAAAAAATATTTAGCATTGACATATAATACCTGGACTAATAAAGGGCCCCACATTTCAAATAGCTTCTTAGGGCCTTTTCAAGTCGAAATATGGCACTAACAAGGAAGATATTTTGTCTTTGTTCTTGTTTAAGGTTTTAAGCCTCAAAATGTCATCAATTTCTGAACCCATTGTATCATTTTTTTTTCTATTAATGACCATGAGAAGCCTGTGGGTAAATGTTACTACCTCAACCCACTCTATAATTAATACAACAAAAAATGTGTCCACCATGCCCCCATCGCCTGAACAAGATTATACATGATTAATGGATATACTTCTTCATCTCTGATCTACATTTTCTTGGTAGGCTTTTAATATAGAAGTGAAGCTAGGTGCTGAAACAAATGATGATACATACATATTAGACATAAATAAACAGCAGCACCAGGCTTTTAATGTACCAAATTCCTTTGATGAGACACTGTTCAATGTTGTGGGCCATCAACTTCTTATTTGTTATACATTGCAATTGTTGAGATTGTTGTTGTTTTCATTTGTTTAAAGATTCATCAATATTCACTGATTTTTTTATATTTATTTTTATATTTGACATTGTAAACAAAATTTTTTTTGTGATGTTTTTTTTTTAAATATTATTTTTCTTTTTATTCATTTTCCTTTATAACCAGGTGCAATCAATCTTATGTCAGTTAACAGAAAACTGGACACAGATGACAGTGTTGTCATTACACCAAATGGTATTTATATAATAATAATAATATTGTATAGACATTTTGCATTCTCTTTATTCTGAGACTCTAATGAATCAATAAACTTCATAACCATGCAAGAAAAATTCTTATAAATTATATATGTGTAACAATAAACCTTTTTTTTTTAAGTAACTATTGTGTTAATGCTCAAAGTTGTTGTTTTTTTCATAGGTATATTGTTACTATCGTTAACTAAGGACACATTTCAGCAGCTAGGTCTAGAAGCAGTAAAACAGACTCCAACGCAACGTAAACAAGATATATATGGTATCATGTCACTAGTATTGTATTCTTAATTTAATTTTTATACAGTGTATTTATTTTTATGGCATTATGTAAGCTGTGAGTTTTCAAAGAAAATGTGCTCTGTGTTTCATTCATTGGCCTCCTTCAGTCGTAGAACGACTATGGTTCATCTACATCTCAGAGCACACTTCCTCATGTGGCTGTGGAGCCCTATTTTGGAGAGACACTCCCGTTCACAGATAACGCAGGTTAAGGTGGCTTTTGCTTCGGTGGTAGAGGAGCTGGCCGTTTTTCTTCCAGAGCTGAGACCCATGTACTTTCACTGTCCCTAGCTTTCTTGGTCACTGTCTCTCTCCATCTGTTGCGATCTAGAGCTATGTCTTCCCAATTGTCAGTATTGATGTTCACTGATTTGAGGTCACATTTTATTACATCTATGTAACGGAGGTGGGGGCGACCAGTTTTTCTTGTGCCAGACTCGATTTGTCCATAGAGGATGACTTTCGGGATGCGCTTGTCCACCATCCGGCGAACATGTCCAAACGGCATTGTCTGAGGGCTGTAAAGATGCTGGGAATACCTGATCACGCAAGGATCTCAGTATTGCACACTTTTTCTTTCCATGTGACATTCAAGATCCTACAGAGACATCTCAAATGGAATGAGTTCAGTTTTCTCTCTTGCTTTGCGTAGGTGGTCCATGATTCACTGCCATACAGCAGTGTACTCATAACGCATGCCTTTTAGACTTCCATTTTGGTCACCGTAGTTAACTTATGGTTTTCCCAAACTCATGGCCTGAGTCTAGCGAAGGTCTAGGCAGCCTTCCCTATGCGTTTTTTTATCTCCTCTTCTAGAGACAGGTCATCTTTAATTGTGGATCCCAGATAGCAGAATTTGTTTACAGCGTCCAGCTTGTTATCGTCTATGAGGATGGAGGGTGATGCTGTAGCAGGTGGTCCCATAACATTTGTTTTCTTTGTGCTAATAGTCAAGCCATATTCTTTACAGGCCTGAGAGAAGAGGGACATTAGTGACTGGAGTTCCTCTTGCGTGTGAGCCACTACCGCTGCGTCATCCGCGAATAGCATATCTCTTACAAGGGTGGCTCGGATTTTAGTTTTCGCCCTCAGTCTGGCAATATTTAGGAGTTTGCCATCCAATCTGGAATGGAGATAGATGCCTTCGGTGGATTTGTCAAACGCGTTGTGAATTAGCAGTGAAAATAGTATTCCAAAGAGGGTTGGGGCTAGGACACATCATTGTTTAACTCCGCTGTTTATACTGAAACTTTCAGAGCTGGCACCGTTGAATTGCACTGTACCCATCATATTTTGGTGGAAAGATATGATTACATTTAGTAGCTTGGGTGGACAGCCTATTATCTGTAAGATTTTAAAGAGGCCATCTCTGCTAACTAGATCGAAGGCTCTGTGTTTATGGTGAAGTAAAAAGTGTCTCAGTGTGATAATCATTAGGTCGTTAATGAGATTAGTTACTTTGGTCTTCTTATGGGAGTTTGTAAAGCTTGCCTAAGATCTACTCGCCACTATGGAATATGGTAAAGTTAACTTATGGTCTATTCTCTTTTGTGAAATAAGATGGGTTAGGGGTTATCCTGTAGTTCACTCTCAGCCATAAGTTAACTTATGGTCTATTCTCTATTGTGAAATAAGATGGGTTAGGGGTTAGCCTGTAGTTCACTCTCAGCCATGAGTTAACTTATGGTCTATTCTCTATTGTGAATTAAGATGGGTTAGGGGTTAGCCTGTAGTTCACTCTCAGCCATAAGTTAACTTATGGTCTATTCTCTGTTGTGAAATAAGATGGGTTAGGGGTTAGCCTGTAGTTCACTCTCAGCCATAAGTTAACTTATGGTCTATTCTGTATTGTGGTATAAGATGGGTTAGGGGTTAGCCTGTAGTTCACTCTCAGCCATAAGTTGCTCAAGAAGAGGAATGTTTCTTTTATGTTTATAGCATGCTCAGTGCTCTGTGTTCTCTATGTTCTTTAATGGACAAATTGAGGGATGGGAGTTTCTGTCAAGTTGTTTTATTTTATTTTTGTTCATACTTCCCTCAGCTAACACAGCTTGAGTTGGAATTGGAACTTGAGCCCACTTGATAGCCATTTCTAACACATAACCACACATTGCACACCTCTTTTTAAATTCTTAGTTTTGTATGGAAGACAAAGATTGAAATCTTTTAAAATAATTAATTTGAGCTTATTGAATCAGTTTGAACAAAATTTTAACTAACATTTGCAAAATGGCAGCTATAGACTCAATTTTCTAACCTGTCCCTCTAAACTTGTCCAAAATCTTAGCCAAAATAGACAATATTTATTCATATAGTAAAACTGTTTACCAATAGTGAAATGATTCACTTCATTTCACTGACATTCACATATTATATGATTTGTTCAGGGTATATTATAATTAGATTTGAAGTTGTTTTTTTTTACAATAAATGTTTTGATATTTGATGAAAGATATAAATCATTGTATTTTTATGCACATAATACCTTAATAAAATAGCTCATTAGTCAGGATCAAACAGCAACAGAAGGGCAGATTTTAAATTCTATGCATAAAAAAGCTCTACACATTAATGACTCTTAGAGCAAAAGTCAATAGATAACTCTATAACACTATAAGTCATGTCATAGAATGCTTAGTTAAAAAAGTGTGTGTGTGTCTTTAATGATGATGTAGAAAAGCTGTAATTAGTCATGTTGTTTTTTATGAACAAACCTTAAAATTTTTAAAGATGCTGAAATGTTTTTTCAGTGGTGAAAATAAATTTACTACACAAAAGTTTCAGGCCAGGGAAGAAGGGTTACAACAGAACGTTATGGTGTTTGAAAGACAGGCTGGATCTAGTCATGGACTGTTTAGTATCATGGGAACCTCATGGTAGGTTAGCTAGGTTGTTAACCCTCATCAATTTACATATATAAGAAACATAATGTGAATTGTTATAGTTAGGATACATTGTTATATTTGTTAGTATAAAATAAAAAGAAGCTGCATTGTGTGTCAATGAATGTTGCTGCATTGTTCTAGATGAAAAATTATGTTCAAGTTCTGTTGGTGTTTACTTTGTTGACAAATGTGACAAGGTGGAAAGATTTGATTTGAAACAAACAACACACCAATACACCAGCTTACAGTGCCCCAAAATAGACTCTAATCATCCGACTGGATCTGAGATAGGCTGCAACTTTAGAGACTTCTTTGAGTGGCTTGGTGCAATAGCTTGTAATATGTAAGTATCCTCTGCTTTGACTTACTTTTACATATAGTTATCATATTTTTACACAACAAATAGTGACTCACTTGATTTTTCAACTATAAATTTTTTAAGTCATTCTTTATTTGTTCAGTTTGGTTTATTCAAAGTGTGATTTCTGAAACTTGCCTTTATTTACTTTAAAAAAAATATTTTGTTTCTGATGTTGCACCTTCATAATTTTTTTGTTTCACAAGTCCAACCAATGAAAGTGTGGATCCATATATCTCCACTTGGGCATGTCCAGAGCCTAACACTAATATACCTCGTTGCTGCTTATTTCAAGCCACTGGCATGATAACTGCACAGGCAATAGTTCGACTATGGAAGTCTCTCAGGTAAACTGGGTTAGAATGTCAGATAAATCTTGACAGGGTTACATAAGAAATAATATATGATGTTTTTCATTTTAGTTTTTGGGACAGTGATCCTCAAACTGTGTGCTATGTAATAGTATTACTGAGCTGACATATTTAAAACTTACTTCAAGGGGAAAAGTTTAGTAACCAATTATGTTTCTTGGGTAGGTTCTTGCTCAGTATTGTTTGAGGCCATTTTGTCTTTTCCTATAACCTACACAATTGACATAAATTTAAAAAAAAAAAATGTGTGGTCTTCACATTCAATTTTACAGGGGAAAAAAAGTGAAAGTTTTAGAGGGTTCCTGGATCACAGACTACAACTGGGAATTATACTGCTGGCTGGCTTTTTACTGTTATTCTACCTATCATAGAGTACACTAACTATTTATGTATTAGAACAGAGCTATTGACTTTATTTTATTTATCCTATTTGAACTGTGATATAAGTTCAGATTTGAAACTTGTACTATGCTAATGGATGTGCCATTGTTTGCTCCATAGACATCATACAGCACAGACTCACAACTACCCAGTGTGTTTGACTCTTCATGGTTTTCCAGACTCTATTATGAAAAACAAGCATGAGTTCAACAATTTCTATATTGCTGGGGACAACCTTTATACCTTTGTTTTGTTACCAGAGAATTGTTGTTGGTTGTACAAGGCATCAGGTTCATGAAATAAACTTTTTGTTATCAACTTGTCTTGTTTATCTTACTGGTATTAGTGCGGATACATTTCCTTGAGGAGACTCAAATAAAGACTGACCCTCATCCTTAGTTCATGTGGAGATTCATGGGCACTACTTTTTTTTTTTAAAGTATCTACTGGCGGATTACTCTCTCTGTTTTATAACAAGTTTTTAAACCTGGTGGCATCGTTATTTTTTTGGTGTACTCAGACTGGCTGAAAAGTAGACTTACTTTGATAAATCCTTAATCATGTTAAGCTTAACTTATAAATTACATCAGTTATGTTTGTAATTGATGGATTCTTAATTTATTTCATTAAAACACAGCCAATTGTAATTACTTTTGGCTTTCAGGGCACCATTAACATAATGTTGCAATTTAGTAGAGATTTTAGTTTTTCTAGAGCATTAACTACTTTTCTTAAGATTTTTCCTGGCCTCTAGTATCATATTTCTGATATTCAGTCCATAATGAAGGTTAGTACAACCTAAAAACTTGGTATCTAAGAGAGAGAGAGAGAGGTAAAAGTATGTGTCCACCAAAAATGCAATCCATGAAAGAGATAGTGTACCCACAGATTGTATATCCCTTTGTGCTGGAGATAAGGCACACAGAAAGATGCCCTATGTGCTAGAAATAATACACACACTGTGCTAGAGTCTGCAGTCTTCTTGTGTTGGTATTTCTTTTTCCCTATACTTCAGCTATCTGTCCGTCTTTTTTAAAATTATTTTCGTCCTAAGACTCAGATATCTAGATACTGCTAGTTCCCAACCTCTTCATTGGTGATGTGGTCTTTATAGGTGATACCTAGGATCCTTCTGAAGCATCTTAATCTTTTTTTTTTTATTGTTAGAACCCTCTTCTCCATATTTGCAAGAATATAAGAACATAGTCTAATTTTAGTGTGAAAGGCTAAGCCTGTGTCTTTTCAAATTATTTGCTAAATGTCTAGCGCCTTTATTTTAACTTCATCTTATTCATAATATATTTATTGTGTAATATATGAGCTTAAAATTAGTGTTTAAAATTAACTTACTAAAGTCCTAAATAAGACTGACTTGGAAAAGTGCTTTTCTTAATGTTTTTCATCCTAAAGATTATTTTAAAATGTGTTAAGATTGGGATTTTTTTTTATAAAAGAATTTAATTAGACATCTAAAGACATACAAGCAGGGAAACTAATCAAACAAAAGCATCAAATTTTGTTTTGAAAATTTAATTATTTCAACTTAGTTCTCTTAGCAGCCAACTCTCGCTCCTAGAAAATGAAAAAAAAAATTTAACATTAATATATATTAGATCCATTGTATAAATTTAACTAGAGGTATAGCATGTAAGAAAAAAAGTTTAGCATTAGTAGGGGGATAAATCTATTTACAGTTCCAAACTGGTAAAAATGTGAAGCTATCTCTGACAGCCATTCTGGTTGAATCACTGTGATGTCTCTCATGTAATCTTTTTTAGTTTGTATGACTTCATTAAAGACAACCCTAGAGAAACAAAAGAATTCAAGGATTGTATTATGACAGTTTAACATTTCTGTAGTTCGGTCAGCACTGACTTAGATGTTTTGGAATGGAGGGGGGGGGGAAGAGGGTAGAGGAAAAAGCATTTATAGAGGAGTCTTCATTAATTTTAAACCAAAATGTAACAGAAGCCAATCAATACTTTAGTTACTGTGTATGTGCTTGTTTATGTGTCATTTGGTACAAATCTAAAACATTACAGTACAATACAAAAACAATCTTTGTCTCCCATCCTTTTCTAAGACTTAAAAAAAAACATAGATAAAACTTAGAATATTATTAAAAGAAGTGTGTAAAAACAACTAAAAATGTATAAAGCAATTGCTTTTATGAAAATAATCAAGTATACACAATATTTTTTAGTTTGGGTAATTTCTCAACTACCCACCATAGTGGTGGCTCTTCACAGGCCAGGACTGATGTAGGGTGTATGTGCAAACAGTGGTCGTCTCGAATTGTTCGGTATTCTCCTGTGTAGCCCAATCTAGCAGCATTCACAAAAAACCCAGAGAGTATACATTTACACAGAGTTTCAGTTTTATCTGGAAGAAGAAAAGCAAATAGTATTCAAACATTTAACAACTATTTAAAACATAAACAAACTGAATAAAATAACATGCAAAGTGGTCAGCTCAGTGCATGCTTGTAAATGTTACTTCCATTTTTTTGGGTGTTTTGTTGTATCAACTTTTTGAGCAGAAAAGTAATGGTAATAGAATTTACTTGATGTCAGTTTTTATGCTGGTATGTCCATGGGAGATGTTGCAATGAGGTCTGCTGGTAGTTGTGTAGGTTGATGAAATGTAAGACTTCCTAGTGTTGCTTTCCATTTATACATCTTTCTCTTCACCCTCATCTAACTTGTATCTAATTACATTTCCCAAGGGTATACTCTTAGAGCTGCTTACCTGGCTGACATACTTACAGGGTATACTCTTACAGCTGGTTATCTGGCTGACATACTTACAGGGTATACACTTACAGCTGGTTATCTGGCTGACATACTTACAGGGTATACTCTCAGAGCTGGTTATCTGGCTGACATACTTACAGGGTATACTCTCAGAGCTGGTTATCTGGCTGACATACTTACAGGGTATACTCTTAGAGCTGGTTATCTGGCTGACATACTTACAGGGTGGCTAAACCAGTTTGGTTCTTTATTGCAAATTAATCAAATACCAACCAGCACTTTGATGTTATCTAAATAAATATGCCCGTTTGTCTGGGATTTCATTTTATCTCATTTCAGAAGTGGTCGTTTTCTGCATTTTAGTTGTGTGGATGGTATTGCTGGTCCTACTAGTTCATAAGAAAAATTCTTAACTATATAGTTTCCCAGTTTGGCTTTTGAAGTAATCTAATGTTACCCAAGAGTTACCCTTTCAGGCAAATTGAGAAATTGTTTGAGACAGGGAGATATGATTTGAATAGGATGAACTTTAGTTCATTCTGGGGGCATGGTGGTGGAGTGATTAAGTGCTTGGCTTCCGAACCTGGAGTCCAGGATTAGAATGTCAATGAAGACTGGGATTTTTGAGTTTCTGGTCTAATGGTTACCTTAGTTGGAGAAATTTGCTGGCCACATGACACTCTGCTTGATAACCACTGGCCAAAGAAACAGATAACCTTAACATCATCTGCCCTAAAGATCACAAGGTGTGAAAGGGGAATTATAGAAAACTGAAGACATCACGTTATAGGCTTGATGTTCTATGTTATTACCTATTTCTTCGTTAGACATTTCTCAAGATCTTGAGATTTATCAAATTTGATTTACCAGGAAATAGTTGAATTGCAAGTAATTAAAAAGTCTCATATTAAAGTACAATATTTACTCTTATATTTTTAGTTCAAAAGTTCATGAACACAAGTTTGCACAGACCTTCACATGACACAATTTGGATATTTAACTTGGTCAGCAATCTGCCCAGTTGGTTAGTGATTTCAGTGGCTCTGTTCAGACCTTTGTAGTTTAGGCAATGTTCATGACACCATCGGGAACTCTGACCAAACTGAGACAAGATGTTACTTCAATTCAATAAAGTATGTTATTTCAATTTAAGGCCATGATTGAAGGATTTAAAGCAATCAGATATGGATAGTTTAAATCAATGCTTATTACTAATCAGATAATCAAGAAATAGGCTTGCTGGAACTTTTGACTACCAACTAAAAGATTTTGAGTTAAAACCTTGTTAGAGTTGAGATTCTCTATCGGATAGAAACCTGAGAAAAAAATGTCTAAATTCACACCTTAAATTGGTTTCTGACAGCATTGTTTGCCACCAATAATATCCTCACAAATTTCTATCTGATTGGCCTTATAGAGGCACTCTTCAGATTCTGAAGATTAAGGATGAGCGCAGTATTTCATATAAGCACTAACCCAGTAGCAACCTGCATATTTTGCAAGATCCAAAGCTGACAAAGACATTTGGGGGGGGGGGGGGGGGGGAGAAATACTTAAGTTGTCATTTTGTTGCCAGTGCCTATCTTCAACAAGTGCCTGTGCCTATCTTCAACAAGGGTCTTTCAATGAGTCTCAGGTGTGAGTTTAGCTTTCAGAGGCCATCTGCTGGCAGCTGCTTTCCTCTAGGCCAGTAAGAGCAAAATGGTACCCTATTGGCTTTACTAACTATTGAATTGGCTCATTTTAGAACTTTATTTAGCAATCTGATGAAGACAATAAGAACTAGTTACCTTAATAAAAGATTTATAGACATTAACTAAAGTAAGATGGTCTCCTTCTAAAACCGAGAACTTTCGTCTTTCTCTTTCCTGGAGAACAAAGGTAAATGTATAAGTAACAAAATGACAGTGTCCCATTTTTCAGTTCTAAAAAAAAATTGACCAATTAAAAAAAACAAAAGACATACAGCAGCCATTTTTTTATCCGATGGAGTGACAAAAATGTTTTGAATCTGACTCATGGCACAAATAATTATGGCTTCTTCAGAGCAGCCAAACTCGCCTGTTGAAATAGACAAAAATTACAATAATGGCATTCTGAATTTAAATAATTAGTGAAAAAAAAACTCTTAAGTAACTTAAAATTATTTTTATAACAATCAATTGAATGGCACCATGACACAAAATGAAATGGTGAGAGAACAATACCTGAAGATAAAAGCATCTTAGAAAACTGAGGACTCAATGGAAATTCAGCCATCTGCAGCCCCAGCGGTGATGTCAGATTGCCTGCTGAATCTAATGCTATATATTGAATTTAAAAATTTAGGTTAAATTTCCATATACATTTAAAACAATTAAAATATTTGCATTAGAATATTGTCTCAGTTAAATAATAGTCAGTTATTAGAACATGGTCAAGTTGTAAAACAGAAAATATTTACAACATATTATTTATAAAAACCTCACCCCCAAGTGCATATAAGAGCTCCAGACCTCGGATCATGTTTTTGGCTGGTGGTGGCTAAGAGAAAAAAAAAAACATTTGACTTTCCTGGCTGCATTCATATATCCACCAAACAAGAGAAAGATTAAGATTATACAGGCCTTGACAAGAATGAGGAAAGATTAAAACTTAGAATTAAGCAAGTCATCTACATAGATAAAATGATAAAATGTTTTATTTTGATGAACAAGTTATCTGCTCATTGGTTTTACCGTTTAAGCCTATAGTGACAGTCTCTCTTGCCCCTGGGACACACATAAGCCACAGGTTGGTACATTCATTACTTCCTATTCAATCTACAACAGCTGGTTTTATCTCAAAACCTATTTATGTCAAAGTAGGTGGCGTTGATATCTCTTCAGCTTGCTTCCCTTCATCTATCACGGTGGATCAATGAAATATTTATGCAACCAAAAACTCACTAAGCAATGCATTTTCAGGAGGCGCAGTGGCCAAGTGGTAAAGCCCTTGGCTTCCTGAGTGGTTTCGGGTTCAAATCCTGTTGAAGACTGGGATTTTTTATTTTGGGATCTTTAGGGCATCTCTGAGTCCACCTAGCTTTAATGGGTATCTGACATTAGTTGGGGAAAGTAAAGGCGGTTGGTGATTGTGCTGGCCACATGAAACTCTTGTTAGCTGTGGGAAAACAGAAACAGATGACCATTACATCATCTGTCCTATAGACCGCATGGTCTGAAAGGAGAACTTTATTTTTACTTACTAATGAATTTTCAGATGTGTCCACTGTATAAGGCACTAAGCAAGTAACAACATGAATTAGACTCACCGATAAAAAATGAAATCTTAAAATGTTGGACACTCCAAGAGCTTTTAACTGTAGTATAACTGGACCCAAGTCACAGCGTTGCATTTCAGGGACTGTTGAAGGTGATAGCTTCTCATAAGATTCTTCTGTGAATTATATGTTCAAATGATTCACTTTCAAAATGACTATTTGTACAGATGACAAAATAAATATGTACAGCTACTATTGAAAAAAACATTTTCATATGTAAAACATTAAACTTTAAATATGCAAATTTAACTCTTAAATTCAGAATCCAAGAAAATTTTTATATAACTAAATTCTGGCAATAATATTATACAAATTCTTTCTTTTTTAAAAGTAATTTTCAGCAAATTTTTATTTCAGAAACTTTGAAGTTGAGACTTTCAACATTTCATATGAAACAAAAATAACTATTAAATAAATAAAAAGCAACCATTCTGACACAATTTCTATTCAGGTAAAAAATCAGAGGAGCTCCCTTGGATCACATCACATTTTGGTAGAAAGAAATGTATAGTTTAATTATCATACTATGTATACCTGTATAAAGTCTGTATGCTTTGCCTGCACGAACTCTGCCTGCTCTTCCAGCTCGCTGATCAGCTGATGCCTGAGAAATTGGCACTGTAACTAAACTTTCTACAATGAAATACAAATTTAACAAATTAAAAAAATAAACACATTAAAATTAGTGGTATTAGTAAATGAATAAATGGATGACTCTTGAATCTCTTTCCAATGTATTAAAAAATTATTTTATTTGGCTTTTCAAAAGTAAGTAAAACTGGACATGTACCACTACCTTTTTCATCCAATCAGCTGTGATGGTATGTGTAAGATTTTATTAAAGCTCAGATGCCCTCCAATGTACTTATCTATTCTCTGTCAGCTGAATGAGAAACTTATCTGTTTATCTGCTAATATCTATACAAAGAATGGTGTCTAGCAGGAGTGTCTCCTAACTTCAATCCTTTTCACAAATCTTCAATGGAATAATGCTTAACCTAAATGAAGCAGCACTGCAAGAAGGCATAGATGTCAACTTCTGTTTTGAAAGCAATGTATTGAACCTAAGGCACCTACAATCCAACTCTAAATCTAAATAAATGATTATTACAAACTTCCCCACTAAGATGATTGCGCTTAACTTGCTTAAAATGCTGTCAATGAATTAACCATTTAAACAGAAGTTATGTTCCAGAAATCTCCCATTGGAACTGACTCAACTCAACAAGTTACTGTGAATGGTCAGTTTCTAAATTTGGTAGACCAATTGGTGCATCTGAGAAGCACAGTATTCAGTGACAAATCCCTTTTGAAGCTATCTAGCTAAGTTAGCAGCACATTAAGGCTGCCTTGAAATGAGAGTAGGGCAAAAGAAGTCTCTCCCTATCTTAACAAAAATCCATGTTTATCAAGCAGTGGTTCTCACAATGTTTCTAAATGGTTATGAAACCTTAGAGCTTTATAGAAAGCACATACTGCTTTTAGAATGATTCCAAAAAAGGCGCCTATCATTTATGGATATTAAATGGCCAGACTACACCACAAATAATGATATTTTTGGTAATTACCACTGTTTGACAGCTGTGTGGGTAAAGCATCAGTCTTGTATTGGGAATGAATGTATGTCAAATGCATTTTTTTTTCAAGTAGAATGGTATACCTCCTTTCTAAACACATTAAAGACCAGGCCAGACATCAAATTGTCACATTGACATTGAGAAGAACAAATGTCAAAACAGAAGGTTTCCGGAAGATATTTTTATAAACCATACATATTAGCCACCACAGAAGTCAAGTGAAGACAGCAAAAAGAGAACTTAACTCTGGGAAGACAGAATATATAGGTCACAGTTGGGTAAGCATAGCTATGTGAAATATTGTATTCTTCTTTAATCTTTGAAAGTACAAAACTCCTGCAGTGTGGCAGCCAATAAACATGGCAGTATTGTGTTCAATGTTAGATGCATAAATGATATGACTTATGTATGCTGTCATGAACACAAAACCTTTAATAAAAGTAACAAAGTAATATAACAACCAATTAGCATTATTAATAAGATTTGTTTTATATTTCAATAATCTGGATCAAGATGTATGTATAGTAGAGAGCAAACATTTATAAATAATGGGATGTTTTTTCCAGTATTTTGAACAGGTTTTTTTTTTTTCTAAATTACATTTTCTCCCATTCATCTCTAATACATAATTCAAATCAATAATTTTGTAAGACATAATTTTAATCAATTACCTATTCCTGATGTTGGATTGTAAGCCTTCAGTTTAACAAAGCCAGTATCAATAACTGCAATTGGAAAACATCTTATGAATGTATAATGTATATTTATGGCCAAAAAAAAATTGGTTTGCAAAAAACTCATACTGAAAACCTAAAATAGGTAGTTTTCATATTTTAAGAATATTGATTTTTTTTATAAACTGCCATGAAAAAAGATTTTCAATAGGTGTAATGCTACATTTATTTTTCCCTTAGCAAAGATCTTTCTTACAACATTGAATGTATATACATATAGAAATAATCAAGCTATTTTTGTCACTGTTCCTTCTCAATTAGATCACACATGCTAATTGTGTTCATGTTCTACTAATTAATAGCATAATGTTTAAAATGTCTGCAGCCATTACTTTAATGATCAAGAGGGCTACAAAGAAGAGTACAACCTATATTTTAAAACTATCATAATTGGAAACAAGAATGTCAGTAATTGAACAAGCATCAAATGAATTCAACTTTGACTAACCATAAGAGATTCCTGGAATGGTGACTGATGCTTCTGCTATATTAGTAGCCACAACTATCTTACGAACATGTTGAGAAGTCCTCTCAAAGACTTTCATCTATACAAAGACAACATAATCAATTTATTTTATCCACAGTAGGCTGTATTTTTAAACATCTTAAATCCAGTTATACATGTTCTTTAGGCAAGAGAATTTCACAGCACAAGTGATAGCAACAGGAATGGCTCAGCCCTTGCCAGATGTCAATGTGGAAAGAGAAAAGTGAGAAGACAGTGGCTTTCATCAGAGATGACATTAACAGTAAAACATAGGAACAAAGGGGAACAAGCCTAATCTGTAATTTATAATCTCAATATATAATATTTATCAGAAGTAATTGATTATAGATAAAATATGTATTTGAAATTAAATTCTTGAGTGAGATGGCAATAATGGCCACTTTATTCATTTCTTTTTTTTTTTTTTTGCCCAGAGCCTTTTTGTATTTGTGCAAAAACAATAGTTATAAATAATAATGTTTTTAAATAGTGTAACTAATATGTGTTACAACACTTTTTCAAGTCAAATCTACCCTATACACATTATATAGAATATTTTAAAAAGCAATAAAGATCCAAGCAAATCTAGTAGAATTAAAAAGAAAGGAAGAAAAATAAAAATGATGAAATTTTATTGTTTAATACATTAAGAAATACACTTTTTCTAATAAACTATTTTATGTTAAAAAAAAATTTTTTAAAGAAAAATATGTTTAACACAGCGATGCCCAAAATACGACCCGGTTCCATCCGACGGCCAAAACGTTGGCACAAAGTGTAGAAAATCTCTACTTCCAAAAAAAATTTGAAATATGCATCTTTACCTACGTTAGGCCCTCACTTTTCTCTGATCAGTTGGTAGTATGACATTGAACATTTGTACGTTTATGAAATGGGAGAGTTGAAGAAAATAAAAGTGGATTCTGAATTAAGAATTTATCAGGGACCTGAACGGATCTTTACTTTTTTTGTGGAACATGATAGTAATCCAAAATATTTGTTTTGTAAAGAAAGTGTAGCTGTTTTTTAAAAACAACAAAATATAAACGGTATTATAAAACAAATATGATGCCATTCTTGCTTTGAGGTCAGAATAAAGATGGTTAAAGATTGGAGAATCGATTTACCAAAAAGAGAAATTGGAAAATGAGTCATTGGTAAAAGTAGCTACAATGATGTTCAAGAAGAGACGTGAAGCCATTTTCCAACGCGTAAAAACAAAAAGATAAACTTCAAATATCCCATTAATTAATGAACTACTATAGCCACAGGTTTCTAATAAAATTGTTTCAGATCAATTTCATTTCGTTTTTGCACCTTTTCGGTCATGTGGCCATACAATCAGGCAACCATCCATACATACATTAGTTAATAAAAGAAAGTAAAATCTAAAACTATTTTGGACTGCCAATCCTATCCTTGAATCAAGTTATATAGACAAACATAGCAGCAGATCTTTATTATAAGGCAATGAAAAACAAAAAAGATTCCATCTAAGACAGTAGATACAAACTGACTTGTTCATTAGCAGGTAGACTGCCATGCATGGGTAACACTTTCATCTTCATCTCCTCCTTCTTCAACTTTCGAGCTTCAGTTCTAAATATTAAAACACATCATCATGAAATGGGAAACTTCATTAGAAATGCAACTATTTCAATGACATAAACCAGTGATGCCCAAAATACACAACAATTCCTAAAAAAAGGTTGAAAATTGTCTCTTTACTTATGTTAGGGCCCTCAATTTTTTTCAAATTGATTGGTAGTGATACCATGAGCTTTAACATTTGTACATTTGAAATTAGACTATTAATGTAGAATCTACAGGAAAAAGTGCAAGGACCTTTACTTTTGTGGAACATGATAATAAGCCAACATATTAGATTTGTAAATAAAGTGTGGCAGCATTCTTGATATGAACCGCGAATAAAAAGATTGTTAAACTACATCTAGAGATTGGAAGATATTGAGAATATTAACCAAAAAGAGACAAGAATATGAGTCATTGGTAAAGCTAGCTACAGTTGCTCATATTTTTAGGTAGGTAGGTAGGTAGGTAGGTAGGTAGGTAGGGTAGGTAGGTAGGTAGGTAGGTAGGTAGGTAGGGTAGGTAGGTAGGGTGGGTAGGTAGGTAGGTAGGTAGGTAGGGTGGGTAGGTAGGTAGGTAGGTAGGTAGGTAGGTAGGTAGGTAGGTAGGTAGATAGATGAATTTCTAATTTAAAAAAAAGAATCAATTACTATTTGAATTATGGTTCATCATGATAATGTAATTTCAATGTGGGTTTCTTAATAGCAGTATAAACTAAGACAAGTAAAGCCAGCCTTACATGAGCTGTGATACAACATCTTCAACTTCTCCCTGGAAACAAATATGATTGAAAATATTTGTTAAAAAACACAAAGTTAACAACTGATTGATATTATGGTGTCTCGCCTTAGCCAAACTAAAAAATAAGTTGAATCAGCTCACCATTCCTGTCAGAAAAACAATGATGTCACCTGGTCTTTCATTGAAGTGAATTTTCAGCACACACTCGACTGCTGCTTTTATATAATTGGGAACTGGGCTGAACAGATATAATGATCAATTTTTATTTATCAAAATAAATATGTAAAAAAGAATGTTATATAATTTAAACCACATCTACATATTTACCCATTTGTTTACGTTTTATTTTTGAATATATTCCTAAATTTAAATATTTTATTTTGTGTGTGGTTGTATATTTAATGTATTTTAATTTTTTTTTAAACAAAATAAAAGCATTTCAATTGATCAAAATCAAGATTAATCACAAAATGATTAGCATTTTTAAATAATAGAATCTAAAATGCAAGAATGTATTCAAGAGGAAAGAATTATATTGAAGAGCTCAATAATTTAACTTTTTTTCTAGTAAATCTGAGCAACTATTATGGGTGTAAGATATAAGTATTAATCCTGAACTATAAATGTTGTTCTCTTAATTAATTTATGATAAAAATTGGAGAACAAAATAACTTCCTTTTCACAGAAATAGTCTAAATAATTGATGCTATATAACTGATGCTATATAATTGATGCTATATAATTGATGCTATATAATTGATGCGATATAATTGATGCAATATAATTGATGCGATATAATTGATGCTATATAATTGATGCTATATAGTTGATGCTATATAATTAATGCTATATAATATAATTGATGCTAAATAATTGATGCTATATAATTGAATCTATATAATTGATGCTAAATAATTGATGCTATATAATTGATGCTATATAATTGATGCTATATAATTAATGCTATGTAATTGATGCTATATAATTGATGCTGTATAATTAATGCCATATAATTAATGCTGGTGAAACTTACTCTAAGCTGTAATGAACATCTACAGGATATTCTCTTCCTTCGATTGTCAATATGGCTGCAGTGTCCTTCCTTAAAACAAAAATGTGATGAATTAAATGTTAAGTCATGTGACTTGTCTATTGTAATGACAGTTTATATATTTGTATTTTTATATATTATCTAAAGTAAAATGGTCAAGACATCAGGCAGGAATAAAATAAAATTTTAAAAAATGTTATTTTTTTCAATTAAAAACTTACTCTGGATCATCTGTCTTATTTTTATTGAAGAAATTTTTCATTTCCTGTTTTGAAATAGAGCAACATGATGTGATGTAGCTATAACTGCACATAATTGTTTATTCAGATTTATTTTTTTTAATTTGATGATTCAAAAAATGTATAGTATACAGACAAGCTCAAGACACAAATTGACCTATAACCAATAATTTTCTTCTGTTAAAGTTAATATACACAACAACAACAAAAATGTTACCTCTGCATTTAATGTTGCAGATGCTACAATGAGTCTTAGATCTTTTCTTTTTTTCTGGATCTAAAAAAAAGGTGATTATATTTTTATCAGTAATATGATCAAATCTGAAAGAAGAGAAAAGTCACTTGTCGTCACAGAGAAGTGCATAGAAGACTAATACATAAAGGGCTGGTCATGTGTGTGTGTGAGCCTGTGTTTAACATATGAAAGTTGCTCCTGTTTTCACCTATATTGTTATTGTTATTGTAATCATGTTGAGGTGGACCAATAACATTATCTTATCTCATAAATATTTTCATGCAAATATTATTTTCATTATGAAGTTAAAGTTCATACTTTAAAGAATTGAAGATCTAATGAGCTTATTGAGCAGATTAATTGGATTCTAAGGCTAATGAAGTTGTAATGTGATTGGGACAATAACTTTCACTTTTTATCTCCCCAGCAAGTGTTAATTGGTACAAGAGCACTTGACTTTGTGCCACCATGACCCAATGTTTTAATGTAATCTAGGCACATTTAGTATCAAACTAAGACCAAATCAACAATGCTTGATACATTCAGAGTTCAATTAAATATACGTTAGTTATATAAGTTAAGAATTTAAGACCTGAATATCAAATAGACGTAGTTTAAATGTTAATATGACATTATTAACAGACCTTTCTTAGCAGACCTAGAATGACATCTGTATTAATAGCTCTCTCATGGGCTTCATCAAGTAGAATGATGCTGTGAACATCAATTTTAATGCTAGATATTAAATGTGGCAAGGAGAATGTTTGAAGAGATGCTAATACAAAAATATGAAATAATCTTTCCTTTTATTTTTTTTTACTTTCTTTTATGGGCTAGCTAAATCAACACAAAATCTTTAACTGTCTTTAGTTTAAGGACAATCTCTATACTAAAAAGACTTTTGTACAGGTATAGTATTTCTCCTTTAAGTATAGTACAGTCACTGACACTTTTTTTTGCATTTAAACCTAGCATCATTGTCACAGTCTTAGTTGACATTGCATGATCTTAAGTTCACGTCATGTTAAGAGCTTAAAATACACATGGAATTTCTGATGTAGAAAACAGGAAGTAGAATGAATAAAGTTGAATTTGAGTTCAGTCGTCAAGTTAGTAAGGTCTTGCTCCCGGTCCAGGAAGGTTGGACGTTGCTTCCTGGACTGGTGTATATATATGTATATAGCATGAAAGTCGATGGACTAGTGATTGTTGGTTAATAATATTTGAGAGCTGATTTCATTATGCGCTTATTGAATATTAAAGTATTATTCGTATTTCAATGGATATCTATAGTTGGAGTTCTAGTGTAACTGGTAGTAATTATTCTTATTGTTACCCGCTGAGATGCGGACGTGATTTGTAACTAACATATATTGGATACATTTGATACCGCTGTTATGCGGATAGGATTGTTTATTATTTCTTGACTTGTAGCACTAACAAGGAGTGCAGTATTATTATTATTGTGTTGTAAAATAAACTTCATATTTGTCTGCTGAAACGGACTTAGGTCTGTTTATAGTATTTGTCTTGTCAGGTGTCAAGAGTACTTCAGGAAGCAAGAACCCAGCATCACACGACATTCGCTTTCTGCAACGTTACACCATTAAACATTCATTTACAATCATTCTATCTGTCTATTAGCGACAGATTTCCCCAAACATTCACACATTTATAAAGCGGTACCTGTATTTCTGAAGTAAAGGATCCTTCATGATTTCTCGTATCATAATACCATCTGTCATAAACTGTTGACAACGAGAGATAAAAAAAAAAACAATAAAAAGTTTATTACAAAAGCAATATGTCATATGAAAGTATAAAGAAGAGTATAAGGATTTATCAATATCTCTTTTATTAAATGAATGTATTTACTACATAAAGTTCCTGATGTGGATGTACTTTCCAACGACTGTGCAAAGTCTTTCAATTGTGAGAGAGGATTAAAGGGAGATAATATTTAGACATTATGGTTAATAAATCAAAACAAAGTATGATTTATGGTCAACATAAAGCAACTGCATACAGCATTGTTTTAATGAACGTAATGCTATGCAAGTATCTTCAAACAAGTGGACTTAATCTTCTGTTGCGTATGTAGCCAGCTCTGAGATGCAGTCAAATTAAGTGTTACAGGGCAGATGATGTTAAGGTCATCTGTTTCTTTGCCAATAGTTAACTACCATGTGGCCAGCACAACGACCAACCGCCTTTACTTTTCCTTAACTAAAGTCAGGTACCTGTTAGAGTTGAGTGGACTCAGAGGCACCCTAAAAATCTCGAAATTTAAAATCCCATTCTTCACCGATATTTGAACCCAGGACCCCAGGTTCGCAGGAACTTAATCACTTGATAAGACAAACAAACTTTGCTATTTAGAGTCAGAGCAACAAGAGCAGCAGCAGTGCATTATCCTAATATTGATCCAAACTTTCTAGTCGCTTGCATAGAGCTGGTGATGAAAAGGACTCTCTGTCCACCTGACACCTTCTCATATGGACAACCTGACACATTAGACACGGACTCTTAACATCTTGACTACCTGAAACTTTAATGCATCCCAGATACTTTAACACACGAACTACCTGACACTTGAAGACATATACTAGGTGACTACCCCATTGATAAATGAATTTGAAAATGGTTAGTATAAGCTCTCAACCCTAAATATTGACAAAAGTGTCGCCCATTGTCTGGATCTGGTCATGAGAACGAAATATGCTATAGCACACCAACACACGCACACAAACACAAACAAATAAATTAAAAGAAACTTCTCCGCTGCTTATATATGATGCCATTCCTTCCATGTCTTTATCAATAATGAATTTATTGTGTATTAGAAAGAACCAATCCATGTTTGTAAGTAGTGAAAGGTTTTAAGCATACTAATCAACTATTGTGTATAAAAGAAAAAGAGGTTTAGTATTCAGGAGAAGGTTCAGTCCAAAAAAGGTAAGAAATTACACATGAAGACTATCTGCATACCACCGAAAAAGGTTTAAGTAAAAAAAAAAAGCTTCCTAATGAGAGTAAGATTTGTTAACATATGAGATTCTTTGATAACGACATTATGACATTTCAACCTAACCAGCACTAAGACTAAGACTGCTTTATTGATCCTTATTGAAATTTGCTGTGATTACATAATGCAAGGGCTCTTTTCTCATTATCATTTAAAAACAAGACAACAGGAACATTTACATAAATAGAACAGTCAGAAACATAAAGAGTTCATTGAGTGACCACACACAGGCATCTTTTCATGTTTCTTAATCAACAAGTGGCATTGATATAGTGTGACTCACAGCCACCAAAGTAATTTTTTTAATACAGTCTTCTTAATAAAAATTTCTACATCAACAAAGATTCTTTTTGGCATCATAACTGTACATTCTACAAAGAATCAGTCATGCAAACATGTGATGGGAAAGATGCCACCAATAAACTGTTTGGACAGAGTGAAAATCAAATGCAAGCTACTCTGTCATAAAAATATTTCAGCAAGACACTGGCAAAAAGAAATGTTCCAGAATAATATTCTTGTACATTTTTAGAGTCAGAAAGTTCTGCACTAAAATAGAGGCACCAACAAAAAAAAAAAAACAACCTGTAACTAAAATGTCCTGATTTTGGCCTACAATTAAGTAATATTTACAACTAAACAAAATTCAAAGTGTACCAGGTCTCCATAATGTCCCTGATAATTATTACCTTTACCCTAGTCTTCTCACTGTCACAGCATTCATTAAATCTGATCAAGTAACCTATTTCATCTCCTAGTATTGCTCCTCTTTCTTCTGCCACTCGTGTAGCCACCTAGCAAGATGAAACAAGCAGTTTAGTATAAATATGCTAGTTTATTATTTTATTCTTCACAACAAAAGTATTTTAGCTTCATTCTCTAGTGTCTTGAAACTTTAAATTAGAGAAAATTTGAAGAGTGACTTTTATTTGTTATCTTAACACTTTGGCATAATATCTTTGTGGAAACTTTTCCTTTTCAATGCACTAGGACTGTAGTATGTTTGTTTACATTTAATGCAGCAGTAAATAATATGACTGAATTGCAAATTGCCCAACGAAACTGTTACCACAAATGGGCAGAGGGAAGTAACTGGAGCCTAAACCAGAAAGCTTTAGGTAGGAGGGGGCTCATTAGCCTTGGCTGGCTACCCACCCAGGAGAAGGAAAACTAATCTTCTTCATGCTAACTTCAATTTGATCAACAAAAGTTAATGCTATTCAGTTTGGTCCTGAGACTCTTTAGGAGACAAATATTTATTAACAAACTAACCATAATTATTAATGATAAATAGCCAAAAAATATACTTTATTAATTTATAAAAGTAAAACATTTTATCCAAGACTCTTTTTTTTTAAAGCAAATAGTTTTACCATGATGAAGCATTTATGTATTTCCTAGTAATTGATGCCAATTTAATACTTTCTATAAAATAATGTAAACAATCTCAGGACTATAAAAATACATATTGTGGTTTATGTATGGATTAGCTTTTAAGTACATATTAAACTTTTCATTTATAATAATAATAAGTGTGGTATCATAAGCATAAAAAAGGGCAAGGCAGCCAACACCAACATGGCATTTGAAGGCATCGAAGAACTGAACTCTGCCTCCCTTTATAAATATCTTGGAATAAACCAGAATGCCACGATAAACCATAAAAAATTAAAAGAGGACTTTCTTGGCAAATACAAGCAGAGATTAAATAAAATTCTCAACACAAAACTGTCTGGCAGTAATCTCATCACGGCAATAAATAGCTGGGCCATCCCAGTGTTCCACTACACGTTCGGTGTCATCAAATGGACAGATACCGACCTACATGACATTGACAGACTCACGAGGAAACTATTAACCAAATTCCGATGTTTACACCCCAAGTCCTCCACCATAAGGCTATACCTGCCCCGGAAGGATAGAGGCCGTGGATTGCAGAACATCTTCAAAATGTGTAAGACGCAAGTTTCCAAAATACAATCAAAACTACACGCCTCCAGTAATGAACTAGTTTCCTTCCTACGCAAATATGACTATGATGCAACCTCCCTGAACCTAAACAATGTTGATGTTAATGTCGGTTTGGACGACGTCGGGCATGAGATTCGCCAATGGGAAGAAAAAACACTCCACGGAAAATTCCCGGCTTTATTACATGGGGACAACATTGACAAGGCTGCTTCCTTAGCATGGCTAAAAGCAGGTCATCTTTACCCTGAAACTGAAGGCTTTGTCACAGCAATACAGGACAGAGTAATTAGAACAAAAAATTACGAGAAACATATCCTAAAACTCAATATTATTGACAAATGCCGAAAATGTGGAAATGTGGGTGAGTCAATTAAACACATATTTGCGGGATGTTCAGCCCTATCGGAATCTGCCTACCTAGGTCGCCATAACCAAGTTGCAAAGCTAATACACCAGCACTTGGCTTTGAAACACAATTTGATCGTAAAGGATACTCCTCCATATTATAAATACTCACCACAAGAGGTTCTCGAGTCTACGGATTATCTACTGTACTGGGATAGGCCTATTTTGACTGACAAAACGGTAGATTTTAATCGCCCTGATCTGCTGCTCATCGATAAAAAAAGAAAAGGCCGCTAACATTATTGACATCGCCGTACCACTATCTCATAATTTTAAAAAAACTGAGCTGGAAAAACAACGAAAATATGGGAACCTTGGCTTGGAGATTAAGCGTTTATGGAAATTATCTAAAATAACAATATACCCCATTGTCATATCAACCGAGGGAATAATAACAACTGACCTCACAGATACCTTCAAGGACCTTGGCATTCCTAGGAACATTCTTGTTGCCTGTCAGAGGGCAGTACTTCTGCAGACCTGCCACAACACCAGAAAATTCCTCGGTGGAAACTGATAAAGGGACTACGATGAATTTTGTTTCCCTTTAACGAAACTCGACCCTGGCTTCGCCAGAGAATGAATACTCGCTCGTTTATAATAATAATTATAGCTTTTATATAGCGCTACTTTCATGCTTATAGTAACCTCAGAGCGTTATGATCCAATCTCATTTGTGGACCGGGGGGGGGGAAGGGATATCTGGGAGAAGGTTTTCCGTGCTGCCTGAAGGCACTTAGTAAACAAAAACTCTGCCCCGAGTCGGGTGTCGAACCTCGAGCCCCCTTCACAGGTAGACAAGCCAAGCTAAGTTCAAGTGTACTTAGCCTCTCGACCATGCTTCCCACATTTAGAATATTATTAATTTATTTATTTGTTAACCTACTCACTGTGACAGCAGCAACTCGTCTTGGTTGTGTAACACCAATAACATATCCTTCTGTGGCCCAGCCAGCTTCCAGAAGATACTAGAAATGATTTTTTTTTCATTAAATTTAGGGTTATAGTAAATTTGCTAAAGGCGAAATATTCCTTAAATCATCCTGTTAGCTTTTAATGATCATCTACAAGGGTCATTAAAAAGAATGTTGGTAATAGACCCAAATTTCAACTAAACAGCAAAGGAAAGATATCTAGGGTCTTTATACATGAAAACAAGCACACTACAGCAGTATTTATAGATTTGCAGCAAGCCTATGATAGAGTGTGGAGAAAAGGTCTATTTTTGAAGATGAAAAAAATGGGCATCCATGGAAAAATGTACAGCTGGATCAGGGCATTCTTAAAAAACAGAACCATCCAAACCCAATTCGAAGGTGCCATCTCTAATAAAAAAAGTTTGGAAGAAGGACTACCTAACGAGGTTCAGCCCTTAGCTGCACTCTCTTTCTAATCTTCATGAATGACCTCCCGGGCCTCATTTTGGTCAATAAGGCACTTTATGCAGATGACCTTTTAATTTGGACTACAGAGAAATATCCAGTGCTGACTAGATCCAAACTAAATAGAGCCCTCACAACTATCTCCACATATTCAAAATTATGGAAAATGGAAATAAACAAAGAAAAGTCAGTTTATTCAATATTTAGCCACAGCAACAAAACAGCAAAAAGAAACTACATCCTAAAAATAGACTCTCAGCCAATAAATAAAGAAGAAAATCCAACATATCTTGGTGTAAAACTAGACCAAAGACTGTCTCTAAAACACTTTATGGCAGATTTAAAAGAAAAGGCATCACAAAGATTAAACATAATAAAACACCTAGCAGGAACATCCTGGGGAGCTGAAAAGAAAACCTTAAGACAGTTATACACTGGATATGTCAGATCTGTAATGGATAACTGTCTCTCTATACAAGTAGCTGCCAACAAAACCTATCAATCATCATTAGATACAATCCAAAACCAAGCCTTGCATTAGTGGAGGTATGAGAACTACTCCCACAGCAGCCTGTGAAAAAGACTCCAATATTGAACCTCTCAAGTTAAGGCGCAACAGAGCAGCATTAGAAGCTATTGAGAGATACAGAAGGTTGGAGGACGATCATCCAAATAAATTACTAACACAGAAAAATAGGAAAAACAACCAAAAAAAGCAAAGGACTCTGATCCAACTTACTGACGAACTAGCCCTAAAACATCACCTACCCAATAGCAGAGAAAAAATTACCAGGTTTTCAAACATTACACCCGGACTAAACTACAAACAACCAACCAACAAAACACATTTACTAAATAACACCTTAACAAAAGAATCAAATCCACTGGAGCTCAAGTAGGCACGCTTGAAACAATTGAAAGCTATCAAAAAACAGCTATCCATACTTATACAGACGGATCGGCTTTCAAAGCTACCATTAATGCTGGTCTTGCTGCCTTCCTGGTCTTCCCTAAAAATAAACAATTTGAGATAAGCGCGCCCTGTGGCGATTACTGCTCAAACTTCCAAGCCAAAATTGAGGCAATTACCATAGCACTACAGACAGTGGAAAACAAATTATATGAAGGAGTGCAACCACCATCAGATTTTGTTGTCTTTACAGACTCCCAATCTACTCTGCAAGCACTTAACAGCAGCACCTCAAAGAGCCCAAGAGAGTTGACAAAACTCATTGTGATAATCCATCAGATGATATCAAAATTAAAATCAATATCACACTACAGTGGATCCCTGGACACATTGGCATCATGGGAAATGAAAAGGCAGATAAGCTATCAAAGGCACGTTCATCTATGGAACAACCAGATAGACCTGTTAACTACCTCACCCTAAGGTCAATGTTAGACAACAATCACAAAGAGGAGTGACTCAACCAATGGGCATCAGGAAACACAGGCAGAGCCATGTACAAAGAAATGACTACGCCTAACAAACTGGACAGTATTAACTTCCTCCCCCGCAAAGAACAATCTACAATCTTCCAACTAAGAACAGGACACACACCACTATTAAATTACCACCTGAACAAAATAAACTCTACACAACTACCCCTTTGCAGACACTGCGCCCACCCTTTTGTAACTGTAAACCATATCCTCTTTGAATGCCCCTCCTTAATCCACCTTAGGCAGACCCTACTTCCACTACAGCCCAACATAACCAACACCCTGCATGGCAGTGCTGAACAACTGAAGAAAACAGCACACTTTTTTTCCTTGGCACAGTCTGCAAAAGAGCTCACAGCTCAGCAGCAATAAAGCTGGCTAGAAGAAGAAGAAGAAGAATATCTACAATTGAAAACTAAAACCCAAGCCTGTAGCTCTAAAATCTGAATAATGGTATTTATATTTCAACAAATTGAGGTTTGAAGCCCTAAATATGAAACAAGATAAATGTTAAACCGAAGGACTTACCTGAGGTATCTGGGTACTCTTGCCACATCCAGTTTCACCAATGATGATGAGAGTCTGATATTTTTCAACTAAGTACAAAATGTGATTGCGATACTGCAAGAGGAGAACAAGCCAAGATTTAAAAGGTGAAATTACAATATTAATAAATATAAATGCTATTCCCAGATGCATATTAAAAAATTAAACTAAAAGCTTTGTACAAACTACACTATAAACTAAACAGTTGAAAAGAATAAAAGAGGATATGTTTTTGCTACTGAAGCTAATGAGCATTGAATCTTCAACCAAATTTTGTTAGCTGGTTTTTATCATGCTTATTAAAAGGTATAGTTGAGTATTTTGTTGTTTAAAGAAATGACTATTTAATATAACAATACTTTTCTCCAACATAAGGAGTTAACAGGTAGATGCTATTCTGAGCAACAAGACTTTTAAGAACAATTATACTTAAGAACTTATACACACACTGTCTTCCATTTTAATTATTTCAAGAATTTTAAATAGTATTTGTTAGGATATAGAGGCTTGGCTACAGAATATTTTGAGTTCTAATCCTACTAAAAGCAAGGAATTTCAAATAAAAAAATTTAATTTTAAAACATTTCTGGACCAATCATCTTTGATGAGTAGCTGACAATTTTTGTGGAAATTAAAGTTGGTTAGTTCATTTGCTGAACTTATGTCACCATTATAAACCACTGTTGAGAGGTAATGTAAACAAATGGTGGGTTCAGGCTTATGTGCTTAACAAGAAATGGAAATGCCAGCACTAGATGACCTAATTTGAGCAGTGATGGGCAAAAGTTAACTAAAAAGTTAGAAACTTTTAGTTTAATTAATTAACTAAAAAAAAATTAATTATGGCCAAAGTTTAATAAGAAAAAAATATTTAGTTAAATTTTTGTGGCTTAATTAATTTTTTTTAGGTACTAACTAAAAGGTTTAATTAAAATTTGTAAAACTTTTCAATATGTGGTCAGGGTTGAAACGCACATCCCTGTTTTCTGGTCATGTGATATCAATAACTTTAAAATTAATTATTGTTTGCCGCAAATGAATTGATTAAAACCACTAAATATTAACCTAACTAGCTAATCCGATTCCCACTGTAAACAGAAATTAATGCAGCAAACAATAATTTATTAACTGCAGGAACATCAAATACACCTTTTTTATAGCTTAAACCTTAGAGGAAGCCGAAAGGTAATAGATTCTAGTCTTAAGACTTATTCTTGAGATCTAGGTCTAAATAGACATTTAGGCCTATATAGATCTAAAAGCTCTAGAAAAAAACATCTTAATCCACACCTTGACCATATCATAAATAGACTGTGTCCAACTGATTTTAACAACCTGGTCAGCTAGACATACACATGTAGGCCTAGTGTACTTTATGTGTGTGTCACAACTATCTATGTAAATGTATAGTAAAAATTTTCTCTATCTAATAGCGCTGCTTTCATCAATAGGCGATGACGTCATTTTCGATATTTTAATTGTGTGTACTAATTGCTACCCTGAACTTTGGTTATCTTCATAATTGGTGAACATTTGTCTTGGCTAGAAGATACTTGTGTTACCATGAACATGAAATACACTGAACCTTTCATAAAGTCTTTGTCTTGAAATAGTGTTGTCAACAATATTAATGACATCATAATTGAAGGTGATTATTCTTGTTTTTAATACTAGTTAAGTATTTATTTGAATTATACTATAAGCATTGATTTTTCACATTATACTATATGTACTTGTATTCATTTAGCATTATCAGTTGTCATATGTCATTTCATTTGTATAAATATCATTGGATTTAATTTATAGTTTAATTATAAATCATCATACACATCGTTTATTAGTTTATGTACAACTGGGTGTGTATGGTGTTAAGCTGAACCTTGGAACTTATAAAAGTAATAATACATTATAAATTACTTATAACACACATGCACATTGCAATTAATATTACTTTTAATGCCTAAACAATTTAATAATCTAGTAAATTAAATCTTAAAACCTGACAGATTTTATGATAGCTCGTCTCTGTATTATGTTATTATGTTTCAGATTCTAGACACCTGTTTGTGTTACAGTACTACTCATTACAGTGCTTAATGGCTGTACCTGTATTGTCGGGATAAGGACTGCATTTTTTTTAGTGAGACTTTATCGATGTCATTATGACACATTATATTATTGTTGCTAACATTGTATTTTGTATGTAAAATATTTCTTTTATATACATTGATAAGATACATTTTTTTAGTTGCATGACAAACTGAGTTGAATTGGTGGACCTATACTGGAGTTGTGATCTGCTTGTTGGGGTTCTCACGTTGTCTTGGTCTTACTGGCTGTTCCTTGTCGTCACTACTCAATCTTCTTGATGCTGAGGCAGAGTCTATCTTCGCAGGAGAAAGCACAGCTAAGTATTTTTTTAAGTTGCTACTAATGATATATTTTGTGCTCTAATTAGTTGTTCTGATTTTGCCTTTATAACTAAAATTGTTTGGAGATTCTTAAGGTGGAGACAAGGTTTTCGGTTAATTCTTAATTTATAGCAAATGTGGAAGCGTTAGGGTTTACAGGTGCTGAGTTGCAGAAGTATGTAAAAGAACAGAAGGAGGAATATGACAAGTCAGAACAAGCAAGATGGGAAAGGGAGGAACAGCTTAAGAAGGAGGAACATGAAAGATGGGAAGAAAGAGATGCAATGAAGAAGGAGAAGGACGAAAGAGAAGCTAAAAAGAGGCAAGAAGAATTAGAATTGGCAAAACTTCAGGAGAGAATTGTTGAGAAGGAATTACAAAAAGGTGTTACGTCTGATAAGAAAGAAGGGGAAGTGAAGACACAAGACAGACATAAAAATATTATTGACAAGTTGGACAAAAGATTTCAAAACATAAAAGAAGACGAAGACTTAATAGTTGAAACTTAGTTTTAGTTTTACTTTATTTTAGTTGAAACTTAGTTTTAGTTTAACTTTTTAAATATAGTTTAGTTCCCATCACTAAATTTGAGAGAAAAGAGTTTTTTATATAAAAAGTCCATACTTCAAACCCCAGATTCTAATTTAAATTGGTAATGAAAGTAGAAAATTATAATCGAACAAAAGAAAGAAGTTTAAGGCAAAATGTTTTGTTCTTAAACAAAAGAAGCTTGAGAACACTGCTTGTCAGTTGTGGCCATTAAATGAATTATCAAACAGAAGAACAAAACAAGGTTACAAAGACAGTTTGTGTGGAAACACAAACTCAAAATCGGCCCCCAAAATGGTCCACCCAGGAAGGCTTCAATATTTTCCAGAAAGAACATCCAAATGAAATTATATCAAAGACAAAGGAGAGATAAGAATGGAGAAAGAAGGTTGACACATCTTGTGTAGTGCCCCAACAGTGCAGCAGATCAAAGGATAGGTGCAAGTGAATGCAAAGTTAGATGTGAACCTGGCCTAACTAGTTCCCCTTTCAGACCTTGTGATCTATAGGGCAGATGATGTAAAGTTTATCTGTTTTTGTGGCCTACGGTTAACGAGGGTGTCATGTAGCCAGCACAACGACCAACCGCCTTTACTTTTCCCCAACTAATGTCAGGTACCCATTAAAGCTGGGTAGACTCAGAGGCGCCCAAGGATTCCGAAGTTGAATATCCCAGTCTTCACCAGGATTCCAACATGGAACCCTTGGTTCGGAAGACAAGTGCTTTACCGCTCAGCTACCAAGCCTCTACAGGCCTAACTGAAGTCTTTAAAAAAAATGTTTTAAAAAGGCTCAATCTCTTATTCAAATCCTATAAAAAAAAAAATTCCGCTATAAAAAAAAATTTCAAGAAACTGAAGTTTATAAGATTACTATTCGTTTTAAATTAGGTCTAACTTATAATGCATACTAATTAGCTTTTTCTCTTTAAAAAACTGCTTGAATAACTGATTTTAAAAATTAGATTTTTCGCTTTCAGGAAAAAAAAAGTAGCCGTTGCATCAGAACTTTGAATAGTCTAAAATATTGTGATGTCAGATTTTCAATATCTTTTCTAGTTTACGAGATCTAAACGGGACGAATTGACAGACATTTCACACAAAACTAATAGCGTCTTTTCCTCTTTCGGGGGCCGCTAAAAACAGATAAATAAACAAACATAAAACCTAGAAAACGTATGTGTCACCTGAAAAACTGGCAATTTCTGGCGCTGCTGCTCAATGGACAAATTTTTAAAAGGATTGTAAATAATATTAGGGACTGAATTATCTCCAAGTTCAGCTGAAACATTTTTTTCTTCAGATATCTTGGACAATCCTGGCCCTGCAGTATCTATATAACACATGAACCAAAAAAGTTTTTAAAAAATGCAATTAATAATGTGAGAATAAAAATATCAGTGTTAAAATCATTTAATTATTTAATGAATTTAATGTAAAATGTATATAAAAAGTAAAGATCCCCTTTCAGACCTTACAATATATATATGGGGCAGATGGTTTAAAGGTCATCTGTTTCTGTGGCCCAAGGAAATTAAAAATCCCAGTCTTCACTAGAGTTCAAACCCGGGACTCCCAGTTCAGAAGCCAAGTGCTTTACCACTCAGCTACAGCGCCTCCCAAAATGTATGAAGTTGGATGTATTGGCTAAAAAACCCAACCCTTGGCCATCATTATATAAGCAACAAAATGATTAGTTAAAAGGGGAGCTAAATTGTCTTTCTCAAGCATAATGCATTGCTATTGATAAATATAATCATGTAAAAAATTCTTAAAACTACAATATAACCAGATAAGATTTATTTACATTATGGCCAATCAACCATAAAGTAATTAATTTGTAGCATATAACATTTATAAATATAAAAACTTAACTTTCAAAACAGATACTATATACACACTTTTAAAAAAAAAGGAGAGTACCAGGTTTCCAGAATCGTGGTTTAGCACTGTCAACAACTGGCATTTTGTGTGACTCTTTACTGTGCCTTCCACTCATAGCAACCTAGATAGAGTGAGAAATTAGCTTTTCAGTTTATCCTAACAGACATGAATGAGTAGACTTGCAGTCTTAAAAATTAATTAAATATTATACCACTGTTTTGGTTACAAATCTCATTGTATTGACATTCTAGTGCTTATCTAGAGTCTTTAAACTTAATATAGATCTACTAATCTAGCTCCCCTTTCAAACATTGCAACCTATGGCGGCTATGGGGCAGCCAGATGATGTAAAAGTTTACTGTTTTGTGGCCAACAGTTAACAAGGGTATCATGTGACCAGCACAACAACCCCTTTGATTGAAGCCAAGTGCTTTACCGCCTCAGCCACCAGCCTATGCCTATATAGTCTATATTCTATAACTGCAACAACAACAATGTCAACATGATTCAATATCCGATGAATCAATGATACTTTTATAGTCAAATCTAGCTTATTTTACTTATATTAGATCTAGGTGAATTTCCCTACACTAGTTATATCTTAGAATATCTAGAGAATCTAGAATTCTAGACCTAGACTAGTGACTAGAGCCAGTAGAGGCACTAATCACTAGTGACTAGAGTAGAGGCTAGAGCCTAGATACTTTTTTTTTCTGCATAAAATTAAAATAAAATAAATGATTTAATAATAATGATAATTTTAAAATAATTTATAATATAAATATACACTATTATTATAACTCTATATAATTATATATAGATTTAGATCTAGTCTAGATATCTAGATCTATGACTTATTGAAAGTTATTAACTAGTCTAGATCTAAGAATCTAAGACTAGCTACTCTTGTTTTTCCCCCTCAGCAATAATTGTATTTCGTTAATATTTTAATGTAAACATTTGTATTTTTTAAGCAATTAAAAACTTGAACCCACATAAACCAAAAATTAGGAGCTAAGTTTACCTGACCTATTATCGCACAAAGTGTTTATTTTGCTGTTTTTGTTTGTTTACCCGTAATAGACTATACTCTATAGAGAAGATCTAGATAGATTCTAAATCCAGACTATTATTGAAAAAATAAATTATTCAGATGTTAAATATAGACTAGTCTAGAGTAAGCCCCTTGAATTGAGAACTCCTGCAGAATTACCAGATATTCTTTTAAAGGATTCTAATTCGTATAAATTTAAGTAATAGTATAACTATTTTACTATTAAACTATAAGCCTTATAGTATAAAAAAATTAGTATAAGTATAATAATATTATTAATAAGTAAATAACTTCAATTCAATATGAATAACGAATATTTTCAATATAAGTTATTATAACTATTATAAGTATTAGATTTAGATCTATAGTATATATTTACATTAACTTGCATTGTACATTTATGAAGTGTGTATATTATTAAAGTGATTCCAAGTTCCAGTATAAAAGCTTTGTGTTTATGTTAAAAGGATTTCAGTTTGAGTTATAACTTTAAAGTAGTGTCTCCAGCATCACAATATTGTTTGAGTGTTCTGAAATTGTTTTAAAGAGAGAACTATTTGAAATTAGAATTTCAGAATTGCATTGTCTGATGAACGAAATCTCAACAAAATCTCATCATAACATCAATCAAGACATTGTGACATCAGGCACATAAACATTTCATGTCACTGAGTCTTTTTCTCATAATAATCCCATTGCAGATGAATTTATTTTTGACATTTTGACTTCTTCAGTTGCAGTCTATATTACATAATATTTTTTTTTTTTTCTAGTAACTTTGATTAAACTTATCCTACAATACATTAATGTCACTTTATTCAGCAACTTTAGCTCAAGGCCATCAATACTTGTGCAGACTATCTCCTTAAAAAAAAAAATAGTCACTCCCTTTATGTTTGCATCTCTACTTTTAAAAAATTATTATTTTTTATTATGTACTTCATTATTTTCTTAGCAAGTGTTTTTTTCTTTTTTTTTTTTCAGTATAAATTGCTTATATCATGAGGCACCATGGACTGATATATTGTTAAAATTTTTAAAAAATCAGATTTAGTAATAACTTTCTTGACAACCTCTCTAATAAAGAACCACATTTATTTTTCTACAAGGTATGAGTAGTTTTTAATTATGATCATTTAATTCACCTTTTAAATAATAGATTTTCCTTATGTTAGCAAACAAATAATGTTAAGACTCTTTTTAAATACAATGGTGATAGAAGTCACAAATGCTAAAGATCTGATTATAAACATGTTTACTTTTCAAAATTATATTGGTGGCTTAAATGCTTTACAAAATACTAAGTATATTTACATTTTAGGTAATATTTAGTTAATATTTATTTCTGTTCTTGAACTAGTAGTGCTAGAAACTTTTGAAACAATAAATTTTTTTTTTTTTGGTCATTTGTTCATGCTTATATAAATGGAAGTTTACATAGTTTAAAAAAAAAAGAAAATACATTCCTTTCCATTTTTTTTGTTTAGATGGCATCTAGCATGGATGTAAGAGACATTTTAGAACTGGACACTGGCCAGATGCAAAATGATTTTGTGACCAAAGAATCTCTTATGTATGATGGCAAAAAAGTAAAAGACATTGAATGTTTTTGTAACTACATTATAGAAAGTACATTTTTTTTTTGTTCATTTACAATCAGGGGAGATAAATCCTTTAGACCTTTCAAGTTGATACATTAATGTTCAATACTAATAATTGTATTTGTTATTCACACCCACATTCTCTTATATATATATATATATATATATATATATATATATATTTATATATATAATTATGAAGTATACTTTACATTTCTTAAAATAGTTGATTGACATGTAAGAAAATTGTAATTTAATTTTGTATTACTGTTATCTTTTTTTATCATTATTTTCTTTAGAAAAAAGTTAAAAAACCTGATGCAAGTATAAAACGTCCAGAAGGAATGCACAGAGAATTATGGGGCTTACTTCACACTGATAGTCGATATCAAACGTAATTCATTTCTATTTAGTTACAGTAAATATACAAGTGTGTATTAATATGAATATTATCGAAGACTTTATTTTAAACATATAAAAACATTTGTATACTTCTCATAAAAATTTGAAAATGTAAACACCATTTTTTTCACTACAGAGATGCAGCACCAATAATTCCATCAGACACCAAGCAGGGTTACAAACAGATGAAAGCTAAAATTGGAAGCAGCAGAGTGCGGCCTTGGAAGTGGATGCCATTTACTAATGCAGCTAGAAAAGTAGGACAGTTGTCATTTGAAAAGTTTATCAATAAACATTTTCAAATTAAATAATTCAGAAGACTTTCAAAAATACCAGCTACAAACTATTAAATTACATGATGAACAAAAAATATTTAAATGTTTCCAACATCCTAAATGTTCCAAATAAAATTGCATATTAATGACATAATTCATATATATATATATATATATATACAAAGCATTTAAGCTAGATATAATTTGACATAAAAGCTTTAGATTTACATGTCTCTCCTCCCAATTACCTTTTTTTCTTTTTTTAACTTAGATGCCCACTATTTTTAAAATGCTATAAAATGTAGACATTTTTAAGGTTCTAGTATTCTTAGAAAAATCTCTTTTATTTCATTTTATTACAGTTTGATTTTGTAGGGTTTACTTTTTTGAAACAATTTTGTTAACATCTCCATTTTCAGGATGGTGCAGTTTTTTATCATTGGGGTCGTGTAGCTGATGAGGGCAAAGATTATCCCTTTGCCCGATTTAATAAGGTTTGATAAGTATTTTCAAACATTAAATAGTTGTTTTTAGTTTGCTATTTATTGCAAATTTTAGTTGCACCGCTTTTATATTTTAAAAATTGACTGTGTTTTATTTCCACTGATATGATTGACCTCTTTTCTTAGAGTGTAGATATCCCAGTATTCTCTGATCTAGAATACCAACAACATTTGCATGATGATAATTGGACCCGCCAGGAAACCGATCATCTGTTTGAGCTGTGTAGGCGGTTTGACCTGCGCTTCATTATTGTACATGACCGTTGGGACAGAGAGAAGTATAAGGAACACAGTGTGGAAGATCTGAAAGAAAGATATTATAATATCTGCAACACACTAGCCAAGGTAAGCTTTGACCTCTAGTGCTAAAATTACTATAGTAGAAGTTTACAGCTCATGGGATACATGAAAAAATGCTTATTTTGAAGGTTTAGTTTTTTTGTTGTTTTTTTACCTCAGTGTTCACCCTCTTCAGTTTAAAGAAATTAGATTTTGCTCTATAACAGACTGACACCACTATAATATTGATCTAGGCTAAGCCTAATTTAATTTACTTGAGTCTTATCTTTTGAGCTGTTTGATCTAAATTGTGTGCAACTAACTTTGCAGCCCCATCTCAATGCTCACTTTAAACTAAACTAACTTTGAATTCCTTAAAGGAAACTAACCCTATCTTATTTTATAATCAAACAAAAGTAAGGCAATGCCAGAAGGATTCTAGGCATCACATTTAAAGACCGCATCACAAACCAAGAGATTAGAGACAAGGTTACTGCAGCGATAGGACCCCATGAAGACCTGTTAACTATTGTAAAAAAACGCAAGCTAAAGATCTATGGCCATATTACAAGGTCTTCTGGGCTCGCAAAGATGTTCCTTCAGGGAATAGTACCAGGAAAAAGAAGAAGAGGCAGACAGAGAAAGCGATGGGAAGACAACATAAAAGAATGGACAGGCCTGCCATTGAAAGAGGTTCTAACTAAGGCGAAAGACAGAGAGGAATGAAGAAAGATGGTCGACAAATCTTGCATGGTGCCCCAATGGTCATCACACCTGAGGCTGATAAAAACTGCTGTATGGAGGATGAGGAAAAAGTGTCTCCTGTATTTTATATTTGTCCCAGGCTTGTCAAATTGTGATTCATCATGTCAGGGAAGACACTCGTGCTTAACTTGTAAGGAAACATAGGCTCATTACGCAAAGCTGCAGGAAGAGAGAATTTTAACTTATTATTATATATTATAATTATATTATATCTATTACTATAATATATATATGATTATTATAAATTTTGTTTAGTCCATTTCTATTTAATACACACAAAAAAGTGTAATGCCTGTAAAAATCCTAAAAATGATTGGTTAAAATGTTATCATCTGTTTTCCAAACATATTTGTAATGTCATGTTCAGGTACGTGCACCACAAGGAGCAGAGCCCAAAATCAAAGCTTTTGATGCAGAGCATGAGAGAAGGAGAAAATCTCAGCTTACAAAACTGTTTGACAGAACACAAGAGCAGGTAATCTTCTCTTGTTTTATTTCTTATTTTTACTTTTGGCTTCCGAAATCTTTTTTTTTCCTTTTTAAGTGGAGACAGTAGAAAAAGTATTGTTTCTTTGTACCACTATAAGTAAATAAAGATACTCAGAAAATCCTTACGATAAAGTAGCATGTGATAAATTGCTGTTATTTTTTATAAGTAGATAATACATATATATATCTATATATATATATATATATATATATATATATATATATATATATATATATATATATATATCAGTGAAAATCAAATGTATGTTTTGGAGGCCATTTGTTTTCCTTTCGTATTTCTTTTAATACTTGGCTTTAATACTTTGTTTATAGTTTTAGTTATGTATAATAAAGTATAATAATCAAAATGTTTTAGTTGACTTTTGGCTATTTCAACTGTATCTATTTATTAATGCTACTGAATTCCTTTGCCTGTGATTTTATTGTTAGGTGGAAGAGGAGGAGTTTTT
The DNA here is from genome assembly GCA_036873155.1 of Biomphalaria sudanica. NCBI lineage: Eukaryota > Metazoa > Mollusca > Gastropoda > Planorbidae > Biomphalaria > Biomphalaria sudanica. The sequence continues at coordinate 2,727,308 of JAZGLO010002645.1, read as the reverse complement.
GATTGGTGAACTGAAAAAAATTGAACTTCGAAAGAAAGAGCGTGAGAAGAAGCAGCAAGATCTACAGAAGTTGATCACTGCAGCAGATACCAATGCAGACAACAGGAAGGCTGAGAGGAAAAACACTAAAAAGAAATTACAGGCCAGAGAAATAAAAGATGGTGGAATCTTGGTGAGTTGGACTCAATATATTAAGGTCAGTTTTATTTGATCAAGGCTAGAGACCTGTGGCCACTAGAAAGGCCTTATAGTTTGATTGATATATGGTTTACGTTGTCGGTCTTGAAAGATTGACTTTGGGTTACAAAGGTAAAGGTAGTATGTGTTTGGAGAATCAAGTGATTTGTAGTTTTCTGAATAACATTGAGTATAGATATGATCTTTTATTGTCAACCCTTATGATATCTATACAAAAAGCTTGAGATTCATTAAGTATATTTTGATTTTCTTTTTATAGGCAGCACCTGAACCAGGTGGGATCAAGTTCCCAGACTTCAAAGCTTCAGGTACCAGCTTGCGAAGTCAGAGGGTAAGCAATCTATGTTGTCTACTTCTTTTTTTTTCTATTAATTTTTATTGAAACTAAAAGTCATTTTTTTATTTTAAAAGATGAAGCTCCCAGCAACCATTGGCCAAAAGAAAACAAAAGCAATTGAACAAGTATTGGAAGAGCTTGGACTTGGTTGGTTATTTTGTTTTGTTGTGGAATGTTGTTGTTTTTAATTCAAACATTTACTTAGGTCAGTCTTTATCACATTTCATATGAGCAAAACTTGTTTGTCTGTCAGAGTTCAACCCGATGCCAACAGATGAAATAGTCAACACTTTCAACACGCTGCGTCAAGATATAGTCTTACTTTATGAGCTTAAGCTAGCCATGTCCACATGTGAATATGAACTTCAGACCCTCAAACACAGACATGACCAACTCATAGCAAACAGAGTAAATCATAAATTTTTGTTTATATTCTGAGTTCACATTATTTAAACACATCACTGCTAGAGACCCAGTGGTTGTGCAATTTTTTAAATTTGAAATAGATGAATCACTTCCATTTTTATCAGGTTGGCTATACAAAGCAGCCAGAAACTAATAAATTAAGAATAGGTTCTTTAAGTGAACTAATTGAATGCTGTAATTTAGAAAAATATTATTTATTTCCATGAAATGTATTTTAAAAACAATCTTTCATTTGATGAAACATACCATTGAAGAAAAACTGCAAAAAAGAATATATAGTAAATACATTACTTACCTACAATGAATAAATGACATTTAATAAAAACATCAAAGTTTTAAAATTCAGCTTTATGTTGATCTTATGTTGTGTTCATAACATATGCACACACACACAGATGAAAAGCAATTTATGAATTAGGCTTCTAGAACATTCTTATCTAAAAATTGTGCAAAGATCATTATATTGAACATTATAGTATTACTTCAAGTGGTTCACAATGTCCATATTTTTTTATAAATCTTCATGACATCTAACTACCTGACTTTATTCAGGCTTCAATCGAAGCATCTTGAAAAATGTTGATGTGGAGTATAGACTATTTGGATAAATGGAGACAGTACTATCCAAAGATATTATATTAACACAGTTTTTTTTAAAGAAACAGGTTTAATAAATATGTTAGGCATAATCCTATGATAAGCCACTTTGACATAAAGGAGTTTTAAATCCTTTTATCAAGATATTATAATGAAACAATTTTGATATATAATAGGCCACTTTGATATATAAAAAAATAATTAGTTATATAATAATCCACTTTAATATAAAAAAAATAAATAGTCCATTTTATAAAGAGACAAAGAATGTGATCAAGTTTGTTCTGTTAGGTTTGATGAACCAGTTTGATGTAAAAATAAATTAATATTTATGTTTAAATGTATTATGATCATCAAACTTCATTTAAGTGTGTATTAGCATTAAATTGATTTTTAATGTTCTGACAGAATGGAGGGAGCTCACTCTCAAGTTACCTACAGACTTCAGTTGTCAAAGAACCCGACACACCCACGATATCCATGGATGATGGAGCTGGTGAAAGTAGCCAGGACGGTTGCGCCATGTCTCCAGCTAAACGGAAGCTGTTAATGGATACTATTGATGTAGTAGGCACAGCATCTACTCCAAGTGTAAGTGCTCTCTTATAGACTGATTTCTAGCATGGAATGAAGTGAAGTCTTATCTATTACAAACTTTCAATGAGGATTGTTACTTGATCTGTGCAGCATTTTTATTGTCATGACTTTTTTTTCCCCTTAGTTTAATGCTGAACAGTTGAATTATGGGATACTTCCAGTATGGATCTGTTGAACATTTAATGATCTGAAGATTGTATAGGAATCTTTCTGTACGCGTAGTATTACTATTGTTGAGTTCGCATTGCCAACAGACAAATCAGACATATGCACACTTGAAGTACAAACCAAGTCAACTCTTCGTCATAATAATGATTTTAAATGGGAACAGTCTAGTCTCTTTCACTACAACTATCGATGTTACTCCTATGAAAGTCTAGCATCAACTATCTAAGCTACAGACTCATGTGGAATTAATGTCGTCATAATTGTGCGATCCCTAGCAGTGGCCTAAAATGCTTCTCTGCAATAAGTTCATCCCCTTCAAATCTAAATTATCATTTGGCAGAAACAAATATTTAAAGAGTTTGATTTCGAACATCTAAATGACTTGTTATTTTAGTCTTTTCTCAAAAACAATAATACAGCAAGTTAAAAAATAATAGATTCTTGTATTAAAAAAATGATTTAATGATATCTAAAGAATTTGTTTTAATTGTTGATAAATTCAGTTTTAGATTGAGTTTCAAGTTCTAACTTCTTTATAATCCCTGACTTTGTTGGCATGCATGAAAGAAAATAGAAATCCAACTTTCAACAAAATAACAACTAAGTTAACATTTGTCTTTGAAATCTCTTATCTCATAAGTTTGTTTTCTACTGAGACAAACAAAATAATTTCAATTGTTTTACTCTTTGTCGGTCTTCAAGCTTCACTTCATGCGTAATTGTGATGTGCAGTCAAGCATGACAAGCATAATGGCAGATCCACTTTTTAAATGCAGTTATTAAAACTTTTGTGCATTGTTTGAAAAAAACAACATAAAATGTAAAGCCTATTAATTTAAAAAAAAATTTTTTTTTTTATTTTGACTAAATTTCAGCAACATGTATTTGCCATTATTTTCACATTCAATCTGTTTTCTATAAAGTTGATGTTTATTGTGTTTTAAAAAACGGTATTACTTTCTTATCAGAACTTTGTTCTATTTCCTCAGAAAAAACGTAAAGCTGCCATTGAGCAAAGCCAAGTCCTGAAGAAGATCAAGCAGAAGATGTAAACAAAGCAATTCTTCAAATTTGGCATTTTGCATTTACTGTTGTCATTATGTTTTGTGTTTGTTACTGTAAGCTGTGCTTAAATTTTGTGTAATTGACTCAATGAGGGGATGAATGGATATGTTGTCAGGTTTGGTCTGGATGCATTCTTTGTTCGTGGCATTGAGTGATATTTTTTTTAAATATAAAATCAATTTAATAATCCCTAGTTACTTGGACATTGTTTTTCTTTTTTAATTTTTTCAATTTTAGAAGTATAAATAGGCCTTCTTATAAACCAATATGGCATCTAAGAAAATTATTGAATCTCAATACTTAATAAGTTGTCTGACATTTAAACTAGTGAAAGATTTGGAACAAAAGAAAATGTTATTTTTTTTTGTTTTGTTTTTTTCAAATGCTTTCTCAAAAGGTTTCCAGCAGTTAACTATTTGCTGCCATACAGACCAGAAAAATCCTCAACTTTAGGAAAAGAAATCTATTTGTGGTTTACCACTAACAAGGATACCCGGTATTATATTGCATTACAAAAAGTTGCATTTTTGTTGTCAGTTTCTAGAGTTCAAATTAAGGTTTTATTTTATATTGCTAGTGAGACATCAGTTGACTAACATTGGTTAAACTTAACTACCTGCCTGATTTAACCATTTAGACCTCGTGAAGAAACGACAATCATTGGAAAACGTCCTGAAGCTATGGCATAATTTTAAAAAAACAACAATTGTATAAAAATATTGAATTGACTAAACCAGTGGTAACAGACTGCGGCTCTGACTTCTCGGCTTCCACGAAATGTTTAGTGCATGCAGGAATATTATTTACTAGCTTGCCTTGTAAGAGAAAAACAAACTTTTTGAAACGCAAGCCTACAGAGAAGATGCACATTTTTACAAATGAACAAAATCACAGATAGTCGTTCTCTAGCATGTGTATCATTATCTCTGTTGGATTGTGTCGTTAAAGCCGAATTAATTAGTCCAGAAAAGGTGAACACAAGAAATAGCACTAACTAGGAACACTGTGGCAGATAGAAAAAATGACATGTCAATTAGCTTGCGTGAACAATTAAAGAACTAAATAGTTGATTTTTAAACTATTTTCATTGGCTCTCGATGAGTTAACTGATGTAACAGGTGTATCACAACTGGTTATATTCATAAGGGCTTGTGACAGGAATTTTAAGATACATGATGAGCTACTTGAGCTGTGTTCTATGCATAAGACCACAATAAGCGAGGATGTTTTTTTCATGTGATATTGCAGTACAATTTATCTTTGGTTACGCTAGCTAGTCTAAGAACGGATGGCGCACCAACCATGAAATGAAAAGCTTTTGATGCAAAGCTACTTGCAAAAATAAGAGAGACTGATGCTAATTTTAAATTTGCTCATTTTTCAGTGCATCATTCCCCAAGAAACATTTGCGTAAAGCAATTACAGTTCCAACATGTCATGAGACCTGTTTCAGTCTCTCCCTTTAAATCATCGCCAATTTTCATTGTTTCTGATAATTAATTATTTTGTTTGATTGTGTTCCCTACTACACAGTAGTCCGCTGGCTCTCCTGTCATAAAGTATTGAAGAGATATTTTGCACTGCGGGAAGAAATTGTATTGTTTTTGAACATGAAAAGTGAACCTGTTGAACATTTCCAAACTGACGAATGGGTTCAGAATTTGGCATTTGCAGTTGATCTCACTTCGAAGTAACTTGTCACTACTGCGTGTGATGATGTGAAGGGCTTTCAAGCAAAATTACCACCGTGGATAAACCAAATATGAAGAGAAAATCTTGTTCACTTCTCAACGTGTCAGGAACTAAAAAGATTAAATACGGCTACAACATTTGGTATTGATGCTTTCAATGACCGTTTTCGTGACTTCGTTTCATACGAGCAAGAATTTTCCTTGTTTGTATCTCCATGTTCATTTGATTCTGAAACTGCTGCTGGTAATGTGCAACTAGAGCTAGTAGAATAGCAGTCAGATTCGTTGTTGAAAGCGAAGTATATAAAAGTGTCTTTGCAAAAATTTTACAGTTATTTACCTGAACGCTACATTGAATTGCAACAATTGGCAGCCAGAATTCTAGCTATATTTGCAAACACAGATCTCTGTGAGCAGTTCTTTTCCATAATGAAAGCTACAAAAACATCACACCGTTCAAGATTATCTGATCAAAATTTGTCATCAGTGATGAAAGGGTCAGTGGCAAACAAACATCAACCTGACATTAATAAACTTGTATCCCAGAAAAGATGTCAAGCATCAGGTAGAAGAAGTTATCGCGCAATCATAGTAATTTTTAATTACCAAATTGTACTACAATTTAGGTAACTAGGGACAGGTATGCTATTAATTAATGTATTCTATTGTATTGTTTCTAATTTACATAAAACTAGTAGGCTGTTTTACAAATGATTTTTGGCTGCGGCTCCTCAGGTCATAAAAAGTTTGTATGTGGCCCATAGACCTTAATGAGTTTAACAAGCCTGCTTAAGAGGACCTGATGGTATTCCAGCTAGATTACTCAAAGAACTAAGCAATGAGCTAGCCCCAGTGTTCAAAATACTCTTTCAGGCTTCACTTAACCAGGGCAGAGTACCAAAGGACTGGAAAGAAGCTAATGTCACCCCCCTATTTAAAAAAGGAGAAAAATCTGACCCAGGAAACTACAGACCACTATCACTTACCAGCATCACATGTAAAATCCTAGAACACATAATATGTAGCAACATCATAAACCACTTAGACAAACGAAATTTCCTCACACGATACCAACATGGCTTTAGGAAATATAGATCATGTGAAACATAACTAATAGGACTAATTGATGATTTTTCTAAAGGCTTAGATAATAGCGAACAAATAGATGCTATCTTACTAGATTTTTCTAAGGCTTTTGACAAAGTTCACCACCATAGTTTGCTTAAAAAATTAAAATATTTTGGCATTAATGGTCCACTGCATCAGTGGATTAAAGATTTTCTGATAGGGAGAGAACAAACTGTAATAATAAATGGCTCTAAATCAACACCAATAACAGTAAACTCAGGTGTACCTCAAGGAACAGTCTTGGGTCCACTACTATTTTTAATTTACATAAATGATTTACCAAATTGCATTACTTCAGGAACAAAAGTCAGATTATTTGCAGACGATTGCATAATATATAGAACAATAAAAACAACATAAGACACAGATATTTTACAAAGAGAATTAGATGAATCACAGAAATGGGAATCAAATTGGAGCATGTCTTTCCACCCAGAAAAATGTCAGTTGTTAAGAGTAAAAACTCTACCTAGGTGTTATAATAAATAAATAACTGTCATGGAATCCACATATTGATGAAACTATAAAAAAAAATCAAACAAAGCATTAGGGTTTATTAAAAGAAATTTCTATAAATCAAATAAGAACATAAAACTAAAATGTTATTTAACCTTGGTTAGGCCAATAATAGAATATGCATCCTCCATTTGGGACCCCTCAACTCAAGAAAACATTAAGAAACTGGAACAGACACAAAATAGAGCAGTGAGATTCATAACAAATGAATATTCACATTTGACTAGAGTAACACCTATAGTAAAATCACTAAATTTAGAAGTAGCAATTATACATAAAACACTGAACCATAATCTTCAAATACAAAAACAAAATTTAATAAAATAAAAGACAAAGATAAAGGCACATTCCTCATCCCATATGCTAGGACAAATTTGTACAAATACTCCTACTTCCCTAGTGCTATTAGAGCATGGAATGGGTTGCCTGAGCTAGCCAGGAAAACCAGTGACTTGGCAGAATTTAAGTCATTGGTTAATATGCATGACGCGTAGGACGTAATCATCTTCTTTTTTGAAGTAACGTCTGTATTATATAAGATAAGATAAAAGGAACTTTTTGGGATTATTGCCACTGAAAGGGAAAATGCGTGAACTTGAAGTAGATAAAGCAAATGTTGCACCTGAAAGCTTTGAGAAAACGTCAGTCAGTTCTAAAAATCGATTTGATTTCAATGGATAAAGATTTAAAAATTGTCCACATTTTAGAAGAAAAAGATGATCACGTGCTACTTGCTAAACAAAATAAATTTAACACCAAGTTCTATTTGCGCGTGCTTGTCCTGAAGAAATTAGCAAAGGCACAGAATTGGGGATTCAGATTATCAACTCATTTGTAGCTAATGTTCTTAGCTCTCAGTAGCATGTCGATGTTCCGCTGCATTCGTTGGTTATCGAGAGGAAAGGTTTAAAATCATTTCGCTGACTACTGAAATCAAATCTTGAGAAGAGTATTAACTACGCAGAGTTAGCGAACGATCTGTGGATCCAAACATTATATTTCATGGTGAATGTTAACCTACTTCTCATCTATATTCGCTTGATCGTAAGGGGAATAGTACCAGGAAAAAGAAAAAGAGTTAGACAGAGAAAGTTAATTGAGTGGTATTTTAATCCTAATTATTTCCTGCAGACCTCATTCGATGCTATGTCACAACCTCACTAAGTGCTCGACTCCAAATTCGGCATAGGATTTCCTTGAAATGACTACTGAAATCCATCTTAGCCATCTTTGTTGAGACACATTTAGTCTTTTTTCAATTTTGGCAGATGACTTCCATGCTGTTCACTGCACTTTATTAATGGAGCCCAGCGACTTGTAGAAATGTGTAACCTCTCTTGGCTACTCTCTTGAAATTTTGATTACTGTAGTTTGCTTTAGATTTTATATCGAAAAGGGAAGTTTTATTGTCAAAACCATCTGTTATGCTCATAGAATTTGGTGACTGTAGTTTGCTTTAGAATAATATTGAAGAGGGGGTTTTCAACCTAAAAACTATCTGTAGGGGGATTTTAAACTCAAAATCACCTGGAGGGGCTTTGGAGGAGGGGGGGGGGGTTAAACACAAAAAACCCTCTTGATTACGCTTATATAATCTGGTGACTGGTGTATGTTTTAGTCTTATACTGAAGAGGGGGTTTTATCGTAAAAAAAATAAATTTCGGAGGGGGTTTTAAAATCAAAATTCCCCTTGGCTGTGCTCTTGGAATTTGGGGATTTTCGTTTGCATTTTTTTTGTTTTATATAAGAGGGGGGGGGGTAATTGTAAAACCCACTGGAAAGAGATTTTAAACTCAACCCCCCCCCCTTGGCTGCTCTGAGGCAAGTGATGGTTTAATATTAAAATGTCACCTAAAATAAAGTAAATCAAAGCAAAAAATCAATCACAAAATTCCACCCCACCCCCTTTTAGGGGTATCTTCATTTCGGGAGGGGGTGAACCCCAAGAACTACCCCCCTGGCTACGCCCATGGTGAATAGGGCTACACCCTGGCTGGACCTACAACGCTGTTGAAGCCTTCAACCATTTTTTATCATTTGTTTATCTATGGCGTCTCATGTGGAAGAGGTTTTTAAAAATCAAAATTAAGAACTTTTTGAGACTTAGGAACAAACGACACTTTCGCAACGGGCAATTTTATTAAAAATGAAATCGTTAGAGACATCAATTGTGGTAAGGTTAATGGTAAGTTTTCAAGTTTGAAATCCAGAAAATAAAAGTGTAATTCACATATGGTTGCATTGCTGCAAAACTAAACTATAGATTAATGGCAATGTTTTCGATTCCAAAGATTAAGGATGCTCGCAGTTTCACATGACTATATAAACCCAGTAACCTGTAGTTAAACTTTAATAAACAACTGAATTTTAAAATTTCATAAGACACTAATTTTATAGTTTTTGAATAATCAAATCACGTAGGTAATTATTAAGTATATGTATTACAGCGCAACAAACAAACGAAAAAAAAAAGGTAAAGGTAGGGTGGCGGGGCTGACCTGAGCTGACCACACCGGGTGACACCCAACCTAGTGACGCCACTGGACAATGGTATTACTGTATTCCAGTGATTTCCAAAGTGGTCTATATATAGACCCCCAGTGGTCTATGACGACTTCCAAGGGTCTACAAGACAAAGAAGTTTGGGAACCACTGCCGTATTCCATCGAATCTGTTGACGTGGTTACTCAGTGCTCCTGTGAATGTTTCTTCTGAAAGGAAAGAAACGTTGTTGATGATTAGCCCCTCAGTGGAGGCACATTGGACAAAGAGATCAAGATAGCAAGACACGTTGCTTATTTTCGTGCTATTCAAAGAGGAATAGAAAAGCAAAGTTACGAGAATCCACTACCTCAGCTCTGCTATATGGAGAGCCTATTTGAATGTGCATCCTCCTTTTAGGATCTCTCAACTCATGAAAACATAACAAACGAATATTCTAATTTGATTAGAAAAATACCATATGTAAAAACACTAAGCATAGAGACACTTCAGGACAGAAGAATAAAAAGTAAAGTAGCTATAATATATAGCCTAAAACACTAAGGCCTAAACCAGAACCTACAAATACAAAAACAAAACTTCATGAAATACTCAGAAAGACACAAGGATAGAGGCACATTTCTTATTCCATACGCTAGAAGAAATTCGTACAAGAGCTCCCTCTTCCCTAGTTCCAGTAGAGAATGGAATGGGTTGCCTGAATCAGCCTGGAAAACCAACCACTTAGCATGAAATGCGTAGGACGTAGGCCTAAATGTCTCCCAATTGAAGTAACGTCTGTAATATATATGATAAGTGTGTGTGGGCGTTTTCTTCTGACAGTTGTGCTAGTGAATGTTGCATACTTCTTAGCTGTAGATTTAACCCAGAGATGTATTTTTAAACTTAAAAATCAATAAAGCGATTTTATGACATTTTATTGAGTTAAGCAATAGAGGCCTACTTTGGAAAATCAATAAAAAAATATAATGATTTATTTAATTTATTTTATTGCTGCCTAACCATTGCCTTTGTGAGACTTTCTCCTTGCCTGATTACCCAGATTTTTTAAGTATAATATTTGTTGGCACATCTTTTTTTTTTCTTATTGATAATATAAACCAACTAGAACTACGAGTTATTGCGACCTGTTGACCGAGTTTGATTTTTGACACGGAAGTCTAGCGTTGACTCGTGGATGTTATTTCAAATTTCATTTCATTTATTCTTATCATTGACCTAAACACTTACATTTGTTGATATACCTTACACACATTGATAACTCTGTTTTGTACATTCGTTTTGTCTGACTCTCACCATCTCCCTGGAAAAATGTGTGTCTGGTAACATATGTAGCTATGACATACTATATTTCTGGTAAAATATGTAGCTATGAAAATATAATAAATGTGTCTGGTAAAATATGTAGCTGTCATTGGTACGATCGGACTCCATTGCTTTGTATAGTTACAGTACACTAACTGTGAATATTAGTGTCGTACTAACTAGGTTTACCAGACGTCCGCTTCTACTGTCCTGCACGCCTAAATTGTGACATTGACTTTCCCTCTGCTGTTTATTGCAATGACATATTATCCATCTGGCATCAATTTACATCAATTTTTCATACCATGTGGTCAGAGGCGGCAGTGCGCGGGGCCCTGGGCGAGTGTCATACGCGGGGCCCCATATGTATCGTACCACAGCACGCTAACGGGCTCGTGCGCGTGTAACGCTGTTGGCGAAATTGTTGATTTGTCTTCACTCTCTTCATTGAATTGTTTTTATTTCTTGCGTCTGACTCTTTGACTGACTCTTTGTTCCTTGAATTTCAGATCGTCTTTCATTTTGGAAGCAATTTCTTTTGCTGTGATCAGTGCACCAGAGAGATTGATGTTCCGATACTTTCTTAAAAGTGCAAGAGAACCTTTCATTTGCTTTATTGCTACATCGAGTTTATGTCAGCAAGTAGAAAAGTTTTGCGGACAGTATTCATAACCATTAAAATATCATAGCATAGGATTAAGCCGAGAATAAACTCGAAACTTCCTTGTTCATAGTTCGCTATACTTTCGGCTTCACTTTTCACCTGTGAATCATTTGCGTGTCAGCGACAGTCAACAGCACCTCTCTGAATTCTTTCGTTTGATAGCGTAGCGCTTTATAACTTTTCGAGGCGGCACTCCCACATTGTTTATGACAGTAACTTAGTTGCTATGAAAGCCAAGACTCCTTACAAAATTTTTCATTTTTCAGACGACGCAGCAAAATTTTTATAGATTCTCTGTATGAGATCAAAAAACGTCACTGCCTGAGAGTTGCATTTAGCCGTGTCTCTAAAAAACAAATTTCAGATTATGACAGCCGCACGGAGTGTAAAATGCTTGACTGTTAATGCGAATAACTCCTTGGTGCTTTCCCTTCATGTTTGCACCATTGTCATATCCCATGCTACAACAATCGGCGATGTCCAGACCAAGGTTCTCCAGCAAGGCGAGAAGAGCCTCTGACAAACACTTTCCTGTTGCGTTTTCAACATTTAGAAATTCGATGAAGTGTTCTTCACCTTAACGTCTCTATCTGATAAGTCCACATGACGTAATAGAAGGGACATCAACTTTCTGATTGATTTTATCAATACTTCTGATGCTCTGTTCCATAAGCTGGTTTTGAATTCTATGTCCGAAGTAATGGCCTCGACGTTCTTAATTAGTCGAAAACTGTTGGGTCAAACTTGCCAGCACCTCAACCAATCCTAAACTGACCGTTGTTTGGCGCATACATTGGTTAATATGCATGACTAAATGCATGACGCGTAGGACGTAATCATCTTCTTTTTTGAAGTAACGTCTGTATTATATAAGATAAGATACAGTTTAACTGTTCTCCCACGAAATGCTTGTTATTAAGACTGCGCGCCAATGCGCTACCATTGGACATTCTCAGAGCTGAATCCAACCAAGCGGACACACACTTAATGTAATTTATCTGTTGCAAAGTGCTGCCCAAGTTTATTACCAAGATGCTTCCAGTCGAGTAGCCTTTGTTTGCTCATTGGCCCTCAGTAGCAATCGTGACAAACAATTCACAAGGAAAACACACAATACTCTGTCTCTGGTTTTTTGGTATAAAGTGTTAGACAGGAGCTATAGTAGTTCATTTCATTGACTTTCGTTTTAAAAAAAAAAATGACAAAAATACTCCCGCGTTTTTATTTTTATAGCTTCTTGGAATCGGCAAGTCTAAGGTGCTGTCTCGAAACTGAACGGTATTTCGAAACCAAAAATATCATGTTAAGAGCTTACATTGTAATTCGAATCATATCTAATCATATCGTATCAAATGTCCTAGTTTAAGAGAACTGATCTGGTTTTGGAAGCTGACTCTGACAATGGAATCTCCGATCGCGGGGCCCACAAGGCGCGGGGACCGGGGCGGATGCCCCACTTGCCACCTCCTAAAGCAGCTACTGCATCTGGGTTTAAACTCACATAGGGCTATAAACTGGTGTCACTAGGGTGGGTGTCACCCGGTGCGGTAAGTTCAGGCTGTCACCCCATCATCTTTCACCTCAAATTTTCCCAATAAAACTTTTATTTTGTTGCACCATAATACTATACTTCTTGAAATAGCTGATTGCCTCCCTTCGTTGATAGCTGTTACTGAACGTCAAAAAGAGTGGCGATACAATTTTAAAGTTTCTTTGTTTCTGACATTTTATTATTTAGTTATTGACATAGATTTAAAATGTCAGATTTTAGATTAGAAAAATATTTAATATCAACTAAACATGCTTGCCTTTGTTGTTAAAACTTATGATGTTAGCTTAGTATCGACGACGAATTTATTACTCGGTACAAAATAATAATGATTAACATTTAAAAGCGTACAAGAACTGTTCTTACATCCCCAGTAGGAAAAAGCCTCCAAGTAGTTCTAACATCCCCAGTAGGAGAAAGCCTTAACTAGTTCTAACATCCGTAGTAGGAGAACGCCTCCAAATAGTTCTAACATCCCCAGTAAGAGAACGCCTCCAAGTAGTTCTAACATCCGTAGTAGGAGAACGCCTCCAAGTAGTTCTAATATCCCCAGTAAGAGAACGCCTCTAAGTAGTTCTAACATCCCCAGTAAGAGAACGCCTCCAAGTAGTTCTAACATCAATATGTAGGAGAACGCCTCCAAGTGGTTAAAGCTTGTTGAAAAATGTGAACTGAAATATTTACGCCTCGGCTAACTTTAAATGAAATTGACTGCAAAAGTTCATGCTTGATTCTCTGTGTTGAAAGGTGTACAGATTGCAGGTCCTATTTATTACAACCTTTAAATTCAAATGTCCGTAAATATTATTATAGACAGAAATAAAAAAAAAGATATTAAAATCAATAAATCCACTTCAATATAATACATTCCCATGTGAGCAATGTCAATGAACTTTATTGTCATCGTAACTTATTTACACTTGGAGATCAGAATAACCTAAAAGCAATGGTTCTCAACATAATTGTCATGACAAAGTCTCAACAATTAATTATTTATGTGGTTATTTTGTAAGGTTAGGGGCTAGAGGCCTCAAAAGAAATTAAATGTTCATTAAATTATTTTAAGTGGACCAAAAAAAGTATAATTTCAATCACACCTGAAGTCCTTACCAAGACACTTTAGATCCTCATTTAGTTTGTCTTCATTCGTTTTTCCATCGTGCCGAATATCAAACCATCGTCTCACTTAGAGCTCTGGTATTGTGTAATAAATACACTGACCTATAAAAAATGCAAATATTTAGGCATATTATCATTTTAAAAGCGAGAGAACCTTTACGCGCCATATAGGTCGTTGGGCAAATGTGACCAGATTGAGCATAAATATATGTCTACTCTCGTGCGACATTTGTTAATTTATTTGAAGTGTGTTATGTCCTGGTCAATGTGTCGTGTAAACGAACTCTAGTCGTCGTTTAAACTCATTTCTTCAATACGTTATCATTTTCTCTCTAATCGGATTTCCCCTCTCCCCCTTTCTCCTTGTTTAACAGCATTCCATTCTTTTACTTCTTAAGTTTTAACTGCAAAATTTCATATCCCAGCATCCTGTCAAAGGATAAGTTGACCAATAGCTGGCCTGAAGTCCAATGGGAGACATTGCAAAATAATAGACCAGAGTAAATATAGGCTGACGTCAGTGGAGATGCTCCCTAGGTTTTTTTTTCTACCAATGGTAATAACAAGTTTAAGCAATTCAAACAAACAAAAAATCCCAATAGATTTTCGAGAAATTAAAATGTAAAATTAAATTTAAACATGGAATTTTTTATCGTTTTTTATTTCATCCTTTTCCAACAAACTGAGGAGGAGGGGGGGGGGGACAAAATTTCTGGTAATTTTGACATCAACTAAGTTTGACCAACTCCAATTGTGAATAGCCTGTAGTAAGGGCTTAACAAGGATAATACTGGAATGCTTAAAAGATGGTCTAAACAAGAGACTAAGACCAGAATTGGCTAGTTTCAGTTACTGACCATATTGTCACACTATGCATTATCATAGAACAAATCTATTGAGTGGCAGTTCCCCTGTATGTGACCGTTGTTGATTTTGAGAAAGCCTTAAACGTATTGACAGAGATATAATTTGGAGTCTGATGAACCATTACGGAGTTCCACCGAAGTTCCCCAACCTCATTAAATAGTTGTATAACGGCTCATCAAGCCAAGCAATACAAAACTATAGGCTTATGGAACCTTTTCTAGTTATAACATACGTAAGACCGAGATGTATGCTTACGCCCTTGATATTTTGTTGTAGATTCATTGGGTCTTGTTATTTCAACCCACCAAAAAAAAAAAGGTATACAATGGACCCTAATACAACATCTGAAAGGGTTCGGTGGAGAAGTGTGGTTGTGGCCCTATGCTCCCTAGGGGTTCACAGAAATAAGTAATGTAAGTCATGTCTAGGCTTGGCCATTCTCTTTCCAAAATTCCAGTGTGTTGCAGTCAGTCACGGGCAGTGCCAAGTATTTTTCAAGTTTATGTCTCGTGTCATTACAAACAGCATTAGCTAATGGAGTCACTGCTGTCTTAAAGTCTGCCAGTAAATCAAACGAGTATTTATAAGAGGACACAATAATAGTTCAAAGTTGGTGCAGTGGGTGAATAATATATTTTTCATCCAAGCTGGACAGAAAAGCTGCCTTCAAATCACTCATACTGACACTGTCTGAACCATTGATCTTACAGACTGAACGAAGATGAAATAGCATTGGCCATACATCAGGGGATGTTGGCACATTATCATGAGACAGTTGCACTGTAGCCTTGTGAAATGGATGCAAAAATTCAACGACGTCACTTAACAATTTTTCATTAACATTGTTTAGTTGCTCAAGTTTGTCAAACTGCCTTGCATCAGCAAGAATGGACTTGACATGATTTAAATGACATGACAACGATTGCAGAAAAAAACAACTGACCATTCTAACGAGTAGGAACATCCTGTTTAAGAGTGTGTTCTAGTTCCTGATTTTTTCCACTGTGCTTAAAGTAGCCCACCACTTCTTTTGATGTTTTAATCATATCGTGAACTACATCAGCACCAGGTGATTTCAGAACCTTTTCAACAACTAAGTTCAGATTATGACCTGCACAACTAATTCTAACATCGTTACAATAAGCGGACTTCATATTGCTTCCATAATCAGTAACAAATACAAAGTTGTCTTCCTTTAAAGACTCAGGAAAAAGGGTTCTAAGAATTTCAGTTGTCTTTGCGTTTACTGCTACACTAGTCTTGGACTCAGTAAACTCAAATAGTCCAATTGTAATGTAATAATTATTGTCAATGTAATGGACTGTAAAAGCCTGAAAAGAATGTTTTTGAATGTCATCGGTCCAGTGATCAGTTGTGATTGCGACATGTGCGACCAAAGCAAGTTCGTTTTTTAGCTTTTAGACATATTCGTTATAAAATCTTGGCAAGAGAGACAGCGTTGTCCCATCAGAATAATCTTTATGTGAGCAGGTCAGGCAGGCGCGAGTGAGAGAGACCTTTTCTCTTCTGCTCAACATTAAAATTTACCAACAGTAGGCAGATGTTAGCACTACTGGGTGGGCTCAATCTGTGCACCTCGGTATGGTGACCAAGGGGCTAGAGTCGCCTAAGTAACCAGACAACTAGCTGTAACTAACCTAAACTAAAGGAAAACAAGATAACGAAACTTTAGTTAGGATAAATAAACAAACGAAACTTTATTTACATATGTGTGAGCTTGCGCTCCCTGAGCTAGTTTTATATATATTTTTGTGTATTCTATTTTTTTATAGGCTAGTGCCAAATGTATTATTTGTACTTCCGCTTTTTGTGTAAGTTAGGGTGGGGTGTATAAAAAATTCGCCACGCTGTTTTAAAAACAGTTCAGTGTACAGTTGACCAGTGGTCAGTATAGTATGTCTGTGTGACAGCCGAAGATCTTTGTGGTCTGTCGTGTACTTATTTTTATTCCTGTACCTGGGACGGTCTGTAAGTTTGCTAATGTTACTGCTTTTAGCTGCTGAAAGTAACTGCTGTTTTAACTGTTCTAGGCTGCTGTTGTAGATTTAATTTGTTTCTGTAGGTAATACTAGTGTAGTGTTGCCTTAGAGTTCTATTAGTAAACTTAGTTATAGTCTGTTTCTGTTCTTAGTGAATAGATCTACAAATACTATAGTAAGGTACTAACTAAGGTGTCCTTTTTAGTTTTAGTTATGAGTTGGTTGTAGTAGTAGAATATTGTAGATCTAGACTAGTTTATTGTAGTTTGTTAGTGTAGATCTAGGTCTAGACTAGTGTATTAGTTTTAGTGATTTAGTTAGATAGTTGGGTTGATCAGTTTGTGTTAGTAGTTGGTTAGTTTGTTAGTGTTTGTAGTGGTGTAGATTTAGAGGGTTTTAGTTAGTTGATGGGTTCAGTCGTGGTGGTTAGTCAAGTTAGTGTATATATTATATTTTATTATTGATTTATTTTTGCATATTATATGTAAATAAAGTTTCGTTTGTTTATTTATCCTAACTAAAGTTTCGTTATCTTGTTTTCCTTTAGTTTAGGTTAGTTATAGCTAGTTGTCTGGTTACTTAGGCGACTCTAGCCCCTTGGTCACCATACTGAGGTGCACAGATTGAGCCCACCCAGTAGCGCTAACATCTGCCTACTGTTGGTAAATTTTAATGTTGAGCAGTAAGAAAAGGTCTCTCCCACTCGCGCCTGCCTGACCTGCTCACATATGCAAAAATAAATCAATAATATAATATATACACTAACTTGACTAACCACCACTACTGAACCTATCAACTAACTAAAACCCCCTAAATCTACACCACTACAAACACTAACAAACTATCTAACACAAACTGATCAACCCAACTATCTAACTAAATCACTACAACTACTACACTAGTCTAGACCTAGATCTACACTAACAAACTACAATAAACTAGTCTAGATCTACAATATTCTACTACTACAACCAACTCATAACTAAAACTAAAACAAGAATACCTTAGTTAGTACCTTACTTTAGTATTAGTAGAACTATTCACTAAGAACAGAAACAGACTATAACTAAGTTTACTAATAGAACTCTAAGGCAACACTACACTAGTATTACCTACAGAAACAAAATAAATCTACAACAGCAGCTTAGAACAGTTAAAATCAACAGTTAAAACAGCAGTTACTTTCAGCAGCTAAAAGCAGTAACACAGCAGCAACAATTGCAAACTTACAGGCCGTCCCAGGTACAGGAATAAAAATAAGTACATGACAGACCACAAAGATCTTCGGCTGTCACACAGACATACTATACTGACCACTGGTCAACTGTACACTGAACTGTTTTTAAAACAGCGTGGCACACTTTTTATACCCCCACCCTAACTTACACAAAAAGCGGAAGTACAAATAATAAATTTGGCACTAGCCTATAAAAAAATAGAATACACAAAAATATAGCTCTGGGAGCGCAAGCTCACATTTAGGTAGTCTTGCTTTTGCATCGTATTTCCCTTTGCTTCTTATCTGTCGTTCTTTTAGTAATGTCTCTGCATTTCAGATACCGATGGTTTCAATAGTTTGGGATCAGTTGGAATGATGTCCCTGAGTTTTCTACACATCAGAAGTTGTGATGGTGAATAAGGCAGTCCGCTTATCGGAGTATTTCTAAACTCGAGCATAGCGAGATATAGATCTTTCCCACTTTTGTATGCTTTGTTGAATATCTGCTTTACGATACCAACATACACCTCACTTTGACCATTTGATTGAGGGTACCTGGGGCTTGATGTGGTTATCTTGAAACCCCATTCAGAAGCAAACTCTCCATATTGATAGCAAATAGTCATTGTTCCGCCATTCAAACAAATCTGTCGCAACCTTTTTCCATGGTCTGCATGAGGTAGCAATTTTTCCTTCATATTATTTCTTTTGAACGTTGCACATGTTGAGCATTTCATTATTGTCGAAAAAATATCTTTGGACAATCCTGGCCAAATCACACTCTATCTTGTCATCAATCTGGTCTTCTCAAGACCAAAATGACCTGTGTGCAACTTGTCGATAATTTTATTTCTCGTACTTTGAAGGAATTATAATTCTGTTCTCATAAAACAATATTCCATTCTCTTCATGAATACTGTCTTTAAATGACCAATACACTTTTACTGTTTCATGAAGTTTTTAACTTTGGCCAACCTTCTCTGACATAATTGCTCAATAACTTCAGTTTAACATCAGATTCAGTTTTGCGACGAATTTCTTGTATCTTCTGATCACTTCCCGGAAACTGTGCTGTTGCACTATGAGTTTCCATAACCATTTCATCATCTGGCCTCAATTGCTCTTGACCATGTAATAGTTTATCATCTTCACGCAACTGAGAACCTGACGTAGATGTTGCTGTTAGTTGATTTCTCTCCATCAACTCTCGTGGAACTTTATTCTGTTGCTTGACATCATGTGCTTCGAGGTTTTCTTTTGCTTCAATTAGTTTTAAAGCAATAGATGTCTTCATACCTAAAACTGGGTTTATTTCTTTCTTGGATCGCATATAGATCATCTTGGACCTCCACATCGTCGACTTTAAATGTGACCGATGCAACTCCCTTCAGTTCTAATGCTTCATCCCCTAATGCTCGTAGGGTAGTATTTGAGTGCTTTAACTGACTATCAGTTTCTTAAGTGTTCCACATTGACTCTGATATGACATTACCATATGCTTCTGTGTCAATCTTCATTTTGACTATTTTTCCCATAATATTGACATCAACAATCCAAACTTCGACATTGTTGTCAGTACCAACTGCCTCAAACCACAACTCATTTACTTGGCTTGCTTTCAGGGACATCTTCCAGTCAATCAACAGCCTTGAAGTGTTTCGAACGACTTTTTGCAGCGAAATGATTTTTCTTTTTACTTTTTCAGCATGTCTGACCGAATGCTGGGCAATTGTATTTTCCAGTATTATGTTGGCCGATTTGGTGGGGTCAGGAGGGGGCGATGGTATCAATCCCGCCCCCTCCATACACTTTCGAGTGGGGGGGGGGCTGTCCAATTTATTTCTAGAAATCACAGCTTGCTAACAGAATCAATTAAATATCTATATGATTAAAACTTGTTATTGATATTTTAACCGATCTTTATATTATGTCGTTCCATGTTTGCAGATTGGGAGGGGGGGGGGGCAAATACCTCTACTGCCCTTCCCACCTAAACCCTTTGAGTGGGGGTGGCGGTACTACTTTTATGGAGAAATCATAGTTTGTGAACAAAATTAATTCAATTAATATATACATTTTTTATTATGTCAATCCCTTTCTGGTATCTTGGCTGATTCAGTGAGGTTGGGGGGAGGGCGATCGCATGTCCTATTTTTATGGAGAATCATAGTTTGTGAACAAAATTAGTTGAGTCGCCCCAACCCTATTCTTTAATGCCAAATGCAATCTTTAGCAGAAATTATTAAAGGAGTGAGGATTAATCGTTTTAACTCTACCGCCCCTCCCATTTTCAGACAGAGTTTATGTAATTTCACATGAATTTATAATAATTATTTTAAGAAAGTTAGAATTCAAACGAAATTTTTCAGTATAAGAGTCACGATTGAGATGAGTTCTAAACCCAGTTAATCTTATCATAGTCCTTTTTCCCAACCTTTACTCAATCTGATATTTTGCTAGTTAAATAAATTTGGGACTATAAGTCACAATTTATACTTGAATTTTATTGAATATTATTTATCGAATAATTATTTTTTCGGCGTCGATCCTCAAAGCCAAAATCTAAATATGTGGGTTATCTTATCTTTTCAAGGAAAAAATCGGTTTTATTTGCAATTTATTAAGGGCCTATAAATTCATATTAGAATACTTTTCAAGTACAACATTATTCGAAAGGTCCTTTTTTAATAGTATGAATAATGGGCCTTTGGTCAGGAGAATGCGTTTCTTCTGTGAAGAATGCAAGAAATCTTTTTTGGCGTCGAAACCCCACTGATGAATAATGAGCTGTAGATGTCAGGAGAATGCGTTTCTGCAGTGAAGAATGCAAGAAAACGCTTTGGCGTCGGAGCTTCGCCCCACTAGGAAACCTTATAGCGATGCCCCAGTTGTTTTTTTTTTTGCCGGAGGTTGAGAAATGATGCTTTTTTTACTCTCATATATATATATGTGTATATATATATGTGTGTGTGTGTGTGAGTGTGCTGTACGTACGCTTATGCATAGGGTTAGGGTTTACTGGGCGTTAAGGTTAGGGTTTGGAAAAAAATCGCCCCCCCCCACTCCAAAGTTCTGGATCCGCCAGTGTAGCTTAGGTTGTTCAAAATCTGTACTAGCCACTTCTAGTAGTTTTTGTTTTTTTTTTGTTTTTAGAAATATCACTTTAAATGAAATAACACAGCATACATGTATTGAATATTTTTATTTCGAGTTTGTACAAAGATTATATCATCAACTCATCCTGTCCGTCTGTCTGGTCAAATGTTTGTACACGTTATTTCTCCCACACCCAATCTCGGATCAAGTTGAAATTTTTGCAAAATTATTTCCTGTACCCGACAAAACAAGGATCAGTAAGAAAAATAACTTTTGGTTTTTAATTTTTTTTTGTTAGGTATCTGGAATAATGGAAAGAAATTGTGCTTGTCTGATGTTGTTGAAAGTTGAATAAGTCCACCTGAAGACGCTTTATCCCTGATTTAACTCGTTTTTTTTTAATGCATTCAAAAAGCGATCACTGAAACATTAACTGGAGACAACTCCCCCCCCCCCTTTCCCAACTGGCCCAGACAAATGATGGGATCGTAGGCTTCGTAGCGCTTTGAAAAAGCTAAAAGCATGAATTTGCGCTAAACAAAAACAATTGGTAAAAAAAAAATTAAATCGAGCATATTTATTATTGTTAATCTAAATCTAATAAAAATTTAATCACGCGGCTGATGTGTAGAAGTTGATACAATAACAGTTAATCTATATATATATAATTCTCTTTGTCGCTCAAGAGTTTTGATAAGAAGAAGTAAAGGAAAGATCACTCTCTTATTTCTGCGGATAGTTACCCCACGAAAAAACAAGAGGGGGGAGAACAAGTATTCACGGTCACTACGGATGGCTGCCTGGTCGTGCGATTTGCGCGCTGGACTGTCGTTTGGATTTATCAAACCCTGCCCGCTCCCATCCCCCTTTGTCTTTCAATTCTGAAGGAACATCCGAAACATGTAAAACATGTAACATGTAAAACATTTTACAAATAGCAGCGCCAGACCTAACTATTATGACCAAGAAGTCATGGAAAGAGAACAAGTAATCTACTATGTATATTCACCCGTCACTAAATAGCAGGGCTGGACTTAACTATTGTGGGGCCCTATACGAAACGGATTTCGCGAGGCCAAGTAGAGGCCCCATCAGTATGAATCTAGAGGGCCTCTTTAAGGTAGAGAAGCGGATAATAAATGAAATTTAAGAGTTTGTATTAGAAAATAAATTCGTCTATGCATTTTATTCATTCTTTACTACGTACAGAATTACTTTACGAGTAAAGTCATACAGTATATCATAAAAATTGTTTCCTACATAGATCACGCTCAATAGCAAGAATTACCAAATGTTTCAATCTATCTTTAAGAATTGTTGACCTCAAGTAATTCTTCATTAGTTTGAGGCGCGAGAAGCTTCTTTAATCAGATTACACATTTAAGGCTAATGCATAATGCCGTTTTTATTTATCGCTCGTAGGATTGGCGTTTTCCATATTGAATGACACCCCAAAATGACAATTTTTGTCTATATATTCCGTATATTTTTAAGGACTTTTTCGTATCTTTTGCAATTTCGGGAGATTTCCAGGAGCTCCTGTTAAATCGACAGGAGGGCGCGGGAAATCTGTTTTAAGTTATAAAATGATTTAATTTAATAATTTATACACCCTGAATTAGCGCGGGTCCTATGAAAGTGCGAGTCCTATAAAAGTGCGGGGCCCACTGCGGTCGCATAGTTTGCAGTGGCCTAAGGCGGCCCTGGAGGATAGCGGCGTATGCTACGCCGCCGGTCGACTAGAAGATCCTATTTTTAAAAGTATGTTTTAGATTTCTCTTGTTTATATATATATATATATATATATATATATATATATATATATATATATATACTCCTGGCTATTAGAATCACTAAAAATATTTTTTTTGTCGGATGACCTTCGTGATGTCAACAAACTAAATTAGGAAATTTAACACAAAATTTCACAAGGTTTCTCATTCACTCTTGGAATGAAGTTATCTCTCTTTTCTTGTTTCCATTTTTACATGTCAATAATTGATTGGTTCATTGACCTACAGGTCTTTCTCTCACACATACGCAAACCTTTTTCTTGCCTCTCACTCTCACACACAATTCTCCCCCCCCCCTCTGTCTCTCTCTTTCTCTTACATTTCTTGTAGCAGTCTGATATACACAATGATGTTAGGGTATTGTTGGTAATGAGAACCCATTTCCTTTTATCAGTTTAACTTCTGCTGAGTCGGCATTATCAGTGCTTGCCAATATATAAACTGACTTCGAATTGACTATGCTATATTGAAGCCATACACAAATTCGAAAATAGAGGCCCCATCAGTATGAATCTAGAGGGCCTCTTTAAGGTCTAGCCCTTGCAACAAGAATGTCTGGGGGAGAGCTGTGAGTTCCCCGAGCTAGATTCGGGGCTGACACAAAACTGACAAGAAATGTCCTGCAATTTTGGGCTGCAGAAGTGCATTAGGGCTCTATTCAGACCGAAAAGAAAGAAGGTAGAGTGCTAGAAATTAAAAGCCATTTAAAATACAATAGATATAGTTTAAACTGTAAAGCTATTTTGAAGCTACATGTGGAACCAGAGGCGCCTTTAAGAGGGGGGGGAGGAACCGCCCAATGCAGTGGCGTAGCTAGGGATTTGGGGGCCCAGAGGACTTGTCCCTGCATTTTGACATTCGATATCATGACATGAGATAATTTACTTAATAATTATATAGTCTAAATTCCAATTGGTACATTATATAAGTAAAATTAGCAAAAAATAATCATTAAGACTCTTTCAATGAATAATACCGTTGTTTTTTGGCGAGATAATGCTAATGCAAGTGACAAATCTCAATCATATCTCCTCAAGTCGTGCTTTCTTTGCATCGATAACATCATCTAGAATAATCTAGATCAATGCTGTCTAGTATTTTTGACTCCACGGTTTGATTCATGATCACTAGAGTTCTAGAAATAACGTTTCGGCATTTCTGCAAAAAGAATCAATGGTCTTTAACTTAACAAGTTGATTCGTGAATTAACCTTGAATCATAGTAGATGTCACGAGTCGAGACTGTGACCCACTTCGACCAGTTTCTAGAAGCCCAGGTCAAGTCAGAGTTGACCAGAGTAAACAAGTTAATTTTAGAATCAGAGAAAGAGGCTAAAGGGAAAAAATAGCAGACGTCAGCTTCTAGAAGGTCACAGTTAATAAAATAATTAGGGGAGAAGTTTCTATGATTCTGGGAAGTACGATTGAGAAAAGTATAAATTAAGGGAAAGTTAGTTAGACAAGGTCCTCGCATTGTAACGATTCTTGAAAGTAACGGTCTTATGTCTTTTTTAAGCACTCGCGTGTCTATGTCAAATTAAGTAAATATAAGATAGCTGAATAGGTTAATTTTTTGTGAATATCTTTTATATTAAAGCTTTAATTTTTTTTTTAAATTGACATAATCATTGGGCTTACATATGGTGTTTTCTTCAGATCAAGAAAAGAAAACAAAATGTTGACAGCTTCGAATAGTGTTCAACTTATAAACTAGGTTTTCATGTAGTCATTATTATAATTGCTATTACTTTTCTTTTTACATTGAAGGTGAATGGAATTGTACATTCAAATATTTTCTAAAATCGATATCTCTCTCTTTTCTAGGTGTTCTGATGGTAATAAATAAGTCAGCTTGTGATAAAAAGGCATGTGTGTCGAGAGATAGAAAGAGAGAGAGATAGAAAGAGAGAAAGAGAGAGAGAGAGAGAGAGGAGGGTGACGTTATATCAGATGGCACAGCGCCTCATCTCAATTCTTCGTGTCCAGCCAATTGTCCATGTATAGATCTAGTATAAAATCAAGACATTGTCAGACTCGTACATACAATTATTTCGGAACTTACGGCGAATACATGTTTTGAATAAGTTCTAAGTTTCAAATTGTAGGTAAGCTTTAAAGAAATAGACAGATATGAATAAGCTTATTATTATTTTTTCAATTTCCATTTTGTTATAACAACATAACAATGGCTTCACGTTATGATCACATTATCTTGGCACTGACTAAAGGGTTAAGATTGACTTATCAATGGCCCAAGCTATAACAGCTACTCAGGAGTAGCCTGGTCAATGGCCATGTAGTACGAGCTTCACGATGATTCCTAGTTGGAACCCTGCCCGACGCTATCTGCCGCAGGAGGCTCGAGTTAGAACGTTGCCGTAATCATCTTCATTTCTGAAAAAAAAAAAAAGAGAAAATTTTCTGAAAAAAAGAAAAACATTTTTTTTTTAATATTAAAAAAAACATCAAAGTTTATATTAAGCGTAGTTGTATCAATTCGTTTGGATAATAATAAATCTGTGCGATTACAAATATTTTTTTACCAATAGTTTTTGTTTAGCGCAATTGAATGCTTTTAGTTTTCTCACTACGCTTGTCTGGACCAGTTGAAAAGGGGCGGGGGAGAAAGAAGGGGATATCTGGGTGACCGCTTTTTAAATGCATTTATACCAAACGACCTGAAATCAAACTCGATGGCTAAAACCTCCTCGTGCCAAAACACTAACCACTGTACCAGGGAAGTGCTTATGAAAATAGGTTTTATAGTTATCTATTGTTGGCTTCAAACTTTAAAGCGGCGACCTACATAGTATAAAGGGGGCTAATTAAGCTTATACCACCCCATAGTCATGCACAATTTATTTTCCTTGTTCGAGATACCAAATAAAATAATTAACAACCAAAAATTAATTAACTAATTTAAACTTTGTTTTTCCAGCTAACCAGTAAGATCTTTTTACTTGGGACAATGGCATTGTTCTCAAGAGAACATTTTGTATGCTGATACACATATAAATATAGGCCTATGCGCTCAAAGCTTTTTTTTTTTCCCCGCTCATTTCTTTTGGATTGTGCACTAGCTGAACGGGGGTGGGGGCAACGAAATTTTAAGAAGAAATTTCGCAATTTGGGTAAAAATGGTTTATTTATCTTATGCGAATTTTTGTTAAATAATAATCAAATCTACCCGTTTTGTGAGCATTAAAACGATTGACTTTCCCCGTAGCACTAAACTATCGTTCAGTGGAAGTCTTCTGCTGACCAAAACAGGCCTGCTACAAGAGATTTCGCTTAACATGAAGGTAATCTTACGATGAATAATGCTTACACCCCATGTGCCTCAATTGTCACTCACACCTCAGTATCGGCCTGTGTCCCAAGACTCCCAACCTTAATTTATTTCACTTAATTTGACATGCCCTTTTAATAGGATGGATAGTAAACTGTGGACGTCAGGAGAAAGCGTTTTTGGATCGAATAATGCAAGAAAACGCTTGGCGTCCGAACAACGCTGGGGAAGCTTTAAGCGCTCCTCAGACCCCCTAGATATCGAAGAAGAACTGCAACGTTTTTTTTCCTGTCGAACATTGTAAAACACTGCTCTAGATTCATATCTATGAATTCTGGGATTGAGGCTTGACTATAGGCATATCAAACTATATGTATTTATGGAATTTGTTGTAAATTTTCGAAATACACATCTGATATTGATAATTCTTGATTTATATTCTTAGTTTCTTTTATACCTGATATGTACAAGAAATTACTTTATGTTTAGATTGTTTAAATAAATAGGATTCTTTTGTCTATTATTTTTTTAGCTTTGACAAGCTCAAGTGATCTAAGATATTGACAGATTCCCGAATAGAATTTCAAAAATATTTCGTTCAGATGAAAGCCATATTTCGAAGATGACTAAGTCACAAAGCAAGAGTGGTCAACAGCAGTCTGTATTGTCTAATCTAATCTCAATGTTATCAAATTCAACCTCCGCATTATCTAGTACAGACCTTGAGTTCTCTAATTCAATCTATGAATTTTCAAATGCAACCTTGAAGTTGCCAAATGCCTCTGTGACATCTAACACGGACCATGAGTTCATTACTTCTTTGTTGAGTAATGCTACCACTGAATGGTCCAATTCCTCCAATGTATCCTACAATTCTTCACAAGTGCACTACCCCCTTTTTATATTGACAGTCGTCCAGAAATACGCAATGCCCCCACTGCTTGTGTTTGGCATCGTCACCAACGTCCTTACGCTCCTGACACTAAGGTCTCCAGCACTGAAACAGTCTCCGTACGTTTACCTGGCCGCTTTGGCCGCTGCTGACCTCGCAGCTCTGGTCCTCACCTTCATTGACCACATCTGCGACCACAAGGACCTTGCGCACACAGTTTTTCGTATTCGAGTCTACTATCCTCTTACCAATATGGCCGCGACAGTCGGAGTCAATGTAATGTTGGTACTAACTATCGAACGGTGCTTCTTCGTGCAGTGCCCTTTAAAGGCTCCAATAAAGTGTACCGTCTATAGGGCCAGGATACACATCATCATCATCTTCCTGTTCAGCTTGTTTGTCAACCTTCCTAGGTTTTTTTGGTACAATGTTAAAGTTTTTAATAATTCTAGCGAAGTTGGTTTTCACATATTTATCAATTATGACCCTTACCTATCTAAAGTTATCGCTTGGATCCACAGCACTGTTCATAATTTTATTCCTTTTGTGGTCATGATTGTACTAAATCCCTTTCTTGTATACAAAGTTCGGCAACAACAGAAAAATCGACGCAATCTAGGCGTTCGTCTATTGGTTAGTATCACAATATGGTCACGTGAACAAACGCGCCTAACGACAGTTTTAACCGCCATCATTTTTCTCTTCATTGTTCTCGTTCTGCCTTCCGCCTTCGCTGACGACCCCATCTTGAAAACCATAATGGGTAAGGATTGCAACGAAGATCATATCTATATCTATCAGGTGACATCCAACATACTCATGTGGTTCAACTTCTCCGTCAGTTTCATTCTCTACACTTTCATGAACAGTAAATTTTTGAAAGCATTTAAGGAACTTTTGTCCGCATACACGCCAGGCTTTCTGAGGAGATCTGTTAAAACCGGCAGATTGGCGAGACAGGCCAGATTTCATGTGACTTTGAAGAAAGAATGTAGCCAGACGATCTCTTTAAATCGAGACTCTTCACTGAGCGGTATATTAAACTAAAAAAAAATCTTTGAAGAAGTCAGGTTTGACCTTAGTAAGGGTCATTCGGGACTGCCACCCAAGAACCCGAGCTTCAGGCAAGTCTATAAATATAGCATGACTAAGTGGACAACATCAAACGACAAAAGGCGCTTGCACCTTGATGAACCAGCCTACCAATAGTTGCTGTTAAAATACCTAAACTGTGGCAAAGAGATCTCTTGGAAATTTTAGGCCTATAACCTGAACGTCACACATTTCCACTACAGCATCGCAGAAGTTATAAATAAACTGGTTCATAGTTCAAGTATTTTGCCAACCTTGTGAACTAGAAAATGGCTATAGTTTAACAGCTAACGATTTGTGTAGCGAGATAATGTGAAATTAGTTTTGCCAAAACTATTCACCACTCGGTTTAACTTGGGCCTTTAAACTGAATGACTAATCCTTAGAATTGTTATTAATATTGTAAAGTGCGTGTTTCTTGAACTGTATCGTGTTCATGCTGACAAGAGTTGTGCAAAGGCTTTCGGTTTGTTTTTCAATGGACACACACACAAAAATCTGTTTTCTTTTAAATTTAGTAAAAAAAAAAACGTATTTAAATATGTAAATTAAATAAGATATTATACAACAACAAAAAATAACTGTGACGTCGTTTCGCTCGCCAAGTTGGACCTGTGCAACGTTTTCGCGAGAGGTCGTCTGCTACTAAATCGACTCAAAAACTTTTTTTTTAAGTAT
Source organism: Biomphalaria sudanica (assembly GCA_036873155.1). Lineage (NCBI taxonomy): Eukaryota > Metazoa > Mollusca > Gastropoda > Planorbidae > Biomphalaria > Biomphalaria sudanica. Next base: position 2,698,521 of record JAZGLO010002645.1, on the reverse strand, counting down.
ATGTTTCAGCAAGTCACGTGATACTTCACTTTCTCGTGTTGGGTCGAATTGCCCAAATTCCTGTGCATCGTTCTTTTTAATGAATTTTACGACAACAAAAAAAAACCAAACAGGCTGGTTCCAAGACGTCTTGCTGAACACGAATATGATCTTACCACGATCACACGAGTGTTTATAACTGTATTTATCAGTCGCTTGTCATACGACATACAATAAGCTATGAAAGTTGTTTGAGAATGTTCTAACAAATGTCTTATGTCTTCCTTCTGACCTTGAACAGTAAACAAAATTTGATAAAAACACGTGATGCCAGTGCTGTCCGGCACATCCAAACTACTGTCCATTGTGAAAAATGAAACTACAGACGATCTGTTCCGTTGGACTTGACGATTTTTTTATTTATTTTTTTTGCCTGTGAAACTTACATGTCCCCTTAAGCGAAAAGCTTTGGCCATCACCGGCTTAGACTAAGGATTCATTTCATTTGTTGTTGTTTTGAATGCTTATTATATCTCACTATAGAGATGTCAAAGAGACCTCATCTGAAGATTTCTGAAGGGTTTTGTTCCCTTGCTGACAAGAATTCCAGCACAGTTTTCAGTGCATATCGTTGCTATAGAGCGATGCCTAAACTAAACAGAAGTGGCTGAGAGAGAGCGCCTCCATTCATAACTCGCCCAATACGACATATTGTCTATTTAGTACTAAACTACGATACGAAACAAGAAAAAAAAATATATCTAAAATGAAGCTAAGAAATCTTTTTTCGTTCAAATAGTCAACTAAAAGAAAAGAAGGTTAATTATTAGCATAAAGACTTTATTACTTAATTAGGCGTTTCTTTTTAGAAGACATTTCAGAAAGTCTCCTTTCACGTGATACTTAACTTGCAATGACTTGACCTAGATTTGTCTGTAAATCTGTACCAGATTTAATCCTGGAAGTGGATTATAGCAGAAGACCTTTTTCTGATTATACTGACACGGATTGACCGCTACTCTTCTGTCTCATTAAAGTTTCCAAATAAATGTGTTTGAAGGCTTCTCTAAGATGTCTCGTCTACTAGGCGTTTTTTTTTTTTTTTTGGATTGGATTCCTGTCTTTGTTGTGTTGTGATCTATTTTCATTTAGTCATTATTAATGTTTCTGCGAAGCTCATTTTGATAACTAGGCCTAGAGTCTATAGACTTTCATTCTTTTCACCTGCATATTAAAAATCAAAATCAACATTTTGGCCACCTTCTAGGAAAGTGGCTGGCAGTATCCATTGTGCCTAGGTAATTCTAAAAACCTAAAACTAGTTTAAAATGAACACTATATGTTCAGATAGGTTTTATTGCTATATTTATGTTGTTTTATTCAATTTATTGTGTCAATGTGACCTAAATGTCTTATCAGTGTTTTCTTTTCAATATTAAACTAAAATCAATTAAATATTACGACTATTTCATTGTTAGTTTTGTTTTTTTAATTATTTTTCTAATCTTTTTTTTTAATTACAGTGAAGATACGATTGAAACCGGAAGTGGTTTATAATTTAAATGTCCCATTTTGTTTTTATCTAAATCTCATCACAGATATTTATTTTATGTGGTCAGTAAAGTTATGCTGACAAGTTTAAATTTATGCTATTGAAATTCAGTCAAGTCTATCGCACGAGCCACGACACGAATAAGCGATTCATCTGTACAGACAAATCTTAAGTGTATGGAAGACATGTCTCTGAGAGGCCAGAATGGAAAGGCTGAGTCAGCAGTTAAAATTTTGAAGAACATAATGAATAAATCTAGAGAATCAAAGTCAGATGCTTATGAAGCTCTTCTGGAATTTAGAAATACTCCAAGGCAAGGCACAAATCTAATCCCAGCTCAGATGTTTTTTTGGTCTGATGACTTGAACACTGATACCAAACAAAAGGAGTAACATTAAGATTTCTACATGTCCAGAGAACATTATGAGAAGGAAAGTGTTGAAAACGTCAGATGAGTGTAAAAACATCTTATGATAAGAGGTCAAGAAATTTAAGTCAGGTGAGAACTGGGCAGATGGTCTATTTCCAATCTCCTAATGACCCTACATGGAGACGTGAAAGAATCCAGTCTCAAGTCAACCAGAGAGCTGACATTATTCGAGGTGACAATGGTGCAGTGTACTAAAGAAAGAGAGTGCATATCAACCCGAACAGAGAAACAGAAGAAGATATATTCCCCGATACTGACGACAACTTACAATAGGACAATAGAACTCATGATCAACACAATCGCGACTTATCAACTCATCATTGCCTGCAACCAAGGGATCAGTTGAAGAAACCGACAAGATTCAATGACTATGTGTCTTGATGAACTATTGAATGTTGAATTTTAAATGTGATATGTTTCATATTCATTGAAGCGTATATATGTATGTTATGCGTATATATGTATGTTATGCGTATACATGTATGTTATGTTTTGTTGTTAATGTTGTTGTGGTTTTGTTTTATTTTCTTCTATGATACTCCCCGAAATGTTTTATTTTTAAAGAAAAGGGGATGTTGATTTGGTGCGCAAAGGTGCACGCGTTCAATATAGTAAAGTATCGTTCTCCGACATGACACTAATGGTTGTTGTTTGTTTATTGCTGTGAACTTAGATCTTAATTAACATTACAGGGGAAGAAATTTTGTTTCTAAACCTAAACCAAATTCTACAAAAGCATATAATGATATTTTATGGAGCTTATTATAAAACTAAGCTATTTATTATTGTGAAAAATTGCATGGAATTCGGGTAATTATCTCCTAGTAATTATTTTCTACAATGAATCTTGAGCATTATTCTTAGCAAAAAGTAAAGAAGCAATAATACATAAAATACTGAACCATATTTTAAAAATAGAATCAGTCATGACTAGTTATTAGAGAGCAGTGATTACCAAAGCGGTCCCAATGGACCCCAAGGGGTCTACGAAAGTGAAAAAATAAATTGGGGTGAGATGTCCACAGGGGTCTACGATAATAGATTTCATTTAAGCAGGTCGTGACTTTAATTTTTACATTCCATTGATGTAACTCTTTCATACACTAATAAATGATTTGTACCTCAGTTAAACCTTTAAATATTTATCCTGCCATTCAAAAAGAAAATTGTATTTAATTTCAATACTTAATTATATTTATAGAGCTTAATTTTGTCTTCATGTAACTGATGTTTAGCAAAAAAAATGTAGACCGTACAGCGTATACAATTTAAAAACTGAGTTTCATTTCTTCCTTGTCAAACAAGCTGTTACCTAACTGCCCTTTAATTATTATATGAAACCAATTATGCTGGAGGATCATTTGAGACAAAGCCTACCTGACAAAATAGATAAAGATTTGAAAAACTTTCCAACACTCAAAGATAAAGTTCATAATAGACCCACACAATTTCTCCTGAACATCGTGTACAGAGAAAACAGTTTGTGAGCGTCTTACAAGATCTCTTGACTTACAGCAAACTACGGGAAACACTCGAGATAGAACATTGACTTTTACCAGCCTTTGTAGGTTTAAAAACTATTTTACATAAATCTATATCTGATTTTATTAAAAGAATTTCTATAAGCAACAATACATCAGTGGCATGAGTTATAAAATTAAAAGCTTCTTATGTAATTCTTTGCAAACAACATATACCGAGAAAGATAAGATACAGTTTGAGATTAGCGGCGTCATCGGTTCTGTCAGGGTGTAGTGTTGTGTGCTGCAAACAGCCTAATGGTCGTTGGCTCATTATTTTTCCTGAGTTTACCCACATAACCTTTCCCATATTTTGGTGTACCTTCAAGGCAGAAGAGGTTTGAATTCAGTTTTCCTTCTGCGTGGTGAGTAATCCAAGGCTAATGACCCATTCCTGCTCGAAGCTGACTGGTTTAGGCGAACCTCGCCTTCCTCCTTCTCCTGTTAGTGACAACAGTTCTGCGGACCCAATATTTGAACCGCACGTGAAAGATCAAGAAATACACGAGAAACTGCTCTTGGCTAAAACTTTTACAATGATGTTTAAGGCAAATTAATTAATATTTAATGTTTGAGGGAATACTTCATAGAACAACAAATTCCTATATGAAACATAATATCCGCAGCAACGAATAATTAAAAAAAACTTTTTCCAGTGTGTTTGATGATTCCAGTAATAAATATTAAATGCTATTTTAGTTTGTTAAAATTTGAATTTCATCAATAAAAAAGATAGATCTCTATACATTTTAATGTAGCTTTAAATGAATTTTTCAATATTCAACTCACTACAGTCAGAAATTGATTTTTTTTAAATATTGATGAATTTGCAAAAATGCAGGGGGTCTACGAGACAAAAAGGTTTGGGAATCACTGTTATAGAGCATACTAATTTATTTATAGATGTTTCATCCTGTTATATTCGTAGGACGTAATCATCTTCTTTTTTGAAGTAACGTCTGTATTATATAAGATAAGATAAGATATTATTTTTCTTAGATGACAATGAACCAATTGTTACACAAAGCTTTTATTTTTGTATTGGAAAGTTTGACATCCCTGTTAGGAATATATTTTATAAATTGTATTATTCTTTTATGCATGTGATGATTTGAAACCTGTTAAGGGAAAAATTTTTTTTAGGAATAGGCCAAAAACTATAGAGAGCATTTTGACAGGCCAAAATATTTTTTTATATTAAAAAAAAAACGAATAGAACCTTTTTGACGGTATCCAAATAAAACAAACGGAATGTTTTGATCATAATGTTTTGTCATAATTTGGTTCCAAATGGGACTAAGTTATTCTTCAGAGAGCACTGAAATGTTCATCCTGTATTTCAGACACTTTTTTCTAAGCGTATTCTTGACACACAAAATGCTCATAAATATATGAAGAGACAAAGGTTGAACAGATTCTCTGAGCATATTTGGAAGACTGGATTTCAACAACTCATATTGGATCATTTACATATAATTGTTTCAGATAACTATTAGATGAATTATTCAATGAATTGAAGCTGCAGATCTGATTTCAATACTTCCCACTCCACAGGAGCACTGAATGAATCTGAATTCAACAGAACTCTTGAAAGGTGTGCCCTATATATTGGTGAGCAATGGGTTGTTTCCTTCTTCTTTATCCTTTCATTAGTTCAAGAGAAGGTCAAATCCTGAACATTTTCTTCATATATTTTGAGTGTTATTTTGTTTTAAATAAACAACACTGGTCTGAATAATCAAGATGCACAATGATACTAATTGAATTTAGAAAAAAAAAAGAGGGCACACTTTTGCCAAGGAGACAACCAGATAACAGACTTCTGATAATAAGCTCTTTAACTGTTTGGTCATTGAGACAACCAGATAAGACTTCTAATTATAAGCTTTTTAATTGTTTGGTCATTATTTCACACAGAAACAAACACCAAATTCATGCACAGAGTATTCAAGCAAATACATCAGGTCAAAATATAAAAATGTCCATACAATGAATTCAACTTTACAGGATTGTACATAACTATAAAACAAAGGGTGTCAAATATTTACAAATATTTGTTGACCATTGCAAAGAAATTTTCTACTCGTGGCTAGGAACATCAATTCCTTCACACCATCCTCCTAATGTCAAGGTGTACACATTAAGGGCAATCTTTAACATCATGGACAGTCTTGACATTTTTACACTGACATGGATCAATAAAGCGGACATTAATCTACATATATATATATATATCAATAAATAGTGACACTGTATAAAGACTTAATGATGCTACTTGGCTATAACAAGGATCATAACATTCTAAGATTTATGCTGGGAGAGAGAGAGATTATAGTATAGCATACATACTACAGTAACCATTGCATACAGAGTTGTAAATAAATGAGACTGAAAGAAACCTGATCCATAACAAATTTTTTTTTAAAGTAAATTAATTGAATAATTAACCCATGGAAAATAGTATACAATTATAATTTTGTTAATTATGGTTGAAAGAAATAATGAATGAAAATAAGTTTGTCCTTATCTCTCATTTTCTAAACAGTTTCTACAAAAAAACAATTACCTCCCCCTATATTCTTAACAATAATTTATTCTGAAATGCACATATTCCAATAAAACAGTAGTGTACACTATGTAATGCGTACAGTGCCACTACAGCTGTACAGTGCCACTACAGCGGAAGGATAAAGTAGTTGTGGAGAGAACTAGTAAGTACTGTGAACATGTTTCTTTTGCATCTTTTTCAAATACTTTTCTTTCCTACCATTTCTCTAACTATCTCTTTATCTTACCTTTCAAATAAACTGCAGATGTTTTTTCAAAAAAGAAAACAATTACTTCCTATTGAATAATCTAACACTGCATGTTAGAAACTTAAGCTCTAAAAAAAACTCTTAAACTGTCATTGTTATTTCTGTCAATTTAAACTGTTAAGTTATTGTTATTCCTGTCAATTTAAACTCTGTCAAGTCATTGTTTTTGCTGTCAATTTAGGCTCTTATTTAGGGTTCAAAATGTTGATAAACAAATGATAAACAAATGATATTTTGAGTTAATGGACTTTGTAAATAAAGACTATAGACTCAAAAAGGTCACTGCTGTATGACAGGACAGTATAATTGATTGAAAGCTGGCACAGTGTCACTGTTTAACTTTTATAGGCAGATCACACTATAATTGCTGATAAAGCATTAGTAATGTTTGAAATTGTAAATATGCTTAGTAAATATGCTGTGCCTTGAGATGTCATACTATTAAGTAACTATGCATCTAAGTCAAAGAAGCAGGAAAAGATATATGTTATCAATACACCAACTTGACTTCATTTTAGTCACTCAAAGTCAAAGATAATTAAAAATAAATTAGAAAATAGTTCCATAATTTAAATCAAAGTCCAGCGTCAAATCTCAGAATTGAATGAATTCCATTTAGTCAAATGCAGCAATTAGTAGTTTGAAATAGAAAGGTATCTCTATTAACAAGAGGTTATACCATTATATTATAGTATCTCTACCCCAAGCACTGGCTCAGAGGGACAGAGAGCTAGGCTTAAGAAGACTTTGCTGTCAATTAAGCAGTGCCATAGTTAGAAGCATGAATATGTTGTTCCCCCCTCTCTCCAAAAGAACTTAAAAACAGTGAATGAAAAAAAATTGTTTTTAAATTGTGTCAACCTGTTTGTAATAAGTACATACATGAACAAAAAGATTTCCATTTTTTTACAAGTTAGTGTCATAAGACTCAAAGCTTGAACATTTTCTTAAAACTAAAATCAACTTTTGATGTCCCCTCCAGGTCCCTACTAGTCATGCGCCAGGAAAGTCCATTCATGCCATGGTTACTACACAACTCCATTTAAAGCAAAATATGTCAGCAATGTTAATTGATTAATCAGTTTTGCGAATATGATTGCTAAATGCTGTGAACGAGGGAGGGTAGGAAGGAGACTGTGTGTGGAAAGAATTTAGTAGTCAGTGACACTTATATATTAGTATATAGAATCAAAAGGGTCAAATCAATGTACAGGAGGAATGTGTAGGACTAAAAACAAAAGTACTTCATGACACCTTGGTGTTCACCAGGGGTGCAGTCTAAGAACAAGATTAAGGAGGATGATCAGTGTAATAATAAATAGATGAAGCATTTACATGTCTTCAATTTATCAGAAAACTCAATTGGACATTTTGTCAAAGACATTTTTCAATGTCCAGTTGTTGATTCAATAGAGCTAAGAAGTTACAAAGTCAATGATTTTACATTTACTTGCTTGAATCTCAGTCTTTTTTTTTTTGGCAGTTAGAAAAAAAAAATTTTAATGCAAAAAAAACTAGATTTATGTTGAACATTTTTCTCAATATCAGAAGTTCTTAACTTATAAAGGGGGACACTAAATGAAAAGAATGGCAGTGCAGAGGCAGTCATTCTTTTTTAAAGTTTCTCAGATCTAGCATGGGTACTTCCACAAATGTTGGAGGGCAAGGTTCAAACCCAGGGCCATCAAAAGGACAGTCCATATGACCAGGCAGCCAATCAGTTTCAGATAGAGGGATAGTAAGTTTCATGTAGCAGACAATACTCTGTAGGGAGCATCACATTTCAATGTAAATGTACTTTTAGTTTCAATGTTCTGTATGAAAGTGAGACATAAGCACTGTAGTTTAGTTTCAAACCAAAATACCCAGATATAATATATATACCCAGATTCAAATACATTTGAATGTAAATGTACTTTTAGTTTCAATGTTCTGTATGAAAGTGAGACATAAGCACTGTAGTTTAGTTTCAAACCAAAATACCCAGATTTGCACAAGTGAAAACAACCATGGATACATATGAAAAGGAATAAGTGCTGTTTGCGCCAGTGGTAGAGCTGAGGAAGCAAAGCCTGATATGAAAGTGAGAAAATCAGACAACAAATTTTCAAAAAAGGACATTTGTGTTGATGGCAGTGATCATCAAAAGTGTGTTATATTAGCTCCAGCCAGTATGCAAAAAGAAAATATGGTGGCATTTAGAAACTGTGCATGCTGAACTGACTTGCAAACCTCTCAAGATTTTTTTAAAACAAAAATTTCAAGAATACACAAGAGAGAGGAAAGAAAATACCTAAAAAAAAAACCTTAGATAGCATTTTGTTAAGTATCCTTTAAAATTGCTTAAAAAGAAAAAGCACACAATTGGATAAGAATACTGCCAGCAGATATCAGCATAGTACAGTCCAGAGGGGTCACTATGGATGGTGTCACCCCCTCCTCAAATCAACTTCAACTTTCCCCCAACCACCAAAAAAAAAACGTTCTCAATGAAAACCCTCTTCCACTGAAAGAAGTCCTAATTATATCCCGAATAAGGCCAGTGTAAACATTGCAGGATTTTCTCAATTTTACAAAGAGATAAACAATATGATTGCAAAAATGTAGCTTTAAACTTTTTAAAGCCCTCATCACGGCCTATCCATTTTTGTAAGACGAAATGGAGAATGAACCAACCATAAACTCCAAAGGGCTTTCGAAGAACAAATATTTTGTTATAAGAAAAAAAGTAGGGCTCGCTAACCATTCCCCACAGTTGTCACGTCATACAGATAGTGGCAGTGCACTGTAGGAGCATTAATGACTCTCATGTGAAATTCAATAAAAATATATATACCGGTATATATGATGTGAATAAGGCATGATCAGTAACCTATATCTTTTCCACTTCGGTGTTGCCCCCCACACCCTCCTATTAACGCCACTGGTACAGACCATGTTATGAGAAGATGTTGTGTAACTGCAAGTCATTCCTAGTGAACTGACACAGTTCCAGAGAATAAGTAGTCTGATTAATTTATTAGTTGTATAAAAAAAAAAGCAAATCTGTGTTGCAGTTAGATGAAACTACTGACATTTGCTGAATTGTTTAGATTAATTACATGTAATACTCCAAAGAGTTGAGGTAATTCCAGAAAATTGGACCAAAGATCAAGGCTTCTGCAGAAGACATTTCAACGCATCTTCACCAACAGAGCCATTTATTTCTAGCAATTTATTTCTCCTGATTGTTGTATGACCCTTCTTTTCCAAGACCCAAAACAAAACATGCTTCTCATACCATGAAAGTCTCTCACAAACTCAGTATTGGTGCATCTTGCACCCTTTTTATCTGACTTTATCATCCACTCGCTTCTTTTGACTAAAAGTGTGCCCTGCTGAAATAACAAGAATGCATTTCTGGAGTCCAGAATGCAAGAAATTGATTGGTACAATTTGCAGCACTCTCCAGACACCCTAGAAGACAGCTTTTGTGTGTGTGGTAAGGTTAGAAACACTGAAACATATACACCACTTTTACTTCACCAATTCAAATAGATAAAATAGGTGGAATTTGGTAATTACAAAACTTATGTAATATTTCTCAATGTCATTGTGGGTGACATTGCTGATGTCATTATACTTCTCAATGTATTAGATTTTATAACCACTTGGTTGGTTTGTGTTTCATTTGCAGATTGTGAGCTACAGAGGTGTCTCAAGCTCACTGACATACTTTCTACCTCCATTAGTTTGGTAAAAGGGCAAAAAGAATATAGGTCAAGCTGTGAGTGAATAAGACACCTGGCAGTATTAAAAAAAAATTAAATCTCTAAGCTGCGTGAAACCATGCAGCCAGTCAATTGTTCTTTAAAAAAGTCACTACTTTTAATTAAACATCATGACTTCGGTACTTTGGTACATGCACATATAGCCATCACACAAGATCCTTCGCAGATGTTCTGGTAATTCCTTATCATCTCCTATCCGGTAAAGTTCTTGAACGTTACTCTCATCTAGCCACTTGGAAAGTTCAGGTATGTGAGTGACTTCGGGGATGTTATAACCACCTTGTTCACCTATAAAATATGATAGAGAAAAAAATAACATTCATCTAAAGGGATTTACATTAATGAATACATTAGCCTAAATATGTCAATGAGGTATTCAAAATCCTAATAAGCCATTAAAAAAAAAAAAAAAGAAATATTGGCCAATTCAACAAGCAGGCAAAGGCCACATAAGTAGATAAACTAATCACACCATGGCAAGTGTATTCACATCAATTCCAATCTATCTGTGCTGGACATATTTTTAACATAAGATGAAAAACTACTCTCTGAAAATTACATGTTTTTAAAGAGATGAAATCCTACAAGAACAAAATGAAAACTTTGTGGTGATCAGCTATTTCAGGTCTTAAATGTCCAATGGTAAGGGCAGCCAGTTTGAAGGACAGAGCTGTATTTTCGCACATTGACCCATGGGTTATACAAAGGAATGACAGCTGTGCGGGGTATTCAAAGTTGCAGGGTTTACAAAATTGATTTTACTCATAATAAATAACAGGAACTATGGACATACTGGTGGGTCTTTATACAACATGCTACAGATATGACTTTAGGCTAGTATTTCACTCGCGTGTTGCACTCTATGTATCTCTTGTTGGTACAACTGGAGCAAAATGGCATCTCTAGCAACTTTTTGTACCAGTAGTTTACAGCAAGTTACACTATGCAAAGGAGGCGTTAAATGATTTTAGTTTTACTTATTTTGTAATTTGTTTGGGGTAACACATGCTGGTTGTATGCATAAGCTGGGTATATGTACACAAATGTGGTAGTTGAAAAATTGACTTCGGTTTTATGGTCAAAGGGAGATCAAAGTAATGATTTGATCTGGTCAAGACAATACTTATAAAGAAAATCTATAGTTCCAATCTCTAAGTAAATGTAATCAAGAGATATTACTTATTGTCCAACTCACCCATTCTATCGGCCATGGAGTCAAAAAAGACCCAGGGTGCTCCTTTGCCAGAACCACACTTGACAAAAGTAACATAATGACTTGTCTGTATACATATGACTGCAAACAGTTCCATGATCTCCCTGCGCAGAACAATGGTGTCATCACTTCCCTTCTGTCCTTCAGACAATTCCTTTTTCATCTGTTCATAGTATTGCTCAAAGTCTGCTGTAGAAATGGCTGTTGGCTTATGGTTTCGTCTGTTAACATGTTGGTGAGACTGTAATAAGATGGAAGAATGTTATATATTTATCTTGGTTACTGAATGTCACTGTTATTGTGTGATATATTCAAATTAAATTCCTTTTGTTTGGATAAATACAAAATTAACTAAAAATAAAATTTAATTCATGAGTGTGCTGATTTACAAATGTATTTTCATGTAGAAATGTGGATGAAAAATTCTGACATTGCAAAGTCAATATGACTGCCAACATTCCTCTAACAGAGCAGTGACTAGCATACAAAATATATACATAAATGTATGTACAAATAAAAAAACTAATTATATTATTCTCTAGTTAAAGAAAATAAAAATAACATACTGTACAATGAAATGCAAAGGTATTTAGAGCTAATTAACTAGCCAGCTAAGAACCCTGATTTCAATATTTCCAAATAATACTTTTAAGTGCCCCTTTTGCCCTTATATGTCACATAAAGGCAAAACTTAAAATTAAAACAAAAACTTACTGTCTTAACACAGTTATCACAAAAAGCTGTTGTATTGAGTCCTTGACCATGAACCTGGTAACAGTCTTTACATTCATGTCTTGCCAGAGAGCCACAAACTATGCAGTGTCTCGGACCTAGATCATTCAATGGACATCAGAACATTCTTCAATGAATTTGATACACAGGAAATGGTACAATTATTATGATTAATAACACTATCTGTAAATACAATGTTCTATAAATTATCAAAGCATTATCATGGTAATTTTTTTAAGCAAACCACTACTTCATAATCTTAAACTATATTTGATCTCTGACTTTAAACAGATTAAATCTAAAATCTTGATTTACTGCAAGAAAAATATGTAACAAGATAATAAGAATAATAACATTAAATTATTTTTTTCAATAAAAAAAATGTCTAGTGTAAAATTCATTATGGAGAAAAAAAAAGAGTTTGACTTACAATTTTCTAATATGTCTGTAATATCTAACTGTAAACTAGGAACTATACGACGGAACATTTTATAGTCTTTGCCAAATCTGGGCATTTGTATCATTAGACATGAAGGAACCTAAGAAATAACAAAGAAATATGTATCATCATACACGATCATACCATGGGTATTAGTATCAAAGAACACGATAGCACCTGCATAGCACGTATTCAAAAAGACACAAATGAATTAGGCTAATAACAAATATATCAACAGACATGATTATTAGAAGAGATAGGATGACAAACAGAGAATGAAAGTCACATTTTAACTCTCAAATAGGATATAAAATAACAAAGCCAATATATATCTACATAGAAAAGTGTAATTATGAAATAATGTTATCATGTCTATTTACCAATTTAAAATATAAAATAACAATAGTATGCTCTCAGGATGACACATTGAGAATGGAAGTCACATTTTAACTCTCAGATAGGATGACATTTATGGAATAACGTTTACTAGTTAATATAAACTTGTGTTATAGAGCTTGTAGCTTAACAATGAGGACGTGATGTTGCCAAGTCCACTGTAAAGTAAAGATTTATGCAATTTGTTTTTGCATTCTTGGCTGGGAATTTAGATGGTTAAGGTGGTGACTACATAATATTCATAAAGACTGTCAGCAACAGAAATGAATACACTTAAATTCACAGCTAATACACTTTGTGTGTAATGCTGGTAACGGACACAACAAATGTAAAAATAAATTATTCTATGAGCCATTTGACAATCAAATAACTTGAGGTCAAAGCCTTCTAACAACTCACCTCTTTTAACTTGACATTCCCTTGTAAAAAGGACAACTCAACTAATTTTTGTGTTGTAGGAATCAATAATTTTTCATCTTTTTCCATAAATAGTTGGTAAAAATATGTGTGCTCTCCAGAACTAGAGAAAAAAAGAACAATTTTGTAATGCATAGTTTTTAATATTAAATATACTGAATGATAGACCCAATCTACTCTTGTCCTGAATATGCATGTAATTGACTTTTCAAAACAACAATTGTATTAAACAGCCATCTTTGTGTACATAGGAAACGAGAATGTGCTCCTCTTAAACCATAAAGGAGGAGTTTCATTTTTTATACCAACTTATAGAAAATCCAATCTAATATTATGTCTATAAAGCAATTTATAGGATATAAAATAATAATGCTAATATATATCTAAATAGACATGTGCAGGTTATGAAATAACAATGCTATCATTTAAAGGATATGAAATAACAATATTATGCTATTATGTTTATATTCAAATGTATAGGAGCTGAAATAACAACGCTATTATGTCTATATATATCAATATATGGGACAAGAAATAACAATGTTATCATTTAAAGGATATGAAATAACAATATTATGCTATTATGTTTATATTCAAATGTATAGGAGCTGAAATAACAACGCTATTATGTCTATATATATCAATATATGGGACAAGAAATAACAATGTTATCATGTCTAGGATATGAAATAATAATGCTATCATGTATATATTTGTATATTTTCAAATCAGCATTTAGCTAATTGTTAATTCTAAATAAAATTAATTAGTGTTAATTATTTCATTGCACAATTATACTAACCTTAAGTGTAATAAAGGATCAGCTCTCATTATCTGTGTTAGCAACGCACTCAAAAATTCCTCAGGATCTTAAACAAAAAATCAAATGGTCAAATTTCAAGTGATAACAACAATAGCCAAAAGACAATGTCCACTATCATTACAACATTTTTCAAAGATAAAATGTAAAAGAAGAGAAAAAATGTGACTTCTTTTTTTATTTAACAAATATCAAATTAGAGGTTGATTAGATATTAGATTTTAATAGATCAGATTGCATACAAGCTATATTCCATTTATGTGTACTGATGGATAAGTAATAGAAAAAAAGTTCCATCAAAACCTAGAGGCTAAGAACAGCTAACCCACACCATTTACCCAGCCATGTAGTGAACATTTAACAAGGATACGGATAGCACAATAAGCAACTGTTCTTTAAATATTTTTATTAAATGTCAGGTCCTCATTTGAGTTTAGTGGGCTCGAGATGGTCTTAAATTCCTATATTAAAAACCAGAACCCAGTAGGATACAAATTTTGGATTTTCGCCTAAAACTAATTGAAATAAAACAAGTAAAGTAACAGACCAGCCAGTTTATGTACTTAGACAAACTCAATCTTTCCAAACTCCTTACCTTTCTCTTCTCCCATCATGCCTTGTATCGTTCCTAATTTATCCAGCAATGCTCTTAGTTTTAGTACTTTGTCCGCCCTCACATAATGGTACCTTAAAGAAACCAATAAAAAACTAATTCAGTTCTGAAGAGCAATACACACAAGAGACTCAATGATCTAACACATTTTCACAATAAAATATATGATACATTTTAAGAGAATATTGTGCATACACAAATATTAATATATATATATATAGTGACTACATCACTTGTATTTTATTTAGTAATATGTTAAGTGTCTGTATAAAAGAATACAAATTAGTATTTCAAACTGGAGGTTATTAATATTTAATAACTTGCTAGACAAAGTGTAGGACCTGCTAAAACTGAGACTCTAAAAAATACAACCTACTTTGCTTTCATTATTTACTGAGATTTAAATTGAATCACCTGATGTATTTAAAGATAAAGTTTACGTGAATAAGATGAAGACATATAGTCTTAACTCCTGGCTCACTTAGAGAGTAACCTTAATACTAAGAGACTAACACCTCTGGCTTGCCCTAAATAGACATACACCAAAGTGAAGCTTCATTAATACTTGAGACTTACTTTCTCAAAGGGTTTACAATGCCTTCTTTAAGCACCTGTTGAACTTTTGGATATTCAGGGAGGTCTCCATCTTTGGTGGGCCGATTGAAGATATTATCAAACACAGTCGTGAAATAGAACATGGAGAATAATGTTGCGTCCAGGTAGCAGGAGTTGTGATGACCTTGAATACCTTTATTTTTGCCACAGATTTCTCCAATATTATTTTTGTCAATTTCAGGATTAGGGATGTCACCTGTGAGGTCAGGGGTCTCAGGAATACCAAAATCTAAACAGTAAATAACAAATAATTAGTGATTTTATTGCAGAAATGTGTTTTTTAACCTGCCTTTTGTCCTACTACTTTTTTTCAGTGCATTTATTTCATTATTTCTACCAAAACTATTTCAATAACATAGAACCATACATAAAAAGAAACACATTTTTTTCTTTTAACAAACTTGTCTTTTGTTTGCTTTTTTTTTTTTTTTAGAAATTCACAACTTGTCTTCCCAATATAATAAACAGTCAAATATTTGCATAATACTACTTGAGAAGTTACTCTAAATAAAAAATAAATACATTCAAGTCTCAATTGAAATCATAAAATATAATTGATCCATTTAGAACACTAGCAAAGTTATAAAAAAAAAATATCATATCATATTTTTAGTTCACAATGTGAAACCAATCTGTACATGAAAAGAACAGAAGAAAATAGGAAAGTTTATTTAGGCTTTCTTTAACAAAGCTAGAAAATTATTCTTCCCTTCAGAATTTTTTGAACTCGATTTAGAATTACACAGAAAGAGTTAGAGAAATAGCTTCAAAATAGACAAAGTACTTTTTAGGTGAGTAAAACGTCAGGTCCATTCAGTGAAAAATCCATTTCACTAATAAGTTGTAGGCAAACAAACAAAACTTTCAATAATGTCATTCAACATAAACAAGAAACAAAAAGATATATATTGTAATAAGTTTGTCTTTTAGAAATGGTGTCTGGCATCGAGTCTTGTACTGGTGTATTTCTTGCAATCACAAACTGATAGACAAACACTATCACAAGAACAAGCGAAGAGTCCAGACCATTGAATAACATGAACGAAGTTTAATACATAAAGGCCACAGTCGAGTCTCTATCAGTTATAGGATGCTGTCACATTCATATTAACATCAAAAAGCCAAACCCCACTATGTGTGACGTCATTAAATGTGCGAAACAATCTACAGAGAAAGTGACATTTAATGTCAGAAACATAAGTAAATCTTAATACTAGCAGATATACAGATAAGTGCCCAACAATCTACAGAGAAAATGACATTTGATGTCAGAAACATAAGTAAAACTTGATACTAGCAGATATACAGATCAGAACAAACCAAAGACAAATCTTATGTTTTCTACAGCTCATTGAGTGCATATTTTTATTTCAATGAATAATTCAAAATGTGTACCTGTTGATTGCTTTCTGTGATGTGTTAAAAACCTTTTATCTTTACTACATTTATACAGAGGTATAAAAAAAGCTTTCTTTGGTGCACATGTGAAGTACCGAACGCCACGAAATGTACCATCTGATGAGAAATGCTGTTCCTCCTCCTGAATTAGAAAAGGTACAGGATATATATAACTATAAAATGTTTAATATCATTTAAAGCAAGAATCTTAGCAGTAATGTTGCCCTGTTCTGTTCTCTATATCACAACAATCAATAGCCAACAGGACTCAAAGCTATTAATAGTATTAACTTAAGAGCCTTGCTTAGTTGGCCTGCTACTTGATGAGGTAGTCTGCCTACCAAAGCATTGCACTCTGTGTCAATCCCAAGGATCTTGTTGACATTTGTGTAGATCATTATATTTTGGTTGATTTTATTTGCATTGATTTTTTGTGTATATATATATATAAATTTATAAATGTGCTATGAAATTTATTAAGCCTACACCAACATCTAGATCCAGAGGGTATATATATAAATTTATAAATGTGTTATGAAATTTATTAAGCTTATATCAACATCTAGATACAGAGCCTAGAAGCAAAAGAATATTCAGAGTTTGTATGTTGGACTTTTTTTCTTTTTAAAAAAAAAAAGGGGGGGGGGGGGTACTTACCAATTCTAGTCCAGCTGTTAATTTTCCCCCTTCCAATTCTCCAATCCACCGAATGACACCATATAAAGGAACCTTCAGTTGTACTTCTACCAGTGAGCCAATCATTAAGTCTGGATCCACTTCCTGGTTACTGTTACGACCTAAACTTGAAGATGATTTTGAGCTTGAACTTGTTTCTTCTAGAACAAAATGTCAAACAAATTCAGCCCATATATATCTAGGACAAATGTATGATCATTAACAGCTGGCTTATACATTTAGAAGGTATAATCACATATTTAAAAGCTTCTTGAGGCCTGTAAGTGAAAATTATGCATTTATCTTTTTGCAGATAAATAGATAAAGAAAGTAAAAATGCAATCTGTGTTCATTGATTAGAATGACATTTTTTTAGGAAAGGAAGAATAGCCAACAGACTGACTTGGTATTAGGGATGGGAAATGAACCAAACCCGAACCGAACTTGAACCTCACCTACGACGGAACCGAACCCAAACTTTAAAACTGATTGGTACGAACAGAACCGAATGAACCATCCTTATAACAAATGAACTGAATCAAGATTTTGCAATATTCTAGTAAGAACAAAAAAGTTTTCAGTGACATGATATGACAGTTATGTTTAATATTCTTCTGTCTTCTTGAGCTGAATAAGGTTAAGTACCTATGTTTTATCTAATAAATTGAATTAAACATTATTGCATATGCATAGTTTTTACTATTACCTAATTTCATAACATCGAGCCGAACCCAAACTTCAGATCTGAGCGAACCAAACCTAACCCAAACTATAATCGTAATTGAACCAAACCTTAAATTTGACCGAACCAGAACTTTAAAAGATAGGTTAGATTCTGATCTCAACTAGGTATTTAAACAACAAAATAAAGCTGTTCATACTATGATCACATCTTAACAGCACCACCAGTTCACTGATAACTAGCTTATTCAAATAACATTGCTGAATTCAAAAGATAAAAGAATAATTGACACAACAAAGAATCACAGTACCTTGTAACCGCGAATGCTCATACACTGGATTCAAGCCACTGGAATCCATGCCTCTGTGTTTGTACAGTGGGATATCATTACTATTGACTCCAGTCTCAGCAAAACTCTGACTGTTGCTAATATTGACCTGCTGTTGAAGTATCAAATGAATGAAAGAATTAGATTTAAAAAATTATAAAATTTTAAGGTGCAATTTCTTCCAGTGTAAAATGTACACAAGAACTACAAAATAATTAAATTAGTGACTATTTGGAACTTTAAGAATTAATGCAGCATGAAATATAAATAAAGAAAAATGTATCCTAACTTATGTTTTACCTGTAACAGTACTCATCTTTTTAAATTTCTTTACTCATATCTAGCACTTACCATAGGTAAATCTATATTTCTGATTGTTCTATTATCAGAATTGGTTGATCGGGACAAATTTTCTCCAGGTACAAGTATTGCAGATTCAATTCCCATATCATAGTGGCCAACTTTCCAAACATAAAAGGAAAAAAAATGTTTAATAAAAAAAATTGTTAAAAAAGTTCAGGTAGGCAAAAAGAAAAAAATTTTTTTTAAATATAAAAAATCACAAAAGGCGGAAATGCAATTTCATGTAATACCTAGTCTTGAATAGTTGATTGGAAGTGATTATAGATCTATACTAGAATGAATAGGGAAAATAATGTATAATATATATTTGTAATTTATATAATAAATTACCTGGTTCAAATTCTTCTTCCTTAATCAAACCCATTAATGGAATAAGAGATGCATGACCATGTTTTGTAAAGAATAATCTTTGATCTTTATATTTTCCAGTCCCTGTTCCCACTGGTTTGTCCTAAAAAAAATTTATAGTTTGTAACATATATATTATCTAAAAGAAAACTGACAACAAAATAAATAATAATGATAACAACTTTGAAGACCACAAATTAATGAGACAATTTTTTTACATGCTTGTTTATTTTATCCTTGATGAAATGCTGTGATACTTCTAAAAACATTCAGACAAAGAGAAAATTTGATAGTTTTTGGATTCAACATGCTGATAGTTAAAAAATGTAAAAATATGATAATACCCACAGGGTCTTTATGACAACTACAGACATTTACTCTTTAATTTGAACTATTGACACATATTACATGAAAAATAATTTAAGATTGATCCTAAGTTATATAATTGGTTGAGAGGAGAATTTTTTTTTTAATCTTTAAGACCAAAGCCATAAAAGTACAAAAGACTTTCTCCATTTGTTATTACATGAAACCATTTCTATAATAATAATAATGATTTTTATTTAAACTTAAAAAGCACTGTTAAGAAAATATAATGGCACTATGAGAACATATGAGATATAAAAATGAGAATTAAGGTGACAAACTTTGAGAATTAAGGTGACAAACTAATCTTTACTAAATAACTTTTGAACAGACAGTCGTAATGTTCTTCTTAAATGTAGGGAAGCATGTGATTTATCTAAACTCCAAGGGAAGTGAGTCCATGCACTATAAAAGCAAGCAAACCATAACCTTTAAGGG
The DNA here is from genome assembly GCA_036873155.1 of Biomphalaria sudanica. NCBI lineage: Eukaryota > Metazoa > Mollusca > Gastropoda > Planorbidae > Biomphalaria > Biomphalaria sudanica. The sequence continues at coordinate 2,678,611 of JAZGLO010002645.1, read as the reverse complement.
AAAAATACAGCAAACCTATTCTTAGCTTATAACATCAAAAACAAATTAGAATGCTATATTTTCTTAATGAAAAAAAAAATAAAATTTAAGAATGGTATACACTAGTAATATAATAAAATCATTCAATTAAAACTTATAAAGCAACTTACAAATTCAACACCAACAGTAATATTGTCTCCAGCTTCACCAGGCAGGACACCAATCCACCGGACAAATCCCCTCTCAGGACCATCATCACTGATCCAAACAACTCGTTCGCCTAGACTAAGATTACAGTTCAAATTATATTCCTGAGGTTGGAAAGCATCTCCATTTTCATCAGCTTTCTTCCTTGTGTTTTTGTGCCAGTCCTCTCTCCGTTTTCTAATTTTATGTAGAGGAACAAACACTGCAAAATCTGGTTCTGTTTTAAAGAAGCGTTTCTTTTTCATTGAACCATCACAATTACCTTTCCTTTCCTGAAGATTAAATGGTAAAATTAAAAACACTAATATATATATATATAAATTAGTATTTATTTTAAAGTATAATATATAAAAAAAACTAAGTAAGAAGAAATGCAAAAAAAAAAAAATTAATAAAATATAGATCTAGGTACTGAGGTATAAATTATGTTAGTTAATTTAATTGTTAAAAAAAAATCACAGACAAATTTAGATATCGATTCTTACCACAAGTTGCACTCCAAAATATATTCCTTTCCATTCTGTGATATCTGACCCCTTATAACGTAAGACACCTTCATATTCACTTAATTCATTTTTTAGTTTTACAAACACTTGCTCCTTTAGCTTCAAATGTTTACCATCGGCTAACCAATTTTTGTCATTGTAGACCTCCAGACGCTCTTTACAAGTAGGTATAGGTCTGATTAGATCAATAATATCTTCATGAATTTCCTCAATTTCTTTCTTTTCGCATTTAATAATAAAAGTTTTCTCTAAATCTAGAGTTTCTAAAATATATTCATGCTTAATATTGTCAGGCTTTTCATCAACTAGCATAAGTAATGTTCCTGCTAAGATTTCATGATTGTCCTTTGAGTCTTTCGATGCATTGTAGCAAGACTGTAAATTGTGATTAAAAGCATCTTTCTTCCGTCCATATTTTGACACTAAGAGTATGTAGCACTGATTGTCTAAATTGAACATTACTACACTTAGTCACGACTTAGTGACGTTGTGTGTCGTTTCGTTAGTCTGAGACTGAGAAGTATGACTTACGAGTTACGTTAAATAATGAGATCTAGAACTATTTAATAAATAAACTAGATAGCTCATGAAACATTAATCTAGCTAACTTATGATCTAAATATTTTTAATTTCAATGGATAAATAAAAGTAGAAACTTGATCTGTAATAATAATAATACAATTAATAATAGTTGCTTATAATGACTATCCGATTGAGAAATTCCCAAAGTTATTTTTACTCGGCTCGATTCTCTAAGAGTTATTCAGCACTTCTTCGCTCTCTAGAAAAAAAACATCTAAAATGTACTTATAAATAATAGACCTAGCCTATATAGACCGGTACCTTTTTCAATGAGGGAATTTTTTTTGACATTTTTGCATCCTGTATTTTAACGTCTATTACTAATTTATTAGTAATCAAAAGTTAGGCAATCCATCACCGCATGAGTACCGGCACTTATTATTTAACAAAAAAGCATATATATATATATAGGCCCCCCCTACAGTGCTTTTTTGTGACGGACGCACAGGAACGGCGTACCGGCACGTTTTTCAATGTGGGGAAAAATTTATAATTTTTTTTTGTATTTTAACGTTTATTACTAATTAATTAGTATTTTCAAAGTTATCCATCACTGAATTCCGGCAATTATTCAAAAATAGCGGGAAAGGGGGGGGGTAAACTTAAAAAAAAAACTTTGGCTACGATCATAGCATTTTGAGTGTGTAATTTGCTTTTTATTTATATTGGAGAGGTGGTTTTTTTTAGCTGTAAACCCCGCTGAAGAAGGTTTTAAACTCAAAACCCCTTTGGCTACAATCATAGAATTTTGAGTGTGTAATTTGCTTTTTTTATATTGAAGAGGTGGTTTTTTTAGCTGTAAACCCCGCTGGAGGGGGGTTTAAAAGACAAAGCCCCTCTTGGCTACGCTCATAGAATCTGGTGACTGATGTATCTTTAAGACCAAAGCCATAAAAGTACAACAGACATTTTATATAAGATGTTACATGAAACCATTTCTTTAAATAATAATTATTATATTGAAGGGAGGTTTTACTGTAAATTTCGGAGGGGGGTTTAAAATCAAAATCTTCCTTAGGTATCCCAGCCAGCAAAGCTACGTACCTGTTCAGGCCCGGGCTGAGTTAGGGGCCTGCATGAGGCCGTTTTTTCCTTACCCCGTCCTGGGCCCATTCAAAACCCCCCTAAGATGAATTGGGGTTCTTAAGTAGCAGGGGATAGAGAGATTCGCCCCTTTGCTTCACTGCTCGGCGTCGGCTGGCGGCCTGATTTTTACGTAATACAGTTAAGGTCCCACCACCTACTCCTTCTCGTCCTACTAGCAACGAGTGCCCTCCCCGCCTCGCTCTTGAACGAGACCGTCGGCCAGAGACTAGTTGCGAAATGAAATTCAATAGGAGGCAAAGAAAAGAACTCATTATAATTGGCTCGGAGACTCTCCCGTTTCATTATAAACACTCAATAAATCCATTAGATGTTTTATTATTTTGTTTATATAAACTTTTATATCTCCGTTTTTTGTTTGTTTGTTTTTTTTACATTTAAATATTTTGTTTTATTGTTTACTAGACATATTTTATCCGCGACCCGCGGGTCTTTATGTGCGTATTACTGTCGATATCTTCTTCTTATCTTATATAATACAGACGTTACTTCAAAAAAGAAGATGATTACGTCCTACGATATAGTCATTGAGTGTTTTTAAAACATTTAAACGAAATAATAATGTAATAAATAAAGCGAATGTGTAAATGTAAAAATAGTATGAATGAAGCCATCAAATCAAAATAGCTAATCTACTTAAATCCATTTTTTCAAATTAAAACATTTGCTTGTAGGCCTACATATATTTGATTAAAATTTGAAATGAATTGTATGTTCATGTGTTAAAGTATAAAGTAGATCTTGAGGTAGACATAGATCTAGATCTAGACTAATCTAGAGTTAAAAATGGGCTTTTATAGAGTTCATTCTGTGCTGCGTGAAGGCTTTGCTCTGCGCATGCGTAACCTTTTTTCATGAATGAATATAGGCCTATCTCAACACGGCTACGCAGCTTTAGCGAACAGCGAACGAATAACAAATGTATTAAAAATGCTTTAGAAAAACAAATTTGAATGTTAATTTGATTTAAATATGAAATAAATGGACTATAATTAGTGTTAAATCATAAAACTATCTTTGCGAAAAGAAGTTTTATCATCTTAGAGTTCAATAAGAGTTTTAGACCTAGGCCAAGGAATAGACTCAGTAGAGAGATGTGTAGTATAACCATTTGGTAATGTCTAATGAAAGAATGTGCATCGGGATATCTTATCTAAATTCGCAGATATAAATAACGAATTAATGTAACATAAAAATGCTTTTGAAACACAAATTTGAAGGTTAATTTTACCATGGGCGTAGCCAGGATTTTTTTCGGGGGGGGGGGGATTTTTTTCGCCCCCCCCCCCCTACCCCCGAAAAAATTTATATATATATATATATATATATATAAATATGTTTGTATGATTGTAAACGTGTGTGTACATAATTAATCTCTATTACATTCTGACCCTTCATTCTTTTGGAAGATGTTTATTGTGCCCAAGAATAGGTTCTACCTGGAGTTGCTGAAAAAATTCTTGACTCCTCGCCCTTGCCAGCAAGGGGTCTGGGGTGCGCTGAGAGCTCCCAGAGCGCGGGGCGGAGCCCCGCCTTCAAGCACAATTTCTGGTGTTGAAAGCCAACTAAATGCATATTCTGAGGTACCTACAGTGCATTATTTTGCTTAAAAAGTTTTATTTCAAAAACCTAATGTGCTATTCTCACTGACTTAGACCATCCCGCGCCGTTCGGCGCATTAGCTGGCAAGCTATTTCCACAAAAATCTGTCACCGGCGATGTCCGAAGCCTCTTCCCACCTGCTCTGAGGACCTCCATGAAAGTGTGGCGCCAAGTTGTACTAGGATGTCATCGCAACTCTTATTATGCGTAATTCATTTAGTCGGAGAACATGTCTCGCAAACCTCATGCGACGCTCTGTCACAACCTTACTAAGGGGTCGACTCCCACTTCGGCATAAGATTTCCTTGATTTAGACCCGATCTCTATAACTGACTCCTAAAATCCGTCTTAGCCATCTTTGCAGAGCCACATTTAATGCTTTTCAATTTCATTGCACTTTATTAATGGAGCCCAGCCACTTGTAGACATGTGTAACTTCTCTTGACTACGATCTTGGAATTAGGCGACTATTTTGCTTTAGTTGTTATATCGAAAAGGGAAGTTTTATTGTCAAAATCTTCTGTTGAGAGGTTTTAAACTAAAATATATCTGGAGTTGTTGTTTTTTTTAAAATTCAAAACCACATTTAGCTACGGTCATAGAATTTGGTGACTGTAGTTTGCTTTAGAAATAATATTGAAGAGAGAGGCTTTCAACCTTAAAACGCTCAGTATGGGGATTTTAAACTCTTTTTTTTTAATCCTAACCTATGTAACATAATTTAATTTTTAGATCTAGATAAAAAAAAAGAGTACTCTCGTCTCATAATTATTATTTTGCAATTTTTAGGTACATAATCTAGAAAGATAAAGGTAATAAATATATTTAAATGTACATAAGATGATTTAAATCAACATGGGTTATTTCGATCTAGGATTTTTGAAACATTATTTCAATGGAAACAAACAGGAAATGGCTTTGTTTCATATATTTGCATAAATATCCGAGAAATGATTTTGCATTATTTCTAAACTTTGAAAACTAAAGATCATTACTTTTCTAAGATTTATTGGGGCGACTCCCCTTAGCGCTTAAAAAAGAGTTAGCGTACATAAATCTCTCTCTCTCTTATATATATAAAGGTCTGTGAATCGATCAGTCGCGGATAAGGATTTATTTCCGGTTTCCAGTTTAGATATAATATATAAGTTTATGACACACATAAATGTTATCAAATATAGAATGTCAAGAGAAAGATTACTTGTTCTCCCTCCCTCCCCATTTTTTAGCCGTGCTCTTTATCGCCGGGACAACTCTAGCCCGACTTGCATAGATAAAAGAGTTATCTTTCCATGACTTTGGCGCAGTGTCCAGCATGGTTGGGCGATGAAGTAAATTATATATATATATATATATATATATATATATATATATATATATATATATATATATCTGTGGTATTTTACGTCTCGAGAGACGATCTATTCCCTTTGCAACTTGTGTGACTAAAGAGGCCAATCCTTGATACACAGCTGCGATCGCAGGTTGGGCATATATAATCACCAGGCGACGTTGCATTTTCACCCTTCTTTCTGCTTCTGTTGTGTATGGCATCTAAAATCCGTGACCCTTCCTTTATGCTCTCTCTCTCCATGTGGATCTATCCAGTGCCACCTCTTCCCAGCTGCTAGTGTCGATTTTGAGGAGCTTCATGTCGCGTTTGCATACATCCGTATAACGTAAAAGTGGGCGACCAGCGGCTCTCCTGCCTTCTGTAAGATGCCTTTTTACTTTCATAAATGATTACCCAATGTTTGGTCTAAAGTAAGTAAACTAGTAGGCAGGTAAGGTAGATAATTCAAATGGGTTCCAAGGATAGTCAATGGCCGGTGATGGAAAAAGGGATAAACTTTTTGTCTCAGTGACTTGCATTTCTAAATGTCTCTGAGAGTCAAATTCAGCTGTAGGCATTTTTTGTCTAATAAATCCACCGGAACCTTTTATTTCTTACAGAAGGAAGGTATGAACGATAGTCTCCATTGGCGCTTTTTTTTTTTTTTTAATTTAGTGACTGTTTTTTTTTGGCTTTGATTTTGTTTATTTTAGGTGAGATTTTAATACTAAACCATCACTTGCCTCAGCGCAACACTCCTAACAGCACAATTAGCAACATGACATACATTTAACAATAAATAAAAACCAACTTCAATATTAAGATTAATATCATAACACCATTTCTTTATTCTATAGCCTGTTAATGCTATTATCTCTGGTATTGCACATTTAAATGTGACTTTTATTTTTAAAAAAAAAAAGGGGGAGGGGCGTGAAAAAAAATGGACAAGTTCAAAGTGTTATTGCTGGCAATAAGTTCTTATACCTGTGATACACTTCAGCTGTGCTAAATGCAGTTATGAACTATTTGTCCCATTATCATTCCAACTCAGTATGAAAAAAAAAAAAAGATGCCTACATGTTTCAAGTAAAAAAATGTTCGTTTCTGTATAAAAAAAACTTGACTAAGAAGAATAGGTTTTAAACTTCCAAAAACAAAGTAAAGTTATACAAAAACACTTCATAAAATATTCTACACAAAAATTCTTTTTGCTCAAGTTGTTTTAAAAAAAATGTGCCACTATTTAAACAAATATATAGGGAAACAACAACATATTTTTATTTTCAATATCTTTTCTAGTTTTTGCAATTTAAATGGGTCAGACAGATGAACAGACCACACGAAACTTATAACAGTTATTCCCCTTTTGGGGGGGGGGGGGCGGGCTGTTAAAAAATGTAAACCTCTATATAGTCTTTAAAAATGTGGAGAGAATAATGAATTATTTGTATTTTTTTTAAAAAAAAGGGGAAAAATACATTTGACTATGTTAAGTACCTACTCAAAGTGCTGGAACTTAGTTCATACAAAACATAAGCTGTGAGGTGTTGCAACTGAACAAAGCAGCTCATCAATTACAAATTAAAAAAAAAAAAAAAAAAAAAGGTTGCTCAAAAAAAAAAAATCCAAGAGGTGCATTGTTAAAATAAAATGTACAAATATAGATTTCCAGTACCATCCAATAGAGCATCTGATTCATGAAGGAATTCATGATACACTCAGACTTAGGCAATTCAATATGAATTTTTACTAGAAATCTTGATAGCGAGAATACACCAGGACTATGAGAATAAAGTCTTAGACTCGCTCAACTTATATACATAAAGTGAAAAAAATCTGTCTACATTCATTCAATGGTCGTGCGGTTTGCACGCAGGACTGTCTTTTGGATTTATCGATGGTCCCGGGTTCAAACCCTGCCCGCTCTCATCCCCCGTCGTCCTGTGGGAGGTTTGGACTAGGAAGTAAACCACCTTCAACTCTGAAGGAACATCCAAAACATGTAAAACATTTTTTTTACAAGTAATATGCTTTCACCTTATAGATAAGATGTAGGCTTGAACTTAGTTACCTATCAAGGGGGCTCAAGGTTTGACACCCGAGTAGTGTTTACTGAGCGTCTACAAATGAGATTGAACCATAGCGCTCTGAGCATGCTCTAAGCATGAAAGCTGCGCTACATATAAAAGGCATTTTTTAAAAAAAGAACAATATTTATCAAACCAATATTTAAGATCACACTAGATGGAAAACAAAAAAAAAAAGATAAAACAATAAACTTTTTCCAGACATTGAATAAGCGCAGAATTAATGAATTAAGATTAAGTAACTGGAATGAAACAAAAATAAAGGAAGGCCTCAAAGAGTCATGCAACACTTGGATCCACCCGATATTACATTTAAAAATGTCACCTGTACAACAATATATATATATATATATATATATATATATATATATATATATATATAAAATAAACATGATGTATGAACACTACTAGCAGACATGACAAAAATCTAACGAAACTTCTGTTGCAGCTGAAAATCCTGGATGTGGAACATGCCTGGTGTTTTCAAGTAAAACAAAAATAAATACATTTAAACATAAATCATTCTCTGAACAAATAGTTAGGATTTTTATCTGATACTTCATCTCATGCTATGGTGTCAAAATGAAACCATACAAAGATTTTTTTTTCTATTCATAAAACAATGTTTTAAAAGCATATGTACCTTTTAAACAATCAAATATAATAAAACACACACTGCAAGATGTGAACAAAAATACTTTGCATTGAACTGATCATAATGTCTACAATACATAGAAACATCAAGTATAAAAAATGTCATTTTTCATATTACCAATGGTTGATAACACACAGGGGAGAAAAAAGATTGTCAATGGCAATATTTAGATGTCTAATATATTGTAGTGAGTTGTGGATTCTTTAATATTATGAAGTAAAGTCATCACTCAAAGAAACAGTATATAGTTGCACAGTTACTAAGGTAATGTTTCAAACACAAGACTTGCAGTCACTTGCAAGTTTAAGAAAATCTTTGAAAAAAAAATATTGTGAAAGAAATACCAAGCAATTAATTCAGATTTGAATTGAAAAAAAAAAAAAGATGCAAGGTACAACTGTAGCAAAAAAAAATTAATTTAAAAAAAAAAAAAAGGTTTCAAGAATTTAAAATGGTTTGATGCCTAGTTTGTTTAACTGATTACGTTAAGTTCTTCAAATTCAATACGTAATTGACTTAGCACAGACTTCAAAATATGAATTACTTACGATGTCACATCATTTTATGATAACATTTGGTTACAAGAAACAATAAAAATATTCTAATCAAAATTATTTTAAAAAAGATTAAAATATAAATAAATTAAAATGCAACATTTCTTCTTGTATATCAACAAAAATGATCTCAGATCGGCATATAATAAATAAACCTGAATTATAAAATAAAATAGTTGCACAGAAGAAAGTCTCAAAAAGCTAATTTATGAAATGTATTTTAAAAAAATTAGATTAATAGTAATGCATCTATATCATTACATTTAATACCTGAAAAAATGTAACAATTCTTTAATTGCAATGCAATTTTTTTTTTATTGGGAATAAATGTGCTCAACATTAATAAATATTACCAAACAAGTTAATTATGAATAGTTCAAAGAAACATATTCTACATAAGGAAGAAAATACCAAATAAAAAAAAATGGTACAAGCTTGTTCTTGAATAAAATTTTATAAATGTTTCTAGCTTAGTTATTACATTTACTTGAGCAAGTTTTCATATTGATCAGAATCAATTAGAAGTTTCAATTCGAACATACTCTTGGGCCTTTAAGGTTTTATATGTTGTATGTAGTGCTCCTGTACAACTGTGATTGTTTTGAGTCCCATTAAAAAAAAAAATTGTTCTTTATAGTGTCCATTTTTTTAAATGCTATGTTACCTTGTGCCCCTGATGTTATGTTATGCATAGTGTGCCTTTACTGGTGTAATTGTATTTGTAGTGTCCCTAAACTGATGTAGATAGTCTATAAAACTATTCATAAGAATACTTTAATCCAGTTTTCAATTATAATAATTTAATAGCAAGAATAATTAGGTCTAGTGAGATTTAAACTATGTTACATTTTTTGTTCACTAAAAAAAAAAAATACTGAGTAAATGGTGCTTATACTACACCCACCAAAAGTTGGAAATGTTTAGTAAAGCAATGGGTGGACAAGCTCATCTTTAATGGGTTTTTTTCTTGCACATTATCACAGCTGCCCTGTCACTACACTTGCTATATATTTACTGACAGTTGTATCCTGCAGAATGGCCATGTGTTCTGCATTAGGGATAGGTACGTGGTGCACAGGGGGCTGCTGCTTATTCTGCCATTGTAAACACCCCAGCAAGCTTCGTATGTTGACGGTTCCATCACCATCTCCATATATGACATCTGGGTAGGTATCTGGGAACTGACCTTTTCTATAGACCAGTGTCTCTGGTGTATCAACCCCAGTCCCATGAAGGCAGTGGACAACCACACCAGGAGGTTGCAAATCCCTAATCAGCATCTCTGTATCCTTTCTCATCTCATAACCATCAGTAAAATTAAGGTCGCTGAAGAACTCTTTATAGTCAGCCACAGTGTAGTTTTTGGATTCTGTCCTGACCAGGACTTCAGATGGTTTCCAGAACTTGTCACTGGGCATTAGAAAGGCTGTACTCGGCATGGATCTCTGCTCTGGGCGTACTTTGAGTGGCACAACTACAGATACTCCAAGACTGTCACCTGATGTAGAAATAAGGATGACTTATTAAATGTGAGCTTTAGCTGTCACTCTAAACATTAAGTACCAACACTAAGTTGTTGTATGAGGACATAGGATCACAAACTGAATTTAAAAAGAAACAAAAGTGTTTAAGGACCACTCCAGTAGATATTATAGTTTTAACTTTAGGCATTATCAATTTAAAAAAAAAAAAGAAAGAGTAGAAAAAAAATAAGTGACAATAATAAAACATATCTGTATTTTAAAAAATGATTTTCCGTCTAGTTCATTATGGAAATCTGAATAATCCAAAGAGTTTTGTACTCTGCATTTTAAAAAGCCTTGGCCCAAAATCCTGCTTATCTCTCATAAATTAAAGAGTTTGTAACCATTTATGCTGACTCCTCATTTTAATGTTCTGATAATATAATCATTAATTTGATTTATTTTCCCTTTATTTTTGTTAACAATGTTATTATTTTGTGATTAATCATATTATTAAATATATTTTTTTTACTGCTTTAATTTATAAATGAGATCTGAAATCACAATACTACCTGATGCCATAAGTCTCAAAGGCTTTACTGCTCCGCCCCACACCCCAGCCAATGCGATCATGGACTGGATGTACTTGTCCTTCCATTCCTGTGGCTGTTGGTTGAGGAAGTAAAGAAACACAGGGTTTCCCATACTGTGAGCAATGGCCACAACTTTACTATTATTGTTCTTAGTGTAGGTATCCTCAATCATATTTTTCAGGTCCTTATAGTAATCTGAGAGCTCATCTGAATAGAAATGTAAATGTGAAGTTGTAAAAGCTATATGACTTAAGCATTATGGGAAAGTTAGTGTCTGACCTATTTAGCATTGACTATTTACTCATGTCATAAAAGCCCTGTGACAATTTGTATCAGAAGCATTCAACAAAAATAGAAAATAAATCTACCCTATATACTGATCTTACGTGTTGACAAGTGGCCTTACAATTGAAAAAGACAATGAGTCATAACTACAAAGAATGACATAGAGATTTTCCCCCAGAATGAAAGTGCTTAAAATAATGATTCAAGGAGTAGTATAAACGATTTGTCATAAGCAGATATAATAATTTTTTTTTTCATTTAAATTATTACAAGTTAAAATTAACAAGAAAAACGTGAAAAATATTTAAAAAAAAAAATAAAAAAAAACTAAAACAAAGTGTAATTGTATCAATTAGTTTGAATCAGTCAAGTAATTAAATTTGAAATAGATTAAGATAAAAAAAGGATATATATGTATGATGTGATTAGAAATATTTTACTAATTTTTTTGTTTAGCGCCATTTCATGCTTTCTCAATGCTATGATCTTATCACTTATCTGGATCAGTTGGGAAAATTGGGGTTGGGGGTGGTGGAAGAAAAGAATATCTGGATGAATTTTACTGCAATTCGTTTATAAAAGCAAATTCATGTCTCATGCCTCCTCAAGCCGACATACTAACCACTCTGATAATGAGGTGCTTATGACCATACAAGATTGTATAGTTATGTATTGCTTGTTTCAAACTTACTTTAAAGCGGCAACATATAATAAGGACAATTTTTTTCCTTTGTTTGAGATGACAAACCAAATAATGAAGTACCATTAGTTAATTAACTAACTTTTTATTTTTTTAATTGATTCTTGTGTTGTCAGGTAAAAGAAATATTTGTGCAAAATTTCAGCTCAATCCAAGATTGAATGTCAGAAAAATAATGTGTACAAACTTTTTGCCAGACAGACAGAGTTGACATAAGCTTTGTTAAAAGATGTCTCAATCACTATCTATCTATATACCGGGTAAATATATATATTTCACACTCTTAGAAGAGAATCCCCCTGGGCATAATGAAGTTGCTAAAATGTAATATTATAAATACAAATCATATGAACACACCTAAAAACTATAAGCTGTTTGTAAGCCAAGCTAAATCTAGAACAAACTCAACACCCATGACTTACAAGAGTTATCCCAACAACTAGATCTAGAATTAATGTACATTAATCTAAATAAACTTAGCACCAATAAATCAACTGAAGCTACCCTAATTTTTTATTTCCATTACAACAAATATTTAGTTGTATGAATTTAAAGCATATAAAAACTTAATTTACTAAAGAGACTATTAAGGCTTAATAATATAGAAATCTTTAATTACTTGGTGCTTTTCTAAAATCGAATGGAGCCCCTCTTACAGACACTCCTCTGATGTATCCAAAAGCTGTTAAATCATTGACTATTGAGTAAAAGTAGGACACTGGAAAAAAAAAAAAGAAGACTTGATTGAAATTTGAATTGGGTAAAACCATGGTTAGTAATACTGTCTGCTACAATAAAACCTTAAACAAGGAAGTAATATTCATGCTTCATTATTCAGACATATTTGTGAAACAATTACATGTCAATTCCACCAATGCAACATTTTTTATCAATTCTTTGACATTAATTAACAAAATCTTAATCCTTATTAAATAGCTACAGGAAATGAAGTAATTTTATTTTTTAAAAAGAATAGATGACATTAATGATTTTTTATTTACTTCCAGGGGACAATATTTTAATTCAGTTGAAATAGACCAGGAAGAATAATTAGACTAATTTTATAAGTCTAAGCTATTTTAGATAGTTTTTAAAAATTCCAAACAGTTAAAATTGATAATACATTTTAAAAGCTAGACTATATTTAGTTTATAATAAGTTTAAAAATTTTGAAATCTATTTATAGAAGTTTGTCAATAACATGCAGGCTCATTGGAACTTGTATGGTTTTTAATAAAACATAACATAAATGAAAATAAAACAAACATTTTTAAAAGTTATTTATGTAAAAATTATCAAAAGTTATTCACATCTTAAAAAATGTTTTCAAGCAAAGTTAAATCTGTATATATGCTAGCCAAAAAGAGATGACTTTTTTCTTGCACCTAAGTCAATTTTACTTACAAAAAGGTAGGTAATGTGATGGTTTACTGGGATCTAGCCACTCAACAGATGATGTTCCCCCAAATTCAACAGTACGAATATCTACGCCAGGAGAGTTGGATGTTGTTCTTGTTACCTTGTCATACACCAATCTGAAATCAAAGATTTTTAAATGAAATGCTCAATAGATTATACAATACTGCCCTACAACAAAAAAGAATAACAAAGAAACAAACATTTTACTAAACATTTGACTTTGTTCTATTAGTACCTCCATTTTTTCTTACTTTTTTTTATTTCAACATAAAATTTGTAAGCAGACTTAATTTATTATATTTTACTAGTCGACCAGCGGCATAGCATATGCCGTTTTTTTGCAGGGCCAACCTTAGGCCACTGCAACCTATGCAACCGCAGTATGCCCTGCACGTTTATAGGACCTTATAGTTGCATAAATCATTAAATTAAACCATTTTATAACTTATAACGGATTTCCCGCGGGCTCCTGTCGATTTAACAGGAGGACCTGGAAATCTCCTGAAATTGCAAAATATACGAAAAAGTCCTGGAAATATCCAGAAATTATTAAAATCTTTTGAAAACTCAAACAAATCTCATGAAATATATAGATGAAAATTGTCATTTTGGGGTGTCATTCAATATGGAAAACGCCACTCCTACACGCGTTAAAAAAAGAACAAAAAACGAACATTATGCAGAACCCGCAATTGTGGAATCTAGTAAAAGAAGCTTCTCTTGCCTCAAACTAATGAAGAATTACTTGAGATCAACAATTCTCGTAGATAGATTGAAACATTTGGTAATTTTTGCTATTGAGCGTGATCTATGTAGGAAATAGATGGACTGTATGACTTTGCTACATGCAAGGCTCGTAAAGTAATTCTGTACGTAATAAAGGATGAATAAAATGCAAAGACGAATTTATTTTCTAATACAAACTCTTAATTTTCACTTATTATCCGTATCCGTACCCAAACTTGGCTCGGCGAAATCCGTTTCGCATAGGGCTCTACAATGGTTAAGTCCGGTTCTGCTATTTAGTGACGGATGAATACTACTTGCTCGTCGCCCCTCTTTTTTTTCCGCCTCTTAAATTACCTAGTAGAGGATAACTCCCTCCGACCGAGTTGCAAAAATAAAAGAGTGATCTTTCCATGGTGTCCAAACATGCTCTGTCGCCTCGATAGTTACTACAGAGTAGATTACCCCCCCCCCCTTTTTAATGTGAGGTAGAAATTTAAAAAAAAGAGTGATATTTCTTGGTTACAACGGTCCGGCCCTGCTATTTTGTGACTACGTGTTCTACACCCTCTTGTTTTCTAGTGGACTATCCGCAAAAATAAGAGTGATCTTTCCTTTACTTCTTCTCGTTTAAACTGTTGAGGGATACGCGCTATTTTGCATGGCCGGTCTAATTCAAGGTCTATACATTTTTAATTAAACCATTTTAAAACTTAAAACAGATTTCCCGCGCCCTCCTGTCGATTTACCAGTAACTCTTGGAATTCTCCCGAAATCGCAAAATATACGAAAAAGTCATTAAAACATACGGAAATATATACAAAAAAATTGTCATTTTGGGGTGTCATTCAATATGAAAACAATTCTCAAAGATAGATTGAAACATTTAGTAATTCTTGCTTTGTACGTAGTAAAGAATGAATAAAATGCATAGATGAATTTATTTTATAATACAAACTCTTAAATTTCACTTATTATCCGTTTCCCTACCCAAACTTGGCCCCGCGAAATCCGTTTTGTTAAGTGGCTAGCACAATGATCAATTAATTACCTATACATTGAATAAAAATGTTGCATACTTATCAAGAGATTAATGGACATTTAAATGTGAACACAACACCTTTTATTCAAAGTATTTTCCCATTTAGCAAGTAAAGCCTGTATAGTTGTGTCATACACAAATTATCTACTTTTGTTCATTTAATGCCTAATAAAATATAGAAAAATACCAAACAAATATAAGATAATAAACTATACCTCATATTATCTACAAAGCAGTCAATAACTTGAGGCAGAAGTTCTTCCAGATTAATCCATATAGATTCATAATCCTTGGTATATTTACGACAAATAAAATGAGGGGCTGATGTTTTGTTCAATTTGGCAACAAGCTGAGAACCTCCATCTCCTGGTACTGTTTTTAAGATATTAACATTTTAAATTATTAATACGAATTTCAAATAATCTAAAAGAAACAATTTTGTTTTGGCAAGAGTCTTTATCTAATACAATAATTTTTATGACAATAATATATCATGATATATGTTTTTTAAGGCAATACTATTAGTCAAAAATAATAAATATTATAGACAGATAGACTATAGTTGACTAAGAGTTAAAGGAAACTCTGATGGTTTTGACAATTTTTGATATAATATGTGTTTTGATTTACAGATAATGAATTTATTTTATTTTGTTTTTATTTGCAATAATAACTTAGTAATTGATATTTTTCTGACGTAATTTTCCTGCGCATCCAAAACAGTCAGACTTTCACCGGGTTTCTATGTGACGTCACACATGCCTATTAATTTAATCTATTGACTTACTGTATAACGGAAAACCATACATTAACGTTTCCATTCTCGTAAAAGAAATATATCTTCATCTAAGCAGTTAGATCTAGATTTTGTAATCAAAGAAAAAAATGCTTATTAAAAGTAGATTTACATGCTTGACTAACCACGGCAGTGTGTATCTTCTCGCCTGACCACTCAACACACAACAAACACTATCACTTAATTGACTTGTCATGACTGACTACGCGTAGTCTAGACTAGCCTTACACTGACCAGTCAGACCTGTGATCTATTTACTTCTTGGGACAGGGAGGGGCTTAGATGAAAATGTTCGTTTTTTTCTCGAGCTTTTAAAATCAATCTATCTATATATAACTGTACCATAGCGCCTGACTAGGCCGTCACTAAGACTTACAGCTACTGTAAGAATAAAGCAATATGATTGGTCAAATCTAGTTTCCATTTCAGTATTGTTGAGGGAAGTGGCGTATGCCTAACCTAAAAACAAAATATCAAAGAACCCCGTTTTTTTAAGATGTCAAGAATTTACTGTCTAGTTTATTTAATATAAATGTTTCTAAGCATTTAAATAAAAAATGGAAAAATGTTTACTATTACAACTCTTTACGCAGAATTAAATATGCCAATAACTCAAATTTTAAAAAACATCGGAGTTTCCCTTTAACTTTAAGAGCTATAACTATAGATGTATATTATACATCTATATATATGTCATATATATGTCATGTATATGTCCTAGATCATCTTTAAAATCCTATCTCTATAGACTAGCTCTACTATAGAGTATAATAATATAATATTAATATAGAATCTAGATATTTAATCTATATAATATACATGATTTATATCTTGATCTATTTTAGTATTTAGACAATTTAGACCTAGAATCTAGATTTTAACTGATTTATTTAAATATTAGATATCATCATCATGATTTTATTACATGATGATTATGATGATATGATAATGATTCTGTTACTTACATTTTCATTTTTTGAAAAATGAAAATCACATATAATGTAATATAACTATTAGACTCTAGTATTACTATATCATATGTTATAACTGTATGGCTGCCTGGTCGTGCGGTTTGCGCGCTGGACTGTCGTTCGGATTTATCGACGGTCAAGGGTTCAAACCCTGCCCGCTCCCATCCCCCGTCGTCCTGCGGGAGGTTTGGACTAGGAAGTAAACTATCTTCAACTCTGAAGGAACATCCGAAACATGTAAAACATTTTACAAACAAAACTGTATAACTTTTAACTTTAACTGAGTTACTGTACTATTATTTACTATTTAATAGGTTTACTATAATATAAATAACACTAGTCTAGATCTAGAGTCACTACATTAGAAAGTCGGTTAAAGTTACTCTAGTACTGTGATTCAGTGTGATGTCATGTGCATCAAATGTGACCTAAAGTTTTACTTACTCAATACAACTGGATATCGAGGTGCTGCTTCAATTTGAGACACACACACAGTGAGACAAAATACAATAACTGTGCAAATATGAAGGATTAACTTTCTCATCAATAAATCTGTCCTCATCATTCTGAAAAAAAAAAAGCGTATCTCTAGAATCAATAGACTATCTAGACTTCTGTATAGATTGATCTAGATCCTAGTTAGATCTAGACATCACTCAACCTCGGCAAGAGTAATCTAAAAATATCACGCCATACAAAATTACTTCTACGTAGGACAATCCAGAGAGAGAAAAAAATGACCTAGATCTAGATCTATTTATGTGAGCTCTTCAAAGCTAAAGTTTATCAATTGTATTTTACAAGCATCAAGAAGGTTCTAAAATTGAGTTAATCAACTTAGATTTAAATCTATATATATCTATATAAGGCTCCTCCAGGTTTGCTCACTACACTCCCTGTGCGTCACTAATACCTATTTCAAGACTAAACCGCAGCACAGAGTATCTTGGCGGCACCCTCGCTCCAAACACTGGCACCAACTAGACCTAATCATGGTAAGACAAAAGTGCTTAAAATTTGTCAAGCTTACCAGGTCCTACCACAGTGCAGACTGCGACACAGATCACTCCTTGGTCAGATCAATCTTCTCCCCAAAAAAATCCACCACACCAAGCAGATTGGAAGACCCCAATCGGATGTAAGCAAGATGTGTCAACCTGATCTCCAGATACAGTTTGCGGAATCTTTTGAACGCGAGTGTAAAAATATCTCTGAGAATACAGCAACTGAAAAATTGGAACACCTCAAGTCCACCATACAAAAGACTTCCCTGGAAATCTTTGGAAGAAAAATTACAAAGCAAAATGATTGGTTCGACTCTAAAGCAGTTACTTTAGCACCTGTCATCAGAGCAAAGAGAGATGCACTCGTTACTTACAAGGCAAAACCTACCCATCGCAACCTGCTAAACCTGAAAGAAGCTAGAGCCAATGCACAGAGGACAGCAAGGATCTGTGCCAATGAATACTGGGTAGAGCTCAGTGAGAGTATTCAGCTCGCAGCCCAAGTGGGCAACATAAGAGGGATGTACGAAGGAATCAACAAGGCTCTCGGACCCTCACAAAACAAGACAGCACCTCTGAAATCAACCACTGGGGAAATTATCACAGACAAGTGCCAACAAATGCACAGATGGGTTGAACATTACTCTGAGCTCTACGCCATAACAAGCTCAGTCTCTGACTCAGCCCTTAAAGCCATCATACAATTACCCACAATGAACGAGCTAGATGAAACACCCACCCTTTCAGAGCTCAACAAAGCCATAGACAACATTGCTGCCCGCAGAGCACCCGGATGCGATGGTATCCCCCCCCCCCCTAGATCTTCTAAAACAATGCAAAACTACTCTAATCCAACCTCTACACGAACTGCTTTGTAAATGTTGGCAAGATGTGCTGTTCCACAAGACGTGCGGGATGCTAAAATCATTACACTGTATAATAACAAAGGTGACAGAAGCGACTGCAACAATTACAGGGGAATCTCCCTCTTAAGTATTGTAGGCAAAGTCTTTGCTCGAGTGATACTTCCCAGGCTACAAAAACTCGCTGATCGGGTCTATCCAGAATCACAATGCGGCTTCCGCTCAGGGAGATCCACGATTGACATGATTTTCTCCATCCGCCAACTCAAGGAAAAGTGCAGAGAACAAAGGATGCCTTTGTACATTGCGTTTATTGACCTGACAAAGGCCTTCGATCTAGTTAGCAGAGATGGCCTCTTTAAATTTTACAGTTAATAGGCTGTCCACCCAAGCTACTAAATGTAATCATATCTTTCCACCAAAATATGATGGGCACAGTGCAATTCAACGGTGCCAGCTCAGAAAGTTTCAGTATAAACAGCGGAGTTAAACAAGGATGTGTCCTGGCCCCAACCCTCTTTGGAATACTATTTTCACTGCTAATCCACAACGCATTTGACAAATCCACTGAAGGCATCTATCTCCATTCCAGATTTGATGGCAAACTCCTAAATATTGCCAGACTGAGGGCCAAAACTAAAATCAGAGCCACCCTCGTAAGAGATATGCTATTCGCGGATGACGCAGCGGTAGTGGCACACACACAAGAGGAACTTCAGTCACTAATGTCCCGCTTCTCTCAGGCCTGTAAAGAATATGGCTTGACTATTAGCACGAAGAAAACAAATGTTATGGGACCACCTACTACAGCACCACCCTCCATCCTCATAGACGATAACAAGCTGGACGCCGTAAACGAATTCTGCTATCTGGGATCCACAATTACAGATGACCTGTCCCTAGAAGAGGAGATGAAAAAACGCATAGGGAAGGCTGCCTCGACATTCGCTAGACTCAGACTAAGAGTTTGGGAAAACCATAAGCTAACTACGGTGACCAAAATGGAAGTCTACAAGGCATGCGTTATGAGTACACTGCTGTATGGCAGTGAATCATGGACCACCTACGCAAAGCAAGAGAGAAAACTAAACTCATTCCATTTGAGATGTCTCTGTAGGATCTTGAATGTCACATGGAAAGAAAACGTGTGCAATACTGAGATCCTTGCGTGATCAGGTATTCCCAGCATCTTTACAGCCCTCAGACAACGCCGTTTGCGCTGGCTTGGACATGTTCGCCGGATGGAGGACAAGCGCATCCCGAAAGTCATCCTCTATGGTCAACTCGCGACTGGCACAAGAAAAACTGGTCGCCCCCACCTCCGTTACATAGATGTAATAAAACGTGACCTCAAATCAGTGAACATCAATACTGACATTGGGAAGACATAGCTCTAGACCGCAACAGGTGGAGAGAGACAGTGACCAAAAAAGCTATGGACAGTGAAAGTACATGGGTCTCAGCCCAGGAAGAAAAACGCACAATCCGAAAAACGGCCAGCTCCTCTACCACCGAAGCAAAATCCAAGGGGACCCTAACCTGCGCTATCTGTGGACGGGAGTGTCTCTCCAAAATAGGGCTCCACAGCCACATGAGGAAGTGTGCTCTGAGATGAACCATAGTCGTCCTACGACTGAAGGAGGCCAATGATATCTATAACCCATTATTGCCATCGTTAAGACGAATTCTGTTATTTGACCATAATGTAGAACCTAGATCTTTATATATCTAGATCTATTGGGGAAAAAAACTTGATTTATTTAGATATAAGTTGTCATTAAAATACTTTTGTTTTTAATAAATATGATAGGCTGTAGTCTGTAATTTACTTTTTTTTAAAGTTAACGTCTGTATTTTATAAGATAAGATTGTAAATTAAATCATTAAGATCTATATGTGTTATTTAGCAGATGGCCTAGTGATTATAGTGAAAGGGTACGTGTGCCTACTAACATAGCAAATAGATCTAGCACATGCAGTTAACACGTAATTATAGATTTAGTAGGTGTAATTTTTAAATACGATCTTTTTGTAGACCTACGCAGTATTATGCTTAGGCAGTTAGGTAATATAGGCCTATTATAGATCTAAATTCCGACTTTTTAAAAAAAAATCGATTTTCGTTTGTTATAGAATTTATAGGTCTTATTTAAATAAACAATCTAGGCTGTAATCATTCATTATATAATAATTATATATAATATAGGCATGTGCGGAATTCAGTCGTAGGATATTGCGTATCTTCTTTTAATTATATTTTATGGCCTATACAAAATAATACATTAACAACTTATAGTTATTTTATTTGCAGGTCTGGTCTATAGGTCTACATGTAAATGCTATAGTCATTAGTTAGGCTTACAGGCTACTATAAAATGATGTTATGCGTTTATGTAACTATAAAGGACTATGTTATATATTTTAAAAAGTATAATTTACCTGCCCTTTTCCGCACTTAATCAATCTTCACTGTAGTCGTAATTTTAAGCTTAGGCATAGAGCTTGACCAAAGTTAAATGCGTTTGATTTTATGTTAAAAATGTGATCCTTATTAGCTTTTAAATTTATTTCCCCCTTCTTTTTTGTTGTTCAAACGACACTATGAGCTGATTTGTAGGTCACCATTGAATTACCAGCCGATAATCACGCGCTCAGTCATGTGATAACTTCATTGTTGAAAAATGGGTTTCGTTTTGAAAACTATTTACTTCCTTAGATATGGATCATGTAACAAAGTCTTTTCGACATATAGACTTTTATTTCAGATAGTGAACGTTAACTGTGCACATGTCCTTTAAGTTTAATGTAGGCAATAATCTAAAAATAATATGATTTGTATAAGAAAAACAACAGATAGGCTATTTTTGGCCTTGAATCTTAGACCAATGCGCCCGTTTGCCAAGCTAATGTACACTTTAAAAAGTTATTACAGGTATCCAGTAACGCTCTAGTATCAGTAGCGTCGCTAGGGATGAGAGGGTGCGGACCTCAGAGGGTGACATCTATTAGCATTTAGAGTGTTTGGGGGGTGACAACAAAGCGGATTTTTTTTTGTGTGGATAAAGCAGGCAATTTTGTTTAAATTAAATTAAATTTTCATAAACCGCTGTAAAGTTTGATAGATTAATAGGCTTTATTACAATTAACGCTGCAGTTAGACGACTGCGGGTTCGGTCTAGCGGTCTAGAGTGAACATATGACTTACTTGTGTCAGATAAAGATTTGATGAGCCACTTAAAAACATGAAGTGGCTGTGAGAATGCTGATGCTAGATCACGTAATTGCTTCGTGATCATACTTAACTTTCAGTTAGGCCTACAAATATCTTTTAAAATATAAAGCCCGCTCAAGTTTGTCCATCAATGTCATTTAATTAAAGCAGACTCGTATGTTTAAGCGTCATGTCGGCATGATCATTTCCATATTTCTATTTTTAGATTAGTCCGCTGACATTTTGTGTTTACACATGGTTTACATTTTAATGTTTAAAATCCAGTTGACAGTCTTATCTTATCTTATAGTTTACAGACATTAATTCAAAAAATGTCCTATGTATTTCATGTGTCAATCTAGTTATGCATGTCAATCATACTCAAGGAAGTCGTTGGTTTTCCTGGATGATTTAGACAACTTGTTCCATTCTGTAATGGTACTACGGAAGAATGATCACTTATCTTATCTTATATAATACAGACGTTACTTCAAAAAAGAAGATGATTACGTCCTACGCGTCATGCATTTAGTCATGCATATTAACCAATGACTTAAATTCTGCCAAGTCACTGGTTTTTCTGGCTAGCTTAGGCAACCCATTCCATGCTCTAATAGCACTAGGGAAGCACTAGCACTTGTACGAATTTGTTCTACCGTATGGAATAAAATGAAGCGAGAGAGAAAATTACGACAAAATGTGGAGGCGATAAAATGGAACCTAACAAGAAAATTCGAAAGAAAAGAAATAATTTAAGAGGCAGATTTTGGGAAGCGTTTGAACAAAAAAATAAAAAAAAATAATAAAAGATGTTAGTTACCAACTAAATTATACAAATCACTTTGTGCTAGATATCTACAAGCGAAAGAACTTTAAAATTAGGCTTTGCAGTGAGCCTACTAAAAAATTATCAAACGCTTTATACAATGCATAGCTTATCAATACTTGCGTATGTTGTACGCCGGCTGTAACCTCATTAATCAAAGACTATTCATTAAAATCGCTAATATAAGGCTTCCTCGGTTCGCTTAACAGTCTGTAGAACAGTGTTTCTCAATCTTTTACCAGTGATGCCCCCCCCCCCCCCAAAAAAAAAGAACACATATTCGCTCCTGCCCCCTTAGCCAAATGGGGGGTCTTGGAGAGCGATGTAAGCTCCAACTTTGGGACCCGTGAAGATTTTAAGAATATGAATCGAAATGAAACTTAAAGACATAGTTATAAGACAACTTCTTTGTGTTTTTGTAGTGTGTGTTTGTTTCATAGGTGATATGGAAAGGGAGTATTTATTGTTAGTAGTAGGGTGAGAGAAAGAGAACATTAATATAGGCCTATATAAGAGAACATTAATATAGGCCTATATGTCTTTGATATTAGTCCTGCAGAATGATGCAAGATAAGCGGCACCGTTGTAAGCTGTGTTAAGTCGGCGCCTTCGACATAGGATCACGGAGGTCACGGTTAAGTACGCCAGACGACTCCAGAATGTATGCGTGTAAAGTTCATTTTTATAGTGAGCTAGATTTGTTTATTTCAAATCATCTCAAGTTGAATTGGTTTATATATTATAGGCCTAATAGGCCTACAAGTTAAATTTAGTTTTGTTCACAAAAGAGTTATTCAAGTTATTTCAAGTTTTAAAATACAATACGCCTAGGCCTACAGCGATTTGGTTGCTTAGCAGCAGTTTGGGGCTACTAGTCAACGAGCGTCAACAGCACTTTGCGAAATGTTCAGAACCCAAATTTGCATAATGAATGTTAATTAAACCAAATCCGTTTAGTCTTTGTTTATTCGGTACTTGTTTTTCATTTATAGTTTATCTGTCTTTTGAATACTAGACAAAATATCTGGAGAGGCAGTATAGGTTACCCCTAACTGTCGGTGTGGGCGGGGGGTGATCATTCTCTTACCCTTCCAGGTTTTAAACAAATGCGCGAGTAATACTATGCCTGTAATTGCCCAACGGGGTACGGCGCCAAGTAATTTCCACCATTCTGATATTCAGAAATTCATTATCCTTGCGTCTGTTAAATACTTTTTCTTCTAGTTATAAGATAGTTATAAGTCTAAAATGTTAAAGTAAAAAGAGACTGGGACGGGCCCAAATGCATTTCAATTGAAGTCAAAGAAGAAGGCCATTAGTTTGATGCGAGAAACACTCAAGGTACATAAAGCGCACATTTGTAAAGGATCTGATCGTCGTAAGATTATCTTCGTGTTATGTAAATCGTCACCCCGATGAACTGTTTTTTTCGCCTCGCAAAAAGTCGTCATCATAATTATATACGACATTCGGGAGAAATTCAACCGTTCTGATTGGCCTATAAGAAAGTGGAGCTGAATCGTATTAGGGGAGAAATTCTGAAATGTCTTCTTCCAAAGTCTTGAGCTCATATTGTTGCAAGCGCCTTGAGCTTATGTGGTCCTACTTGGAAAATGAATCAACGTCTCTGACTTTAAATATTTGTATTTTCAAAACATTGTTAATAATTTTATTTGGTTAATATTTTAAAATAGATTTATAAGAACAATAAGAAAATAGTGTATTCCTTTGAAAAACATTAATTGACCGGCATCACCCCCCCCCCCATTTTTTTCTTGCCAGGACGTCGCACCCCTTCCCCCAAACAGACTTCTTGAGAAACGATTCTGCACAGGGTATGCTTTTCCAATGTTGTAAACAGCTTTAGTTTCTCTCAAGTACTATTTGTTTGTTCTATTTATAACAAAATAACTGTTCAACATCCCAATGCTAGGTGTCCATGAAGTCAAGAACGAGGGAAGTGAAAAAATAGGCCGGAAAATAGAAACGTCTGAACCGTTCAAAATTATTTTTTTCATAGAAAAAAATGTATTTAGGCCTACTAGATTGAACGTTTTAAATAGCTCTATCTGTCTTTTTGGCCAAGTTGTCAGCCTCATTATAAATAGACAATGATTGCAATATGGACAATCAATAAATAATCATTTGTTTGTCTTATGTCGGACTTTTCCAGTAAAACTGATATATCTCTTTCATGGCTGAATGAGCTTTTAAGTGTAGGCTAACCAAATTGATCTAAGTGGCATTAAAGAACTTTGGTCTGTAAATCATTAGTACAGATTAGATCTTCATCATACAATGTTGTCCAAAAATACACGACTACGCATTTCAGGAATGTACATTAGCCCTGCAAGTAGCCGATATATTTGACCCACTGAGATAAAACTAGTGACCGATTTTTTTGTAAACAAATGAGGCCAATTTTAACTACAGGTGGACTGGAGTGTGCGTGTTGTGTGTGGGCGGGGATGATCATTCTCTTACCCTTCCAGGTTTTAAACAAATGCGCGAGTAATACTATGCGAGTAAACTAAAAACTATTAAACTGGATGCTGCAGCTATAGCTGTTGGCATGGAAATCAGTGCTGAAAAGAGCAACATACTAGTTTGTAGTGGAGACAGTACGAGAAGTTGCATACAGTTGAATGGCCAGACATTAGAAGTAGTTGACTCAAATACTTAGGGTCAAACATAACAAGAGACGGAATATCAATAAAAGAGATCAAACCCTAACTTTAAAGTTGAAGCTTGGCATCCATGAGCAAACTGAAAAGAAATCTGAAAGAGCAACATATCAGCTTCAATATAACATTCAAACTCTACTCTTAGAGTACCCCTATATGGCGGTGAAAGTTGGACACTTAAACTCTTGAGGCTGAAAGAAGAATCCTAGCCTTTGATAGTAAATGCTACAGAAAAATGCTGGGTATCAGATACCAGGAAAAGAAGACAAATCAGTTAGTACTTTAACAAGTCAACACTCTGGCTGGCAAAAAAGAAAACTGAATACTGAAAAGAGACGAAAACTTAGCTAGTTTGGTTCTAGTGTAAGACATGTCTCACTATCAAAAATCATTCTTCAAGGTACAGTGGAAGGAGCACGAAGAAATGGTCGCCCAAAGAAAATCTGGCTGGATAACATAAAAGAATGGACGGGCCTTTCTTTTGATATCCTGCTAAAAACAGCTGCTGACCTGGAAAGTGGAGGGATTTGGTTACACTGTCACAGCACCCCTATAAAAGGTCAAGGGACATATGAAGAAAGCTATAAAGGAACACTTTTTTTTGATTTGCAGGTTATATAGGCCAGTGCATTGTCCATAGCCTACATTGAATTTTTATATATAAATCTAATTTTGAATTTAAAAGAAAAATATGAAGAAACCTTTTGTTTGTTTGTTCTTGTCTTTATCAGATCTTCGATAATACAGCTCTACTAGGCCTAAACCAAAAATTAGATTATTAGCATACTTATATTCAATTCTGTAACAATGATTGACTTTGCTTGGAATATTACGATTTATATTTAATGAAGATGTTCCAATTTGATCCGGCTGAGATGTTCCAATTTTATCCGGCTGAACCCGATATCTATTTGGGAATGTAAAAGCTGTAATAACTTCTAAAACCAAGGCATAGTTACTTTGACGATCATTGGTTTGAGTGCTTGATGTGAAGATGTCTTGATGTTATGAGATTGTGTTGATCAGACAATGTGCTTCTAATATTATAATTAAGTGTAGATTTCTATTTTAAAACAATTACTGAACACTCAAATAAGATCATCATGCCAGAGATCCAAATACAACTATTCATTCATACAATCACTTGAATAAAAAACACACTGTAGCCTATAATAAAACTAAACAAGTTAACTCTCTTCGTTCAAGCTCATAACAACAACTAGATCTACAAATCGTTCTGGTTCTATTACTCAAACTACAACTTAACTCAACTATAATTTTTCTATAACTGACTTTTTCTTTGTCCTTTCCAAAACTTTTTATTCATTAGCCTCTCTCTGCATTTGCGAACAAGCCACACAATTCAATCGCTAAATATTCAATGCTCCTTTTATGGTCATTGAGACTCCTTTTTTCTAAGAAAGCATGCTTGCTGCAAGAACTTGTCTACTATTTATCTTCACGTTGCTTAAACTAAAAATATACTTAGCTGGTTTATGCTACATGACAATTACTTATGACAGCAACTGTTACTTATGAAATAACAGAAAAAAAAAACAGCTTTTCACCATTATAAGTCTATTGCCTCTCTTTAAAAAAAAACATTTTTTCTGATACAACAACAAAAGAAGAGTAAATGGCTCCATAAAAAAAAAATTAAATCACATAAAAAAACAAACTTTGTTATAATTATAAATAGACATATTTATTTATTTCTGAATCAAGAGAACTCTAATTGAACTTCATTCACTAGCATGTCAGGAGGGCTTTATTTCTTTGATCCATTCACTATAGATGTCATTAAATAAGTTATTAGGTTTGCTGGTAAAAAGAGCTCCACTGAAATGACCTTTAGAGAGGTATCCATTATAGAATTCTTTAGCAGTCATCTTCTTTTTGATCACAACACGCATAAAACCAGCCCAGTGATCCTGTACAAGAAAGAGTAACTATACAAAAAGAAAGAGTGAAAGAGTAACTAAACTAAAAGAAAGAGTGAAAGAGTAACTTAACTAAAAGAAATAGTGAAAGAGTAACTAAACTAAAAGAAAGAGTGAAAGAGTAACTATATACAAAAAGAAATAGTGAAACTATACTAAAAAAAAGAATGGTAGAAATTAGAACATCAATTAAAGGCACATACAACAAGGTTACAAAGACAGTTTGTGTGGAAACACATACTGATAATCAGCCCCGAAGTGGTCCACCCAGGCAGATAAAAAGGCAGGTTTCAATATTATCAGAATGAAATTCTATGAAAGACAAATGACAGAAAATAATAGAGAAAAAAGGTTAACAGATCTCATGTGGTGCCCCAGCAGGCCAAAGGATAGGTGAAAGTGAATGTGAAGTTAGATGTGAACCTGGCCTAACTGATGTCTTATAATGAATATCTAATTGT
Source organism: Biomphalaria sudanica (assembly GCA_036873155.1). Classification (NCBI taxonomy): domain Eukaryota; kingdom Metazoa; phylum Mollusca; class Gastropoda; family Planorbidae; genus Biomphalaria; species Biomphalaria sudanica. Next base: position 2,651,015 of record JAZGLO010002645.1, on the reverse strand, counting down.
TTTGTAAAGGGCCAATCACTTATTCCTTAAGAATAAAACATTTCCGTAAAAAAAAAAAAAAAAATAATTTGGTTGGGTGTTTTGTGGTAGATGCAGCACTGGCATATATGAAAAACTACTTATTGATTGTTGTTTTATATTATGTCTGACTGACTTATATGCATACTAAATAGATTTTTTCTCTTTAAAAAAATAATAAACATTTTTTTGTGTGTAAATATAGTACTTAGTATAAGAGAACATAGATAACTTAGCAATACAAATACAACCATTTGCATAAATGTGTTAAAAATATGGTAAATTGTAGTCTCCCCTAATAAAGAGTCTCAAGTGTTTGTTACTATTAATAGTGAATAGTTGTAAAAGTGGTGTGTATTTTTATGAAAAAACTGCTTGCATAAGTGATTTAAAAAATTTGATTTTTCGCTTCCATAAAAGAAAAAAGTAGCCGTTGCTTCAGAACTTTAAATGGTCTAAAATACTGGGATGACGGGTTTTCACTATCTTTTCTAGTTTAAGAGATCTAAACAGGATGGACGGACAGACAGTCCACACAAAACTAATAGCATCTTTTCCCTTTTCGGGGGCCGCTAAAAATGGTACCAAAAAAAAAAATATGATACTGGTACCAAGCTTGCATATTAAGAAAATCCCACCATAAATAGCACTAACAAAAACAGTTTCCCTCCAAGGTGCTTGTGCATCTGATGTTGAAACATAAAACTTCATTCAGATAAGTGTTAAAAGAAATATGACTGCTACAGAAATCAATGGTAATAGAAGGAAAAATTGGGTTCATATTTATTCTGGAGAGGATTTCTAAATATATATAGAATTTCTATAAAGAGAGAGCTGTGTTTCAAGGATGAGTGAAAGACAGAAAGATAGCATCATTCTGGTTTATATGTATTCAAGCTAATTATCAAGATATGCTTAATTTCACATCCAATAAGGTACATACCTTACACCGTACCCATAGTACATTGGAGGCTCTATCAAATATTGGTTTACCAGGAGGGCTGTCAGAATCTAAGGCTATATCTGGGAATAGGATTAAACCAAACAAAAAAAAATTAATTAGTTTTCCAATGTTACTATTAATGAATGGACTTTCCCAATCAGAATCTGATATACTTCATGTTATATAAAACTTACTTTTTAACAGTTAAAAAAAAAAGACAAGTCCTTTTTTAAACTCAATTTACATTCTTTTGAGTCATAATCTAGCAGATTTCACCAAACTATTTTTGTAAATGTTTATATTTATGGATGTAGTTTATTATTTTCAAATTTGGTGGAATAATTAAGAAATCACATGGCTGCCTGGTCAAGTGGTATGCACTTTGAATTGTCGTTAAGGTGTTAGATTATCTTCAGCTTTGAAGGAACATCCAAAACATGTAAAAAAATTTAAAAATAATATTTTACATTTGGTACAAAACAATCACAGACTAGCTAATGATGAGCATCAGGAAGACAACCTATTGGATGTGTGTTGTGGACAAAGGGAGGAAAACAAAAGATGGTCATTGACTCCGATTGTAAGCTGTCTTGTAGTGAATTCTTTTTAAAACACATTGCAACTTAACGAAGTTAAGAAGTTATTGGTAATATTAATCAATCTAGAAGGTAGAATAATTTTTAAACTTCATCTGACCACAGGACGTTACAATCTCTTGACACAGAAGCAGTCCCCACACTCATAAAAACAGAAAAGGCTGGTGAGTACTTTGCTCTAGAGGTGACTTATAGCTTGTTAAACTATTAGAATCTTTGCCAAGTGGGACAGCTGAGTTCAGTCTCACCATGACCCTAACAGGCTAACACAAACTTCAAGATCAAAGGAATGGCAACTGGACATACAAATACAAGACATGAAAAACAAATAAGTTGGTAACAATTTTGTATCAGCAGAAGTCTGATCTGAAATCTATTCACAAGTTCTTTTGGTCAACTTGTTTTTGTTTCCTGTCTTCCAGTTTTCATCTTCCCAAAATGTAACATTAGAAATTTTGGTTCAACTTAACTTTGTTGGGCAATTGTTTTCTCCTTGGTTTTCTTGTTAGAGGGCGCTGTATTAAGATAGAATTTCCTGGTCTTTTATGGTTTGGACTTATCATCTTAAGGGTTTGTTTGTTTGTTAGTGTAAGAGCGAGCTGGTTTGATTAATGTATGACATCTGTAATAGTTTCGATATTCACCATCATAACGTAAGATGTTAGTGTAAGAGGTGTGTTCTTTATTTTTATAGGGAAGCTAGCAGTATACTTTTTGTCCCTGTACTTTCAACGATCTGATGAGTGTGGTGGGCCAATGTAGATATTGTAGTGTGAATATGCTTAGACTGTGACTGGCTGGTGAAACTGCAAGGTGCGGATTGGTTGATAACAGTTTTTGTGGATATCAACAGTTATTTATTGCATTTTATTGTATCATCAGTAATTCAAATAATTATTCATACCAACAATGTTTAAAACAAATTATTACCACCATTATCATCCTTCAGTTCATTGTAAATAATCATTGTATAAAATAGTTCATATTGTTATAAACCTGGTGGTGGCACAGATGGGGGTAGTGGTGTGAGTGTAGTCAGCCGACGCAAATCGTCCCAGGCCAGTGCTAGACGAGCGGTCAACCGTGACGAGTTACGACGGTCAGCCGAGACGAGTGTCAACATGACGGTTCGGGAAGGATTGACGTCGTGAACAACACTCAAGAGCGTCAGGAGAGTTGTAGTCGTCTGACCACCTAGAAACATCGAGCGGCGTTCCGTCCGGTTCGAGAATGCCAGTAGGGACCCTATATAAGAGCGGAGGTGTCGCAGTCAAGACGGTGGAGAAAAGGGGCTCAATACAGCACGGTTCAGAAAGGAGGTTCACGACAAGAGTTCAGAACACGGTCGACTACAGCACAGTTCAGCGGTGTGGTTCTGTATGGAGCATTATGACGGTTCAGTGCGGAGTACTATCAAGTACAGTTGAGACGAACGGCGTCTTGATCTTGGTCTGTGATCGAGCCCGACACAACGAGCCTAGTTTGTGAAGTCAGTCCTGAACTGTTGAACCCAGTGCAAGCCCGGAACGAGACAGAGAGGCCAGTGCAAGAGTTGATATGACGGTACGGTGTTATTGGAGAGATATTTGTACAGTGTACGTGTTGCCAATTGTACAGTACTGGCTGTTTGCAGAGAGCCTGGATAGTGAGATTCGTAACAATATGTACCTCAGAGAGTTATTCAGTCATTTAGTCAACATTCACATGTCAACTGTTACATTATTAGTATATGAGGAAGAGTAGGCAAACGATCCAAAGCTCAAAAATCAACCCCAACATTTTCCTAGTCTATTTTATATTTTGGATTCATTTAATAAATGTATATATTTCCTAAGTAACACTTTCTTAAATCAATGCATCTTTTTTTTTTTAAATTGCTTATGTTCCTTTGTTCCAATTACTTTTGTAGAATATTTTGGAAAAAAAAAAAGGGGGGGGGGGTTTCTGTTCTGCTATTTATCACTCAGCCAACACAACTCAGCTTAAGTTGGTATTCGCATACTAGAATGCTTGTTAGGTAGCCAAGCATCCCAGTGCCAGATTCCAAAGCTTTGTGTTTAAAAATTAATGTTAGAAACCCATACAGTTAACAGAGCCCAATTTGAACCAACAAACTAAAAACACATCCAGCTTTAGAGTGACGTTATAAAACAATACAATAGGAGCTCATGTATGGATGGTTCAAGAATCAAATGATTGAAACTTAAACTTGTCATGTTAACAAAATTACAGAGTAAAGAAATAGAAATTTTGTTATAGAAAAATAACTCACTTGGTCTATATCTTGGACTTATCATTTCTAACAATCGTATGGTCAAACCATTAAATTCTGTTCTAAGTTCTGTCTGAAAAAAATGTTTAAAAATTTTAGTAATTACCAATTAATTATACAAAAATATTTTTTTGTATAAATAAATTAAAAAGCAACTACAAAAAATTGTTATTTCTGACTAAAAATATTGCCAAAAATTAATAGACCAACTGTTTTTCTTTTCACACTTTAATTCACAAATGGAATTAGCAAATATTATAATTACTGTTTCATGTATGGCTCTGTACTGTCTGTCTATTGAATCAAGTGTTTGATTCTCCCAATCAATAAATGACATGTTCAAAGTTAACTTATGAGCTGTTACATAAAAAAAAAACAAAAAACTTTAAAGTTTGTTTTAACACAAAATCATCAATTTCTAAAAACAACTAGGAAAAAAAACAACAATTTTAGTATCTTTCATTTGATAGTTTTTTTATTAATTAGATTTTATTAAGTTGAAAAAAAAAAAAAAATTTTATATGTTAACTCCAAAAATTATCTTAATTTATATATAGTAAAACTTTCATGCTGATTTTCTCACATTAAAGTGTGGAAAACATTAAGACACAGTACATGTATTATTATATTTGATTAAAAATGGGACAAACCATAAGTAACACCATTTTCAGGTTGTTGTTTCTCTGATATGATGCACTCTGGAAGGTTGGAGAGTACATCGATGATCTAGATGAAACGTTAACAGTTAAAGTAAATTATAAGTATGTAAAGTACATATAAAAAAAAATCAATTAATTTTTTAATAATGAAAACAACACAAAAAAAGATCAATAAAAGAAATACATATATACTTATTGATCTACCAACTTCTTACAAACATTAATGTATCTCCATTTCAAAAAAAGTATTTGAATAGATATTTCCCAACCTCATTTAGACATTCATAAATCTACAACATTCATACAAACTTAATAATTCTCCAACCTTCATTCAAAGACTCACCAATTTCCCACCTTCAACAGCCAGGAAATCTCGAAGCCCATGCACTGACGAATTGAATGGAACATTCAAATTTTTCTGTTTCAGGATAGGACCAGAATCAAAACTAGAAAGCAACAATAACATTACAAATATTCAAACCTACACTTAGGAAAAAAACAACAAGATTACAAAGAGACCTTGTGTTTTCACAGAAACTACCAATATGTCATCTGTTTGGTAAAAAGGCTAATTTCGATATTTTCAGCATGAATATATTAGAGATTATGAAATATAAATTATCTAAAACCACCATTCTTCATACTTACACACAAAGATGTGTGGAGTGAAAGTGTATAGTAAATTTTTGTAAAAATGTTTATCAAAATCTGCACAAAATAATGAATGTTATCGAAAAATTGTTAGAAGCATATACATAAGTAATATAGATTTAAATATAAAACAAAAAGCAGCATTTCCATTATGAGAGGGTCACTAACTAATTTTAATATTAATTATTAAACATTATAGATATCTCTAGTAGCTATTTACAAATCTAAGGGAACCATTCAAACTGCCCAGTAAAGCATCTGACCCATCCACTTACTGTTTAGGTTTCAGGGACATGATACTTATTCCAGTAGTTGTATCCCCATTAAGAACTGTGTGGTGTAAAGGGGCAGCACCTCTCCATCTTGGCAGAAGACTGGGGTGAACATTGATGATACCACTGCATTATACAAGTTAACATATTTAGTAGTGAAAAAACAAAATAAATACTATATTCAAAACAGACAGAAAGTTTAATATTTTCATCAAATCAAGATTTTTGTATCTAAAAAAATTAAGAATTACTTACAGTGGTAGAATTTTTATTTAAAAACAACAACAACAACCCAGAAACTAAATTTCACATTAAAAAATGGTAAAAGTAATTTAAATATACCAGTATTAAAAAAAAATGGCATACATGCTTAATATTTTAAATCTACAAATAGCTTAATAAAAAAAAGTCATTCTCAAGTTTGTTGATTAAAAAACAAAGTTAATATACAAATCCTATTGACTTGTGCATTGCAAATTTTATTGTTCTCTCAAATATGTCTACTCTGCTTAAACCTAAAAAAAGTAAAGTAAAACTAATTTATATTTAAATGTGGCGCCCCCCTCCAGTGTAGATCTAAGTAGTATTCTTGCTATGTATTATTATAACTCTGCTCCTACACAGATGTATATGGTGCAAACACAAGGGATGAACAGATCTAGAGAGAAACTAGAGACATGATGGATTCCGGCTATGTTCTAGGGAAGAAATAAGAACTTTGGGTGTCAATGATTAGATTGTCTCTATTTTTTTATTTGTTAGTTTAGTTATTAAGCTTATGTGTAATTATTGTAAGTGCCTTCTGTTGAGTGCTTGCCCTAAATTATTTCAAAGATCAGCTAGCTCAAACATATTAAGGTGATCCCATAAAATTAAAAATGATGAGTTTTTAATAAAAAACAACAGAAACTTACTAAGGAAAAGCATCAATAACTTTTTTTGGTATCAGGTGTCCAAATGATGCAAGTACACCAACATCATAGGCATTAGTCTGTATATTATTGGTGGGCCATTCAAAGCCGGAGAGGTCAGATAGAGCAGCATATCTCAGAACTGGAGACTTAAGAAGAAAAAAAAAAGAATTTGTTTGAAATGATCTATCTCAATATATGAACATTCATTTCATTGTTGCTAATAGTGTAGCCTCTCAATTATTTTGTAATGCCTAAGCAATGAAACAAATATCACTCACTGGATTTTTCACATTTGGGTGAACAATATGAAGACAATCCACCACTTTGTGTTTAGAATGACTTAATCTGAAAACAAATTAATAAAAAGTGTATTTTAATCAAAGAAATTTAACACCAAAACAAAAATAACAAAGTTTTATTGATAAATTGTATTGTTACACAATTTTTTTTTTGACAAGTACAAAGAAATTTATGAACACTGAAAGTATTGAAGCAATGATAATTTTGAGATGTCCTTCTACTCAAGTTTTGCTAAAAATGCTGAGCAAGCCCAAAATTACTCTCTAAGTGAAATATTTAACTGAACAGTACAAAGCTTGAAAGGCCCATAGAACCATAACATGGATAGATTGTGAAATGTGCAATAAATTAAATGTTAAATATCTAGACATTCACACACAAAGAAAGGTAAGAACATGAACATTAATGCTTGACAAATAGCTTGTTAAAGTAGTTTCTTTTCATATTGCCAAATCAGGACTATGTTATATTTTACTTTTTTTTAATATGCGAATATGTAACAAAAAAAGTCACATAGTGAACAAAGAATAATGTTAATAATCAAGAATCAGTGACAAAGTCAAATACTTAGCAAACGTTTTCTAATTTGAGTTTTTTCTTAAAGTTTCAAAGTCTTAATAAAAATATTTTTTTTTTAAATTAATTTTTAATGGTTCATACAAAATAGTACACAACTCACATCTAATTAATATTTACCTGTTTTCATTTAGAGATTCTAGTATTTTTAATGAAAATTCATCTGTTCCAAAGAATAATATTCTCCACGGCTTAGTGCTTCTGATATTTTTTAATTGTCTCATTCTAGTGGTAGTATGGTCTGTTGAATAAACTATTAATACATTTCAATGTTAATTCAACTTCAAATTTTCTAATTTAACTGAAATTATAGAAAATATAACATTAACAACATTGACGCAAATACAAACAAAAAAAAACAACCAAAGTATAAAACTAAATATAAAAAATAAAAAAAACTACAACAAAGATCATATCACATAATTACTGCTTTATATTTCAATACTGCAAGGTTTAAAACTCCTTTTTCTATATAAAACAAAATTAATTAATAACCACTATTAATTGATTTATGAATAATTGTGCAAAATTTCAACTTGATCCAAAAATGGGAAGTGGAAGAAAAATCCTGTCAAAGAAATACTCCCAGACAGACAGAAAGTGTTCATATATGCAGGGTAAAAGCAACAAAAAAATGTATATACAAACTGTTAGAAAATAGTCTACAGCAAGTAAACCTACTTTTATACTTACTATTAGATATCTTTTATTTCTTTTGCATGCAGATTACAGAAACAGGAATGTGAAATCAGGATTTAAGATTGTTACTGAGTTGGCTGTTTCAAAATTAACTAACATCTGTTTAACAAAACCAAGTCAGTTAATCATAATGCTGGCAACAAAACAATCTAAAATAGTATCGACTACAAGCTTCAGAAACAGGTGAATTTATTTCAATTAGTTTCTAATTGCAAGAATTTAAGAGACTCAGCTAATGGCTAATTGAAAGAGAATGTAATAAAATGTAAGATAAAAACTAGTTCGACAGCATCTCTCACATAAAGTATGATGATAAAGAGGCCTAACAGACTAAATACACTGTGCTTTGCAGTGTTACTATCATTATTCTATCATTCAGTAATAACAAAGAATGATTTTTATGTGGACTTTCAGATTTTTAAAATTTATTACATTTCATGAAAAAACTAAGCACATGAACATGGAAAATGAATGGAGCGTCAAAGTTTTATTTAATTTAGATCTAGAATGATGAAGATTGACCAAAAAAAAAAAGATGATGACACATAATAAAAGTTAAAAAAAAACAACATTCTTGCAATTAAATGCAAACCTGTAATTATTGTAAAGGATTAAATGCCAAAGTGCTTCAAATAGCAGCAAAGAGTATCAAAAATACATGCATATGATATAGTCTTATACTTATAGACTAGATCTAAATAGATCTATAAATTATAGTATAAATACAAATACTATAATCAACTACTAAGTGACTACTCAAACTGGTAATTCTGCAGGAGTTCAAGGGGCAGCTATCTTTGTTATTGTTTAGACTGTAATCTTAAATCTTGGGTTTTCTCTCAGATTGGGTTTTTGTTTGTTTTTATTTTTGTGGCTAAAAAATATGCTAGATCTAGCAATCTCCCCCTTTTTTAGCATTAGGCGAAATTCTAATAGGCTTAGATTTACATTTAAAACAAGTTAATAGAAAAATGAGTATTAAAAAATACAAACATTTGTTAAAAAAACAACAAAGATAACAACATATTATATTAGATCTGTCTATACATATATCATATAATATATCATATATATGGATCTAAATTTATAGATCTAAATCTAAATTTAAGATCCATACATTTAGATATTATGGGTCATTTCAAAAGACATATAGATCTATAAAGGACAATAAAAATACTTAAATAGTGGTAAAAAAATCAGAATAATTCAGACAATATTTAACAATTAAAAAGAAGACAGAACAATAAGAAACGTATTGTAAAATGTTTTACATATTTCGGATGTTCCTTCAGAGTTGAAGATAGTTTACTTCCTAGTCCAAACCTCCCGCAGGACAACGGGGGATGGGAGCGGGCAGGGTTTGAACCCTCGACCGTCGTATTGACACCAAGCTAAAATTAAAAGAAAAAATAGCATTGCTATGAAAACACAGAAGTAATGTTAATTCTTGGTATTTTTTAAGACACAATCTTGGGATTTCTTTGGAACATAAACAATAACAAAATAGTAACAAAGATGGCTGCCCCTTGAAATCCTGCAGAATTACCCAAACTAAACATTATCATTATCGCTATCATAGTAATGATAGCAGACATAATTAAATCATAGATCTACATAAAAGTTTAAAAGATAAAGTGAAAGTAATTAGTAAAGTCATATAGATCTAATTACAATTTATTAATTTTAAGCCAAGGCGGCCCAAGCGAAGCATTGAAGTTGACTGAAGTTGAAGCAAGTTAGCAAGCCTTAGCAAGGCGCAAGGCCAAGCCAAGGGGCCTCAAGTGAGGCTCAAGGGCCGAAGGCGTCGTGATATGTTGATTGTCAAAGTTTGATAAGATCTAGACTAGCTCTAGATGTAGATCTACATCTAGAATATATCTATCGAGAAGATCTACAATCTAGACTGGCAGTAGGTGTAAAAAAAATCTATATCTAGTGACCAGTGACACTGACAGACACTGTGGTCACTGTGGACAGTGAGTCTAGTCTATTTGCACATCAATACTTGATCTTCTGTGTAGAAAATTTAAAAACTCTATGAACTCTGGCGTTGTGGCCTTGACCTTTATAAGCACACTAAAAGGAAAACCATCAACAAGGACAAGGTACAATCAAGCCGGGGAGTAGACTCAATAGATCTAGCTCTGAAACTTTTTATTGACATAGTGAGCAAGCATAATTTTATAAAATGGCAGGCAGAGTTTTTCTTTCCAAAGATCCAGCATGGCTGAAGCTGAAAAGCTTTTATGAAGCCAATGTAAAACAGTTAAAAATGTTAAATTTATTTAAGGAAGATCCCCACAGATTTGAGAAATTCAGGTAAGACTCAACTCAAGACAAGACTCAGACTGCTAGGTCACTGTGACTGATGACTATTGTGACTTGACAGTTGACTATTGTCAGTATTGACACTATCATTATGAGTTATGAGATTTCTGCCTTAGTTAAAATTATTTTAAATGACATATAATATAAATCTAGTTACTATGTAGATCTATAATCTATTAATAATTGTCCTGTAAATTTCTACATTCTAGAATTAGAATATATATAGATCTAGGTTATTTCTAGATAGATCCATATAATTCATATATAAATTATAATATTATTATTATTATAGCTTTTATATAGCGCTACTTTCATGCTTATAGCATGCTCAGAGCGCTTTTGGTCCAATCTCATTTGTGGACCAGTGGGGGGGGGGGAGGGGTATCTAGGAGTTGGTTTTCATGCTGCCTTTAGGCACTTAGTAAACACAACTCTGCCCTAGTCGGGTGTTGAACCTCGAGCCCCCTTCTTGGTAGCCAAGCCAAGCCAAGTTCATGCGCACTCAGCCTCTCTACCACGCTTCCCAATATTATAATAGATAGATCTAGTTCTGGATTCTAGATCAAAATAAATGTGAAGCTAAGGGATGAAAAAAATGACACATCTATTATAATTACAGATCTAGATATAGGGGACAATGTGGTTCAGTAAAGTGCTTGACTTCTGAATCGGGGGTCCCAGGTTCAAATTATGGTGAAGACTGTGATTCTTAATTTTGGGATCTTTATGGTGCCTCTGAGTCCACCCAGCTTTAGTTGGGGAAAAGTAAAGGTGCTTGGTTGTGGTGTTGGCCACATGACATCCTTATTAACTGTTAGCAACAGAAACAGATGACCTTTACACCATCTGCCCTATAGATTGAAAGGGAACTTTTTTTTGTACTAGATCTATTATATAAAATAAACAACACTAACCTCTAGGGACCAAATTTTTAATGAGAGAAAATAGTTAATTGAATATTACAAAATAAGGGACAGCACCAACCACGACATGAACCAGTGATCCTCTGATACAACAACTCTGCCTAACAGCAATTTAAATATGCCGATAACTCAAATGTGAAAAACCATCTTAGTTTCCCTTTAACCCATAAAAAATGTGATTTTCTTACATTGAAATGAAATAATAAGATCAGAACAATGTGCTCAATTAAATATATACAGTGTCAATACTGTGGTTTCGTACCAAACACTCAAAAACAAAAAGGTGAGTCTACCATTGTGTTTTATATTGTCCACTCTATAAAAGTTACTCTAGCAGAGAAGTCTAAAAAATTATTGACATTAAAAAAAATATTTTTTTCCCATTCTCAGCATTAAATTGGATGGAAAACATGGTCCACTTCTTGTTGACTTTTCAAAAAATTTGATCAATGATGAAGTCTTCCAGTTGCTAATAAATCTGGTAGAGCTTACTTTAAAATTACTACTCTAAATAGTTATGGTCTACATACATGCAAATACTTTAAATACTCATTTAAAACAAAAAGGCTCTGCTTGCCCTATATGAAGGGCAAATATCAATTATGGGGAGTGTTGTGAGAATGGGCTTTAACATTTTAGCAATTACTCTATTTATTTAATTGGCCTTCATGCAAAACAAGCAGAAGTCATTTTTTTAAATTTTTGTTTTGTATATATAAGTGATCTCTTTTCAAATATTTCTCTGTCGAGTAGGGATTGATATTAAACTGCAAACATATGTTCATGTGCTGACATCATTATCTTTTAGCAATGGTAACACCTGATAGCATACTTTAAATAATAAATAAATATACCTGTATATAAATATATTTTGCTACTTTTTCTAAAAATAACGAATCAAAATTTCACATGTTGACAATAGAAAACAATTTTATTCTTTTTCAATTTCTTAGTTGAGATCTGCACAAGTGGAGAAAATGAGAGATGCCATGTTTGCTGGTGAAAAGATCAATTTCACTGAAGATAGAGCAGTTCTACACATAGCCCTGAGAAATCGATCAAATACCCCAATCCTTGTGGAAGGAAAAGATGTTTGTATTTTCTAGTGTTACACAGATAACTTATTACAACTTTTAAAATACATGCATAAAACTACAAATGTGTTGTTAACTCTGTAATTCTCTAGGTGATGCCAGATGTTAATGCAGTGCTAAAACACATGAGAGAGTTTTCTGATAAAGTCAGAAGTGGTTCCTGGCTTGGCTACACTGGAAAAGCTATCACTGATTGTGTTAACATTGGCATTGGTGGCTCAGACTTGGTCAGTCTAGATTTTATATTTAACTGTCCTTTCAATTCCTTGCTTGTGATATTCTGTAATGATTTAAAAATCATTTTTTACAAATAACTGTTCTTTCCTTACTATAAAAACATTCAGATTGTACTGTAAGCATGTCAGCAATTATTTCTCCTTAAAAAAAGGGGGAGGGTTGGAGTAATTTTGAATGCTTCCATTCGCAGTATGTACCAGTCCTTGGTCATTGGTTTGGGATGAAGGGGCTGTCTAGTGGAAACAAATGCAAAAAATATGTGAAGGGACTTTTTGATAGGAAACATTTATTGTTTCCATGTTCGTTAAACCTGTATTGGATGTGAGACTGATTGGCATAAACCTCTTGGCTACCTACCAAGGGGACAAAATCTTGACTAGAGCTGATTTGTCTTTGCTGAGTGGTAAAGTCAGCACAGAAAACATCTACCATATACTCCTACCCCCACAGGTCTACCAACAAAGTAGTACCATAGCACATTTAGCATGCCTTAGTCTGAAGCAAAAGCAATTTAAAAAAAAACAACTATTGCTAAGACAAAGTAAGATTATATTTTATAAGGGGTTTTTCAAAAATCAATTTCACTTTCTAATGTTATTGTTTAAAATGATATTCTTTTTTTTTTAAAAGCAACCTAATTTCTTTTTTCTACTTTATATTTGAATTAAGGGCCCTGTGATGGTGACAGAGGCTCTCAAGAAATACCAATGTGGCCCTACTGCTCACTTTGTGTCTAATGTGGATGGAACTCATATGGCTGAGACTTTGAAAAAGCTGAATCCTGAGACCACTTTGTTTATAATAGCCTCCAAGGTTTGTCATTTTCACATAATCTTTCTTTAATAAAAAATTTTTTATTGACGATTCCTGAGATCTATTGGTTGGTGTGGAGATTTTACTTGCAAAGCTTACATCTTGGAGAGCATGTCTATCAGCTTGTCTTGTTCCAACAAAACCCCCCCCCCCCACTAAGTTATCATTTCTTTCCCCAGACTTTCACCACACAAGAAACCATTACAAATGCTGAGTCAGCCAAAGCTTGGTTCCTTCAGCACGCTCATGATGTAAGTAATCAACTCATTAAATGTCCTCATTAAGATCTTCTCTGTTAACTATTTTTATGCTCAGCCAGGAAGCAAAAACTCAATGAAATAAATGTTATTGCCTTTTTTTATTTTTAAATGAAGCTTTTGCTCTGTCTGAATTGAGAATTTTAAATAAAATTTTTTGTTGTTTCAATATAAGCTAGTTAATTGACTTCCACAATAAAATTTTTTAAATAATAGTTAGCTACCACACAACTATCCTTGCTTTAAACAATTTTTAAATACACTGCACCCCCCCCTTTTATTTTTTTAGGAAGCAGCTGTATCCAAGCATTTCGTTGCTCTATCAACTAATGCTGTAAGTATAGTAAATTGAGAGGTCTTAAAAGAGACCGGTTAAATATAATTACCAACTTTCAATTCACATTAGTTGCTTGTCAAATATTTTGTTGCTTTGTGTTACAGCCCAAAGTGAAACAGTTTGGTATAGATGAAGCCAACATGTTTGAATTCTGGGATGTAAGTGAATACATTTTGAAGTAAATAAAAACAATATAAAACTTTGCCCACTGTACATTATCTACACACAAATGATGCTTATAATTATATTATTGTTTCAGTGGGTAGGAGGACGTTACTCCTTGTGGTCAGCAATTGGTCTGTCGATCGCACTCATGATTGGTCAGTTCTGTATTATATATTAAACAATTTAATAATTATTATATAATCTTTTTTTTACCTAAAATATGTTTGCATTGTGGATATTTAATTGGAAAATTTTTTTTTCTTATGTTTTCATTGCTAAGTATACATTGTAAGTAATTATTATTTTTTAAACACTTGTCATTTGGACTAGAAAATTCTGGGCGCTTTACCAGAAAGCCAGCACATCATTTAAACAAACATATAGGGAAAACTAATAACTGCTTTAGAAGAATACATCAGGCTTTGTTTAAATGGGGGCTTAAGATAGCCTTTGCAACATAGTATAATGTAGGAGATGTTTTTTTTTTCCAAGAGCTTTTATTTATTTGGCATCACTACAGGGATAGGGTAGAATGTTTCTTCTAAAGATCTCTTAAATAGTTTTTTTTTTCTCATACGTTTGTTCTTGGTTTACATTATGATTCCAAACTATTTACATCATTCCTCTCATAAAATAAACATAAGAAGCCATGCTTTCTGGACATTCACCAGAGAGCACTGTGCTGAAAGGATTTTATGTCTTAAAATTGTTTCTACCCTAAAGCCATGAACTTTTCTAACCAGCAAGTATCTTACTATTTGACTCTCTGTGCCCCTTAGGTATGGACAACTTTGAACAACTTCTAGAAGGGGCACATCAAATGGACAGACATTTTGTGGAGGCTCCAATTGAGAAAAATGTAAGGCAAAGTCTTTTTTTACATGTTCTATGAAAGTCTTATATGCATACAATTGTTGATGCTTTTACAACTTCACGCCTCTGTTCTATAGGAGTGTATTAATTCCCTTTATGAAATCATGACATGTTTTAGAAGCTTAGTTCAATGTAGTCAAATCAAAGTCATGATTTATTAAATCTAAGTAGATCCAAATTGACCATATAAAAACAATTGCCATATGTGAATAAATACTTGTATTAAATATTACATTGTTGGATACAAAATATATATATATTTTTTTAAAATTAAAACAAAATATCTGCCTAGTGAAATGTTATGACATACAGAACACTAAAATAAAAATAAAAAAACAGATTCTAGCTGTATGTAAAATAATTGACAGGGTTTGGAGAGGCTCATGAAGTTTAGTTTTGAAAGTACAACATGGCTATGTAGAAAAAGTTTTTTTTTTGTTTTATTAAATTTTTTCACAGAAACTCCAAATTATTTAAAAATTTTGTATAAATCCACTTCATTTTCTAATGTTTATTTGTCTAGTCAATTCACACTTCAGTTTGCTTCTTGTTTATTCTACTCTAGTTTCATTATGTAAGGCATCATTACGTTTATTTGTCTGGTCAATTCACACTTCAGTTTGCTTCTTGTTTATTCTACTCTAGTTTCATTATGTAAGGCATCATTACGTTTATTTGTCTGGTCAATTCACACTTCAGTTTGCTTCTTGTTTATTCTACTCTAGTTTCATTATGTAAGGCATCATTACGTTTATTTGTCAATAAATATTTTTTTTTAGAATAGAAGAATAACAAATGTTGAAATCCAGTATTTTGTAATTTACCTAACCTTTAGATCCCAATGATACTTGCTGCTCTTGGAATCTGGTACTCCAATTTTTATGGTGCTCAATCTTACACCATACTGCCATATGATCAAGTAAGTTGATGTAGACACTTTCTTTTTTTTTTGAGTTATCTAACCTTGTATGTGCTTATTGACTGAATACTAAATGCTTACCCTTTAATTTATTGTGTTGTAAATACTTGTCTATTGCTTCTATTATAATCTACATCTTATACTTGATGATGTAAAGTCAACTTACAATTTGTGGGAAATGTGGTTGAGAGGCTGAGTACGCTTGAACTTGGCTTGGTTACCTATGAAGGGGGCTCGAGGTTCGACACCCGACTCAGGCAGAGTTGTGTTTACTGGGCGCCTACAGGTCCACAAATGAGATTGGACCAAAGCGCTCTGAGCATGCTATAAGCATGAAAGTAGCGCTATATAAAAGCTATAATTATTAAATACTGTGATTAAAACCAGTCAGTAGGCTAAATATGCAGCACTTTTAACTGTCTATTTTTCTTGCTTAAGCAACCATGTATGTTAAAATACCACATTGATTCAAGGGGGGGAGGAAGAAGAGGGTATCAAAGTGAAGGTTACCAAGATCGCTTTTTAACTATATTTTATATTAAAAAAAAGTTGTATGACTTGAATTTCAACTCCAGGTTTCAAGCAATTACACCAAATTACTGTGACGGTTAAGTGCTTATGAAAATAGAAGCTTTCATAGCTGTCTATTATTAGTTTCAAACTTTTAAGCAATGCCATAGTTCTAAACAAAGTATAAAGGGGACTAATTCAACTTATACCACCACATCACTCATGTACAATTTCTTTCCCTTGTTATTAATGTAATTAAATAATTAATTACCAATATTAAATTAATTGGTTAATTTCTTATTGAGTCTTGTTTTGTACGGTACAAGAAATAATTGTGTGAAATTTCAACTTCATCTGAGATTAGGTGTGGGAGAAAGGATGTGTATAAACTTTTTACCACACAGACAGAGTAGTTGATCTAAGCTTTCTAAAGAGAAAGAGTGTAGGCAATAGCTTCATTTCTTGAATAGCCAACAATTTTTTTTTACCTATCATTATATCGCTCACAGGCAAATTATTACTCAGAAAGTGACAAAAGCTATATTTGTCTTTTAAATATTTGTTAGAGAGTTTTAATAATTGCAAGACCTAAATAAGACAAGTCAGCTAAGAAGGTAGTATATAGACAGTATCACAAGCACCATTATATCTTGTATTTTACAATTACATAACAGTTTCCTAAAACATTGGTGATCAAATTGGACTAAAAAAAAATTAGTTTTAAACAGCTGCACCTAGTGATGTACAATTTTAGACTTGTACACAAGTGTCATGTCGGTGTGAGAGCAATGTACATTTATAGACTTATACACAAATGTCATGTAGGTATGAGAGCAATGTACATTTATAGATTTATACACAAATGTCATGTAGGTGTGAGAGCAATGTACATTTATAGACTTGTACACAAGTGTCATGTAGGTGTGACAGCAATGTACATTTATAGACTTATAAACAAATGTCATGTATATGTGACACTGTTTCAGTATCTCCATCGTTTCCCTGCATACTTTCAACAAGGTGACATGGAGAGCAATGGGAAGTACATCACCAGATCTGGACAGAGGGTGGACTATACCACAGGACCTGTGGCTTGGGGTGAACCTGGCACTAATGGTCAGCATGCCTTCTATCAGCTCATACATCAAGGTCAGTGATTCTAACAATATTTATGCTTCATTAACAACATAATCAGCCACATAGTTTCATTTTCTGTCCATTTGATTCTTTTTTTCAGTACAATGTGACTGGGTAATAGTATACCAAAGTTGTTGGAAAAACAAACTAAATATAAACAAAAAAAGCCATTTGAAAAAAAAAACACAAAGCTTATCTAAGCTTACAAATATATCTCTTAAAATGTAGAAGTTATTTTCCTTATTTGATATCAAACAAAATAATGAATTTACTAATAATTATAATTAATTGACTAATTGGTTTATTTCTTTATTGATTTATGTTTTATTGTGTACAATAAATGATCTGAGAATGGGTGTGGGAGAAATAACGTTATATTATCTAAGGGGACAAAGACCCTACATATTTAACCGTATTTGTGAATGCTGACAGATTAATAATTTCCCTTGTTGGTATCAAACAAAATATTAGTTACCTGTAATTTATTGGCTAATTTGTTAATTTTTGTATTGATTCATGTTTTGTCTCTGTGTGTACATATTTTTTACTAGACAACAGACAGAGTTGATATAAGCTTTGTAAAAAAAAATTAGTTTCCTTTGTGCATTTCAGGTACACATATCATTCCTTGTGACTTTCTGATACCTGTAGAAACCCACAATCCAATACAAAATGGTCTTCATCATCAGGTAGACGATTTAAAAAAAATATAGCTATTAATTAGTTGAACGTTGTTATATTATTTGGTACTTATGACTCAATCTTCTTCTTCTTCGTTCTCATTGTTATGTTGGAGTGTTCAGATGAGTAGACCAATACATGAGATGAAATGCGCAGTGGTTTCCAGATCAGGGAGCTCTGCATATAGTTTCCTTTCTAGTGGGGTGATTTGGGGCCAATGTCTTATACGGGCCTCTTGGTATAGAGAGCAGTTTTGGAGGACGTGGTCTGTATTCTCTGGTGATTCTCCACATGGGCAGGTTTCACTGGTTCCAATTTTGAGCTTCCGGTACATGTGTTGTCGCATTCTGTTGTGTCCTGTCCTGTATGACTCAATGATGGGCATGATTGTCCATGAACTAACCCATCTCAAAAAGTAGATAAACACTTCTAGTATTGCCCATGCATTGAAAATTAAGTCATGCTAGCAGACTAGTCAGGACTTTACAGAACCTGCTCTTTTTTACTTTGTAGACTTACTCAAATGAAATTTCTTTCCTTTCATGTGACAATTTTTTTAATTGTTGCAATCTTTGTATTTTGTGAGTTTGAGTTAATTTCAGGTGTTTCACAAAATTTTGTTTCATTTGTCCTCCCAAGATATTGTTGTCCAATTTCCTGGCACAAACAGAGGCTTTGATGAGAGGTAAGACTCTGGAAGAAGTCACAGCAGAACTGAAGGCTTCTGGGATGAGTGAATCTCAAATCAATTTGATTGCACCACATAAGGTTAGATGGACTTAATAGTTGACTTCATGCATGAAATGAATACTTCTTTGTCTTTACTTCATAAAATACATTCTGTTTTTTTTAAATATTTATGTTAGGTATTTGAAGGAAATAGACCCAGTAATTCCATAGTGTTTCAGAAACTGACTCCATTCACTTTAGGACAATTAATTGGTGAGTCTTAAGAACTTAAATGTATCATCTAGATTTTGTACTGTTTTTTTTAACCTAATTTTTTTAAAAAAGACTTTTACTGTATTACATATTAAACATTACAAATATCAAAATGTATGCATGCTTATGAACACTTATTCTATTTGGTAGGTATATTTAAAATTTCTTATATTCCAATGCCATAAAAAGATTCTGGAATAATTCTATTAATGTTTCTCACTCTCATTGTCAAAAGACTGGCATCTACAGATGACATTTTTATGTGTATCAAAATTCAATCCATTAAATATTAAACTTAAAATTTTTTGTTCAATTATTATGCCCCAACTTTCCTAATGTCAAAGTCATAAAATGGATATAAAAAACGATAGTCCCTCTTCAAGTCCAAAATGAATTGTTGATGTTTCTTGCAGCCATGTATGAAATGAAGATATTTGTCCAAGGTATTGTTTGGGACATCAACTCATTTGATCAGTGGGGGTAAGTGGCTGATGTCATTTTGAACAATTGTAAAAATATTTTTTGTAATTCATGTTAAATTTTTGACCTGCACAAAGAGTGTCAAAAGAATTTGTTGATATTGAAAATATGTATTATATTGTACAGAGAAAACACACATACTTTTTTTGATTACACATTTAATTTTTGATTATACAAGTTACTATATATTTGCAAGTTATCACTGACTCATTGATCAAGAGATCTATTAAACTGTCTGTACCGACTCGCATGAAATTTCGTACACAGGTTTCTTCAATTGGAGGATCCCTTAGAAGCTGACTAAATAAAATTTAAAAAATTAATCCTAATAGCATTAAAAAGATAAATCTAGATATACTGTCATTTCGCTACATTTAAAAGGGTCAAATAAATGATAACGACTAATAAAACCAAAATTGATATTTTTTATTGTTTAGAGAACAAAATACCTGAATAAAAGTAGAAAGGGAACCGGAATGTGGTATTCAATAGGGGCAATGCATTTCTTTCTCTAGGCCTGAAACTGATGATAAGCCTTATTTTCTTTTTTTCATTGAAAGCTACAAAATAGTTACTTGTTGAAGGAACCTGTGTACGAAACTGTTTGACAGTTAAAGAGATCTCATGATATCTGATTTTAGAACACTTTCCCTACAAGAACAAATAAATATCTTCTAGTTTTTAATGAAAAAAGAAAATAAGGCATAAAATATTGAGAAAAAAAAAATTGAAACATTTTTAAGAGACAACACAAAATTTAATTTTTTTTTTCTTTCCAAGAGAGAAGTAAAAAGAGACAAAAGTTGAGTACAAAAAAATTCAAATGATAAATAAAAGAGGATTACAATTCTTCTAAGAAAGAAAGGATAAATAAAACTAACCTAGTTGCAGGCTAACCTGTTATTGTTTTTGTTCCTCCAGAGTTGAACTTGGCAAAGTTTTAGCCAAGGCTATCTTGCCAGAACTGACCACACCAGATGTGATTAGTACCCACGACAGTTCCACCAACGGCCTGATCAACTTCATTAAGGCACGCAAACACTGAGAAACCTTGTCCAATAAGTGGCATGATAAGCTTGCCGTCTGCTTGTTCTGTCATGCTGTCTGCACACGTTTAATCTTTGATAATGAATAAATTCATGGGTGTGCCTGAGATATTTTGCTTAGAGTTTTGAGCCTGTTGGTACATATGTATATTTTTATGTACTTATGGTTTCTTTTGATTTCATTGTTGAAGGCTTAAGTTGATTTGCCAACTTTGAAGTTTTCTTGTGGTTTTATTTTAAAATTATGAGCTAAATTACTTTTAGTACTGTCCTAACAAACTACTTCAAAAATGCTGAACTCATTCAGTGCATTGTGGAGTAGTGATTTCAAATGTATATTTATCACCAGTCATTAATGTCAGTCAATGTAGTTTTTGTTATGATGTTATTGATCAGTTACTAGTTCTGATGTGATATATGTTATCTCACCAGTAGAAAACATTTTTTATCTGTTTTAAATGTCGATGTAATATATTCTTTATATCATTTAGACTACATCCTATGGGATACGTCATGAAAACCACAACTTTTTTTGTAGCAAAGGAATTTGATAGAGTACAGAGGTATTTATTGTGATAATTAGTTGGGTTTTTGTTGACTTGAAATATTTCTTTTTATATACATTACTTCTGACTCAAATGTATTTTGAATTTTTTCTTCACAAAGATGTTTTTACAAATTTGTTTTGTTCTTTTTGTTTCTCAACTACATTTTGTGTTGGTTCAGAATAACTTTTTAATATGCAAGCTCTTGAAGCAAACATTTTTAAAATGCCAAAAAATGTTTGGGCTCTTAGGTATAATGATTATATAAACCTCCAATAGTGCTTTGACATGTACACTCATTTTCAATTTGATTGTAGCACTATAATAATATTGTGACCACAAAAATGAACCTAATTTTTTACATGCAATTCGGATTGCATTCACAAAAAAATATACCATTTTGATTATGTTTCATTTTCTGAATGAATTTATTTTATATGGATTTTATTTTGATTTTCATGAGAGCCAAAAGCATCCAATAAGAAATATCTAAAGAATGATCAACATAGTGATTGGAATTCAATAACAATTAGTAACATACTTTTTTTTTTCTTGCAAAACTTGAATGACCTTCTATGAATAATATATTTATCTCACATGTAGGTACTGGAAACAGCCCTGTAGCAGCAAGAAAAAAAAATAAAACCTCCTTGGTTCATTCCTATTGGAATCTACAGATAAATGAGAATAAATCAATTTTTTAAAAAGAAATAAGGCATTTACAATTAAACCAGAGTTTATGTATCAATGTGTTTTCTTGCTCATATAGTATGTATAATAATATATATATAATAATAATATAATAGACTAAATCCCTGCTTGACTCAGTTCTCCCTGTTTCGGTATGAAACCTGAAATATACAATTCCTATGACATCATTGAAATAAGTCAGCACTTTGCATGCTTAAAGATGAATAGCCCCCATCATTGAACATTGGAATGGATATTATTATGCTGCCATTTCCTATTCTTTTTTTTTTTTTAAATTATAGCATAGAAACTGTCCAAATAAATAATTACAAAATCTGATAGATACCTTCTTTTTTTAACTGTGTGAATGCTCAAATGTGTGTGGGCTAAATTTGAAAAAGGGGATGTCTATTTCATTGGAGAAGACAAAGCATTGTCTTTTAACAAGAAGGACTATGCGCCTAATAGCTCTTTTGAACTGATTTCACATGTATTCTCAGACACAAATAAAAACTACACATTTCTGTAACAGCCTATGCAAAGTTTATTACATCAACTAAAACAACATGAACAAGGTATTTGATTGGTCACGTCTGTACACAAGTATCACATGAAAGTATCACAAGAAATCAGTCTGCAGATCACCCAAGGCTTGAGTAAATTTTTTCAACTTGGCCTCCATGGCTCTTTTATTCATCTCAGTCTCTCTCAAGAGTTCACGCATTTCTTCTTCCACTAGAACAACCTGGCAATGAAACAGCGTCTCTTAGCATTTCTTTAAGAAGGAAGTCTTAGAGCACATCATCTTATTTTTTAAAGAACCAAATCTATGAAAGCATGAGAGTTTGTTATGAAATCTTATAATAGCATACCATCCACATATTTTGTAGTGCTACTAGAGAGTTATATGATATAACAAGGGAAGTATAGATTCAAAGCAAGTTGTGACTAGTTTTAAGTGTAGTATTGATGCATACAGTCATCACAGCTGGACTGAATGAAACAGATCCAACCATTTCAAAGTTATAATTAAGTAGCTGACATGACACAACAGATCCCACTTTGTTATTAGTTGTAATTAAGTAGCTGACATGACACAACAGATCCCACTTTGTTATTAGTTGTAATTAAGTAGCTGACATGACACAACAGATCCCACTTTGTTATTAGTTGTAATTAAGTAGCTGACATGACACAACAGATCCCACTTTGTTATTAGTTGTAATTAAGTAGCTGACATGACACAACAGATCCCACTTTGTTATTAGTTGTAATTAAGTAGCTGACATGATACAACAGATCCCACTTTGTTATTAGTTGTAATTAAGTAGCTGACATGACACTTTGTTATTAGTTGTAATTAAGTAGCTGACATGACACTTTGTTATTAGTTGTAATTAAGTAGCTGACATGACACTTTGTTATTAGTTGTAATGAAGTAGCTGACATGATACAACAGATCCCACTTTGTTATTAGTTGTAATTAAGTAGCTGACATGACACTTTGTTATTAGTTGTAATTAAGTAGCTGACATGACACAACAGATCCCACTTTGTTATTAGTTGTAATTAAGTAGCTGACATGACACAACAGATCCCACTTTGTTATTAGTTGTAATTAAGTAGCTGATATGACACAACAGATCCCACTTTGTTATTAGTTGTAGTTAAGTAGCTGACATGACACTTTGTTATTAGTTGTAATTAAGTAGCTGACATGACAATACATCCCACTTCGTTATGTTGTAATTAGCCTACCTTTTGATTAGCCAGTTCTAGTTCTCTTTCTTTCTCTAGTTCCAGCTGAGTTATCTTTTCTTGGTAAGCTTCTTCTTTAAGGTCTAGCTGCTGTCTGAAGATATTATCTGCTGACTTGAGTTTCTCAATGGCTTGTCTGCAATGAGAAGATTGAAATTGGTGGAAAACAAAATCTCATAGACTGAAAATATCATTCGTCCGGCAGAAGTATACGTAATTGTAATTACAATGGAAGATGGGGGGGGGGGGGTAGACAGGAAACTAAAAAGTGGCTGACTGGGGATTGTGGACTAGAACGAACGTGTTATGTATCCCGTCTTTTTACGGAATGTTTCTTCGTTAATCTCATGCAGGTTATTTGAACTCAGACAGATGGATGCAGGGGTGCCCCTGAATGGATGGTGCCTGACATGGACATACGTTTGTTTTCCGTTGTTCCATGATTTATTTATGTCAGTAGATCTACAGAGTTGTTTTGTTATAATATTTACAACTTTTTTGTTTTACCCGCCCACCCCTTGCTAGTCCGTGACGAAGGTGCCGGCTAGTCGGACCACAAATAGGTTGTAGTCACTGTCGATGGCTGGCTACACTCACATAATGACCGTGAGAACTGAGGCGCTGTTGATCTCGTCACTAGAGCAGGCAATAAATTTAAAAACAAATCAAATAAGTTCCCCCGCGAGTCTGTCGTATTGGATTCGTTGCTATAGAATTAAACAATACTTTTTTTGAAAACAACTTGTTCACAATTAAGTTACCTTATCATATTTATCTCACTATGAATGGCTAAACCCAAATCTAAAGGAATTAGACCGACAAACCCGTGCCCAAAAACTAAACTTGAATGCATCTTGGCCAAAACATTAGATGAGATTTTATTTTTGCCTCGATTCATATCTGACTTGTTGTCTGTGGTTTAAAAGTGTTGTAAGATTAAAGCTATTTTTATTTCATTATTTCAACTTGTAAGCACCATTGTAGGGGCGTACCCTTAGTGTAATGTTTTGGCCAAGGCATGCAATCATAGGCTATACAATAAGCCGTACACGTAAGCATCACTCTAATACAACTCGGGCTTGTAACCAGTCCGCTAGATATCCAGAAAATGTCAAATGATTCCCATGATCAACTTTCTTGGAATGATTATAAAAAGACTTAGAAGCGCCAGGCCATGACTTGCTAGTTATTTCTACTGGACATAGTAGGCTACCAGAGGTAAGAAGAGGCGAACTAAAACCAATGTGAATGACTGGGCGAACTTCTTTCAGGAAAATAGGAATGAGGCTGAACAGAAATGGCGGGAAAACAATTCATTACTTTTTCCCATCAAAATAAACTGGCTGACAACTAGTTGTAGACACAGCGATTCCAAGCCTGTGACTCTCACAAATAGATTTTCACTAGATTCTGAGAATTATAAAACTATAAATCTGTCTGCCAGACAAACACTATAAAGAAGAAAAACTAAAAGCTGGACTGAAGAAATCTGAGACAGTCTATGTTACTCTATTATCATACGTCACTTGAAAGTTGTGTAGGCCTACTTCTCAAACCTTACACACATCCTTACGCTATCATTGCAAATTTGTCCTGAAATTTAGTTTCTGGCGTGGTAGAGTTATAAATATACACATCAGTCGAGAATGTGATAGATAAGAGAATCATACAGCTAAAATTAGCGATTGCCCAAGTTCCCCTTATTCTCACTAAAAGCTAGACATGAGTTTATCTCTTGGCAAGATCACCAACACGATGTGCGTGAGAAGCTGGCATATCACATCCCGGAGTGCTGTCAGAGTCAATATCCGCTGTAATGGTCTACGCTTTGATGTGGAGTTGCTTGAACTCAATTGGTAACTGCATGCACGTTTGATGCGAGACACTGTCTGATTCACAGCCTTACAATGTACCAACACTTTGAGTGATCTTTAGACATTAGGACAGCAATCCAACTGTTTACGACATCGGGCAATGATGACTAACTCCTAAGTCACTAATTTATAGACACAAAATTTATTTGGCTCATTTTTGCATTGCGAATTATTCAATAAAAACAAGCATCTCCCAAACTCTGTCAGAGTTCACCAAGATTGTTGAATGCACATTCCATGCATTTGTATATTAAACACTTCATTTTTTTTCCTTAAAAGAAAAACTTCCGTCGAAGAGACTGATACAGTCGGCCAAAAGAGAACCGAAACCCGAGCTTCTCAAACTGTGCGCGCCCATCACTTAAGGAGATGCTGAAAAGGGGCCGCTAATGCTTTTATTATTACGTCGTTCCATCTTCTCAATAGGAAATGACATTCTGTTTCACGAGAAGGATTAGCAACAAGATTGATTGAATACGTTCTTTTGAAAAAGACATGACATCGTTACCAATGCGATCCTAGAGTCAACCCGTCTGTCGTACGTCAGCTCGGTCAAATGTCTCCCGAGTCAGGTACCATCCTTGTGTCGACTTCTTCTGAGTGAACAAAACAGATGCCCTACAAGACGTAAAGCTGAATACGACCAGGGCCGGATTTAACCGCAGGCAGCACAAGCTATAGCCCCATAATATATTTAACACTGACATATAATATTTAGACTTATAAAAGGCTTCGTGTCTCAAAAAGCCTAGGGTCTTTTCAAGTCTCACTACGGCATTGAATACGACACGACGGCCAAGCACATTACAAACACGCTATTGCCTTGAATGTCTCTCACACTATTATCGGCCCGTTATATCCACTTCTTAATTTACAAGTAAAAATGTGAGAAACACTGACTTAAACAGAACCTCAGCATATCTAAACGAGTACTTACTTGGCTTGTTCCAGAGCTGAGTCTCTGTCTCTCGTCAGGTCCGATTCTTTCTGGCCCCACGTGTCTTTCATTTTAATCACACGTGTCTCCAGTTGACCAATCAATTCCCCTTTCTCTTTCCATCGAGCGCTCAGTAAGCTAGTGGAGAAATTACAATCAATGTCATCAACACCGACAGCTTGAAATCATTTGAATGACAGTCATAGTGGAAATAAACCATTCTGTCCATGTTTGTCTTGATTTGTATATAAATAATGCGATGGCAAAAAAAAATTAAAAAAAATTACGCAAATGGGATGTCAATACAGCCAACAGAAAAGATTGTAAAACCATGTTAGTGTATTTTAATAGAGTATGAAAGAGTAACCTCCCACCCCCCCCTTTTTTTTTTCTCTTGCTTTTCGTACCTTATATATAACAGACGTTTCTTGAAAAGAGAAGAGAATTACTATTACCTTAACTGACTACGTCCTCTTGCATGAATCGTCTCAACGTCTGCTCTGCCCCCCCGCCATTGAAATAATGTAAGCACGGAACACCCCTGAAAGTCTCACCAAGACACCATAATGCCTGACGGGCTTCAACTGTTGGGAATAATGCGGATGTGGTTTCAACCTATTTACATGAGGACACTATTCACGACTGACAAGAAAAGTGTATTAAACATTTGATAATC
The DNA here is from genome assembly GCA_036873155.1 of Biomphalaria sudanica. NCBI lineage: Eukaryota > Metazoa > Mollusca > Gastropoda > Planorbidae > Biomphalaria > Biomphalaria sudanica. Next base: position 2,623,893 of record JAZGLO010002645.1, on the reverse strand, counting down.
AGTCAGACTGTCAGTAGGAACTATGGACACATGTATAGGTCAGGTCACATTGTGTCTGCATCATTTACCCACTGGCAGATCCAGGGGGAGGAGGTAAGGGCGATCGCCCCCCCCCCACTCGGCAGACGAAGTTTAGTGAAATTAGTAAAAAATCACACAATTCATATACGAATTTATTAGTTATGTTAATAATATATACTAATTATTTATATTTTCAACCTGTCTTTACATTATTTCGCCCCCCCCTCAAGTATGTTGGCCGATTTGGTGGGATGGGGGCGGTCCCATTTTCTTGGACAAATCATAGTTTGTGAACAAAATTAGTTGAATATCTATATAATATAAGCTTCATTTTGATGTTTTAACCTATTTGTATATTATGTCGAAGTCACAGTCGCACACACACCCTGATCTCAAATTTTATCATTAGTAAATATAAAATGAAAAAGGGTTGTACCAGGTGGGAGGGACGATATATGCAATCGCCTTCCACCCATCGGACAAACCAATACTTTTTTTTTTGTATTGTAGTTAAGAAATTACAAAATAAAAAACATGTCACTTTTATAGTTTATATATGCCATAAATTAAATTCTTTTATCGAATTGCCCCACCCCTTATTCTTTAATGCCAAATGCAATCATTAGCAGAAATTATAAGAAGGAGCGAGGATTAATCGTTTTCACTTTCCAGAGGAATACATGACGTTTTAAAACAGGAAAGTAATATGGCGACAGAGTTGATGTCATTGCACACACACACACGCACATTTATCTAAAAGTTATTCTAAGTAAGACTTTGTTTTGGACAATTTAGAATTCATACGAAATTTTACATTATAAGAGTAACAATGGAAATGAGTTCTGAACCCAAATATTAATTTCCTAGTCATCTTTTTCCAACCTATACTCATACTGATATTTTTCTGTTGTATAAAAAAAAATAATTTGGGACTATAACCGTTACCGCAATAACCAATATCAAAGGTGCCGCTATAACTCACATTATATGCTTGAATCATAAAAATGCAAAACATTTAAAGGAGACCCTAATTGGTTCACTTAATTTCTCCTCCCACTTCCGAGATTTTTTTGTTTAGAACTTTGAATTATAGTTCTGTAAAGGTCACAGTCAGTTCACATTGTGTCTGCATCATTTACCTGTGGTTTTCTCTACTAGACATGTACAGGTGTACCTCAAGGAACAGTCTTGGGTCCACTACTATTTTTAGTTTACATAAATGATTTACCAAATTGCATTAGTTCAGGAACAAAAGTCAGATTATTTGCAGACGATTGTATAATATATAGAACAATAAAAACAACACAAGACACAGATATTTTACAAAGAGAATTAGATAAATTACAGAAATGGGAATCAAATTGGAGCATGTCTTTCCACCCAGAAAAATGTCAGTTGTTAAGAGTAACAAAAAAACTAAAACAAATTAATTCCACTTATCTTATTCATGGCAAACCAGTAACACAGACTAAAAACGCAAAATACCTAGGTGTTATAATAAATGAAAAACTGTCATGGAATCCACATATTGATGAAACTATAAAAAAATCCAACAAAGCATTAGGGTTTATTAAAAGAAATTTCTATAAATCAAATAAGAACATAAAACTAAAATGTTATTTAACCTTGGTTAGGCCAATAATAGAATATGCATCCACCGTGTGGGACCCCCCAACTCAAGAAAACAATAAGAAACTGGAACAAACACAAAATAGAGCAGTGAGATTCATAACAAACGAATATTCACATTTGACTAGGGTAACACCATTAGTAAAATCACTAAATTTAGAAAGCCTTCAAGACAGAAGACTCAAAAGTAAAGTAGCAATTATACATAAAACACTGAACCATAATCTTCAAATGCAAAAACAAAATTTAATAAAATACTCTGAAAGACACAAAAATAAAGGCACATTCCTCGTCCCATATGCTAGGACAAATTTGTACAAATACTCCTTCTTCCCTAGTGCTATTAGAGCATGGAATGGGTTGCCTGAGCTAGCCAGAAAAACCAGTGACTTGGCAGAATTTAAGTCATTGGTTAATATGCATGACTAAATGCATGACGCGTAGGACGTAATCATCTTTTTTGAAGTAACGTCTGTATTATATAAGATAAGAAGATAAGATAAGGTCAGTTCACATTGTGTCTGCATCATTTACCTGTGGTTTTCTCTACTAGACACGTATAGGTCAGTTTACATTGTGTCTGCATCATTTACCTGTGGTTTTCTCTACTAGACATGTATAGGTCAGTTCACATTGTGTCTGCATCATTTACCTGTGGTTTTCTCTACTAGACATGTATAGGTCAGTTCACATTGTGTCTGCATCATTTACCTGTGGTTTTCTCTTTCTTCTTTCAACTCATGCTGTAAGTTAGCAACTTGTTCTTTCAGCTCATCTTTTCTAATAGTTGCCCTGTCTAGGAGATCCTATAATTAAACAGACTAGGTATGAACATATATCTTGTGTGCTATTGTACAAATGTTTGCTAGTAGATCCTAGAGGAAACATACTAGGGTATGAACATATATCTTGTGTGCTATTGTACAAATGTTTGCTAGTAGATCCTAGAGGAATCAGACTAGGGTATGAACATATATCTTGTGTGCTATTGTACAAATGTTTGCTAGTAGATCCTAGAGGAAACATACTAGGGTATGAACATATATCTTGTGTGCTATTGTACAAATGTTTGCTAGAAGATCCTAGAGGAAACAGACTAGGGTATGAACATATATCTTGTGTGCCATTGTACAAAAGTTTGCTAGTAGATCCTAGAGGAAACAGACTATATGAACATATATCTTGTGTGCTATTGTACAAATGTTTGCTAGTAGATCCTAGAGGAAACAGACTGGGGTATGAACGTATATCTTGTGTGCTATTGTACAAATGTTTGCAAGGAGATCCTAGCGGAAACAGACTAGGGTATGAACATATATCTTGTGTGCTATTGTACAAATGTTTGCAAGGAGATCCTAGAGGAAACAGACTAGGGTATGAACATATATCTTGTGTGCTATTGTAAAAATGTTTGCTAGTAGATCCTAGAGGAAACAGACTAGGGTATGAACGTATATCTTGTGTGCTATTGTACAAATGCTTGCTAGTAGATCCTAGAGGAAACATACTAGGGTATGAACATATATCTTGTGTGCTATTGTACAAATGTTTGCTAGTAGATCCTAGAGGACACAGACTAGGGTATGAACATATATCTTGTGTGCTATTGTACAAATGTTTGCTAGTAGATCCTAGAGGAAACAGACTAGGGTGTGAACATATATCTAGTGTGCTATTGTACAAATGTTTGCTAGTAGATCCTAGAGGAAACAGACTAGGGTATGAACGTATATCTTGTGTGCTATTGTACAAATGTTTGCTAGTAGATCCTAGAGGAATCAGACTAGGGTATGAACATATATCTTGTGTGCTATTGTACAAATGTTTGCTAGTAGATCCTAGAGGAAAGAGACTAGGGTATGAACATATATCTTGTGTGCTATTGTACAAATGTTTGCTAGTAGATCCTAGAGGAAACAGACTAGGGTATGAACGTATATCTTGTGTGCTATTGTACAAATGTTTGCAAGGAGATCCTAGAGGAAACAGACTAGGGTATGAACCTATATCTTTTGTGCTATTGTACAAATGTTTGCTAGTAGATCCTAGAGGAATCAGACTAGGGTATGAACATATATCTTGCGTGCTATTGTACAAATGTTTGCTAGTAGATCCTAGAGGAAACAGACTAGGGTATGAACAAATATCTTGTGTGCTATTGTACAAATGTTTGCTAGTAGATCCTAGAGGAAACAGACTAGGGTATGAACATATATCTTGTGTGCTATTGTACAAATGTTTGCTAGTAGATCCTAGAGGAAACAGACTAGGGTATGAACATAGATCTTGTGTGCTATTGTACAAATGTTTGCAAGGATCCTAGAGGAAACAGACTAGGGTATGAACCTATATCTTTTGTGCTATTGTACAAATGTTTGCTAGTAGATCCTAGAGGAATCAGACTAGGGTATGAACAAATATCTTGTGTGCTATTGTAGAAATGTTTTGCAAGGAGATCCTAGAGGAAACAGACTAGGTATGAACATATATCTTGTGTGCTATTGTAGAAATGTTTGCAAGGAGATCCTAGAGGAAATAGACTAGGTATGAACATATATCTTGTGTGCTATTGTACAACAGTTTGCAAGGAGATCCTAGAGGAAACAGACTATATGAACATATATCTTGTTTGCTATTGTACAAATGTTTGCTAGTAGATCCTAGAGGAAATAGACTAGGGTATGAACATATATCTTGTGTGCTATTGTACAAATGTTTGCTATTATTATTTTTATTAATATCAAAACATTGTTTAGTTTAATAGCCATATAAACACACACATCTCCACTGACCAAGTGATACAGTTTCAAAAGTCATTAATCAATATGTATATCAAGTTTAGATGAGAATTGACTGAAGTCATATAAATAGTTTTAAGATAATTCGACGTAGATTGTATTAGCATTGAATGACATGTAGTCGCTCGGCTGATATTGTAAAAAAGAAAAAAAAACCATCGTAGCAATCATTAAGCCAAGACTAGATCTAGTGACATCATGAGAAGTGGGCTTGATCCAAAGAAAGTTTTTTTTTAAGCTGCCACTGTGTCTCACTAGTAGTGATTGTCAAGCGTTGAGGTGCGCGACGTGCTGCTTGAGGTGCGCGAAGACGTTTTTGTTTTTCAAGAACACACAAATCTGTATTGTAGCTATTCAATGAGTTTGATCTAAGTGGGACCTTTTAATGTTATTGTCTCGTGAGGCGTCTGCGACAAGATCAATTTAAAAGTGTTTTTGTTTTATTTTTTGAAGAAGACATTGCACTACATTTGTACACCAGAAAGGTAAAAACTTTCTGCCGATTGATTCATCATCGTTCTATAGTTGTATGAACAGACCAGGCCCCAGTTACAAGACGTCTTGCTGAACACAAGAATCATCTTAGGACGATCATTCCTCTATTACAAGTGAACAAGGAATTCATTTGGCTTCTTACAAATAGAAATAGTGCCTTGTAGACTCCAGCAAAATACATTTCTGAAGCGAGAAATCCAAGAACAGGCAGTGTCCACTAGGTGGCAAATGGGGGGGGGGGGAGGGAATGTTCCTATTCTATCAGAAAGTAAATCACTGCTCTATATTAGCTGTTTTCCTTGAAATAGGAAAAGATAACTTCTACAACCATAACAATGGGAATATCTCACCTAGATTCCTGTACAAACCATAATCAGCTCAGACTGACGAATGTTTTCTTATTTCCTTCGCACTTGATCCAATTGCAAGTTCGCCCCCCCGTTACCGTGTCTCAAGTTTTGGATTTTTTTATTTGAAATTCTCAGGTTGAACTGATTGTCTCCCCTGTCTAAGTGGACGCTCGTGCTTTGCAGTGACGCACAATAAAAGAAAAACAAAAGGTCTAAAGATATTTTTTGTTGTTGTTCAAAGTGCCTGGAGTCAAGAATTGTTTTTTTTTGTTTTTGCTTTTCCAAAAGCCATGCAAACTCCAATGAAGCAATCAATATGGCGATCACAGCACGGCTTTACAGACCGCCAGACATTTGATTCTATTAGGTTAATCGTTGAATGACGGGATACATTAGCAGCGATAGGCACTTTCAAGGGGGATCAGTTTCCAATCTAAATGAGCTCTCTTTCAATTTACTGCACTTTAATGTTTGCTGTTATTTGTGATTGTAAACGACCAGTGATTGGACAACAACACACCTCTGCTAAGACTTAGTACACAAGTGATACATTACAACATGGGGCAGATGTGACCAATAGAAGTCATCGAGATCGAATTTAACCAGCCAATCATTCAGTCAGCCTCCAAATCTACTTCTTGGGGATTTCATGACGTCATGTGTTTTGAGCTCGCTCCAAAGCTAATGACGTCATTACGCCTAATGTGTTTATTTGTTTTCAAAGGAAATTTGCTTTTGAAAGTTTTCTATTTGGGTGGGAGGAGGGTTCATTAAGGATTTTAAAAATATCTACGCGATATATACTTCTCTTAGTTACTTTAATTTTTACCAGGGGCAGAGATATTAATATGGTAAGTGGGGGAGATAAGGGATGGAAAGTATAAGGGGAGTATCTAGAGAGAGAGAGAGAGACAGAAGGGGAGTATCTAGAGAGAGAGAGAGACAGAAGGGGAGTATCTAGAGAGAGAGAGAGAGACAGAAGGAGAGTATCTAGAGAGAGAGAGAGACAGAAGGGGAGTATCTAGAGAGAGAGAGAGAGACAGAAGGGGAGTATCTAGAGAGAGAGAGAGAGAGAGACAGAAGGGGAGTATCTAGAGAGAGAGAGAGACAGAAGGGGAGTATCTAGAGAGAGAGAGAGAGACAGAAAGACAGCCAGACAGAAGGGGAGTATCTAGAGAGAGAGAGAGAGAGACAGAAAGACAGCCAGACAGAAGGGGAGTATCTAGAGAGAGAGAGAGAGACAGAAGGGGAGTATCTAGAGAGAGAGAGAGAGAGACAGAAGGGGAGTATCTAGAGAGAGAGAGAGAGACAGAAGGGGAGTATCTAGAGAGAGAGAGAGACAGAAAGACAGCCAGACAGAAGGGGAGTATCTAGAGAGAGAGAGAGAGAGACAGAAAGAGCCAGACAGAAGGGGAGTATCTAGAGAGAGAGAGAGAGAGACAGAAAGACAGCCAGACAGAAGGGGAGTATCTAGAGAGAGAGAGAGAGACAAAAGGGGAGTATCTAGAGAGAGAGAGAGAGAGACAGAAGGGGAGTATCTAGAGAGAGAGAGAGAGACAGAAGGGGAGTATCTAGAGAGAGAGAGAGAGACAGAAGAGGAGTATCTAGAGAGAGAGAGAGACAGAAGGGGAGTATCTAGAGAGAGAGAGACAGAAGGGGAGTATCTAGAGAGAGAGAGAGAGAGACAGAAGGGGAGTATCTAGAGAGAGAGAGAGACAGAAGGGGAGTATTTAGAGAGAGAGAGAGACAGAAGGGTATCTAGAGAGAGAGAGAGAGAGAGACAGAAGGGGAGTATCTAGAGAGAGAGAGAGACAGAAGAGGAGTATCTAGAGAGAGAGAGAGAGACAGAAGGGGAGTATCTAGAGAGAGAGAGACAGAAGGGGAGTATCTAGAGAGAGAGAGAGACAGAAGGGGAGTATCTAGAGAGAGAGAGAGACAGAAGGGGAGTATCTAGAGAGAGAGAGAGAGACAGAAGGGGAGTATCTAGAGAGAGAGAGAGACAGAAGGGGAGTATCTAGAGAGAGAGAGAGAGACAGAAGGAGAGTATCTAGAGAGAGAGAGAGACAGAAGGGGAGTATCTAGAGAGAGAGAGAGACAGAAGGGGAGTATCTAGAGAGAGAGAGAGAGAGAGAAAGACAGCCAGACAGAAGGGGAGTATCTAGAGAGAGAGAGAGAGAGACAGAAAGACAGCCAGACAGAAGGGGAGTATCTAGAGAGAGAGAGAGACAGAAGGGGAGTATCTAGAGAGAGAGAGAGAGAGACAGAAGGGGAGTATCTAGAGAGAGAGAGAGAGACAGAAGGGGAGTATCTAGAGAGAGAGAGAGAGACAGAAGGGGAGTATCTAGAGAGAGAGAGAGACAGAAAGACAGCCAGACAGAAGGGGAGTATCTAGAGAGAGAGAGAGAGAGACAGAAAGAGCCAGACAGAAGGGGAGTATCTAGAGAGAGAGAGAGAGAGACAGAAAGACAGCCAGACAGAAGGGGAGTATCTAGAGAGAGAGAGAGAGACAAAAGGGGAGTATCTAGAGAGAGAGAGAGAGACAGAAGGGGAGTATCTAGAGAGAGAGAGAGAGACAGAAGGGGAGTATCTAGAGAGAGAGAGAGAGACAGAAGAGGAGTATCTAGAGAGAGAGAGAGACAGAAGGGGAGTATCTAGAGAGAGAGAGACAGAAGGGGAGTATCTAGAGAGAGAGAGAGAGAGACAGAAGGGTAGTATCTAGAGAGAGAGAGAGACAGAAGGGGAGTATTTAGAGAGAGAGAGAGACAGAAGGGTATCTAGAGAGAGAGAGAGAGAGACAGAAGGGGAGTATCTAGAGAGAGAGAGAGACAGAAGAGGAGTATCTAGAGAGAGAGAGAGAGACAGAAGGGGAGTATCTAGAGAGAGAGAGACAGAAGGGGAGTATCTAGAGAGAGAGAGAGACAGAAGGGGAGTATCTAGAGAGAGAGAGAGACAGAAGGGGAGTATCTAGAGAGAGAGAGAGAGACAGAAGGGGAGTATCTAGAGAGAGAGACAGAAAGACAGCCAGACAGAAGGGGTGCACTCTGAGCCCAGGAGACCCACTATTGAAGATTGCTTTTCATTTTGCACATTATCAGGGTGTACAAATATTCTTCTAATGCTTGTAAATTGTAATCAAACGATATTTGTCTAAAGACTTAATAAACCCAGCCTTATACTTTGACCAATCCTAGGAAAGGTTCCAGTCCGACGTTACTTAAGATATCCTCAAGCCATTCAAGGATCTTTTAGTTTATACAAGTCATTCTAGTTCTGTCTCTATTTGAAATGTCTCTTCGCCAAAAGCTTGCCCAAACGTAAACGTTAACTGTACACAACTCAAAGCTGAGAGTTCAACATTTGGCCACTCAACATGTCTCATGACTGTCACGTGAGGCTGCTCTAACTCCGTGATCTCAGATCAAGGCTAACCACTAGCAAATTATGCAAACAATCATTTACCTTCAAATTTTAAATTCAATACAATTTTAATATTATTCAAGTTAGCCGCATGGCGGGAATCTCTATAACATAACCAAATGTAACTGTAAGATATAAAACAAACTATTTCCCCACGGTATCACTCCAACTAAAGATAGGAAAACACCACCACCACCGAATGTTGATAGAATGCTTACAATGTTAAACTAAAGATAGTCTTCCTTGGAAAACACCACCACCACCGAATGTTGATAGAATGCTTACAATGTTAAACTAAAGATAGTCTTCCTTGGAAAACACCACCACCACCACCGAATGTTGATAGAATGCTTACAATGTTAAACTAAAGATAGTCTTCATTGGAAAACACCACCACCACTGAATGTTGATAGAATGCTTACAATGTTAAACTAAAGATAGTCTTCCTTGGAAAACACCACCACCACTGAATGTTGATAGAATGCTTACAATGTTAAACTAATGATAGTCTCCCTTGGAAAACACCACCACCACTGAATGTTGATAGAATGCTTACAATGTTAAACTAAAGATAGTCTTCCTTGGAAAACACCACCACCACCACTGAATGTTGATAGAATGCTTACAATGTTAAACTAAAGATAGTCTTCCTTGGAAAACACCACCACCACCACTGAATGTTGATAGAATGCTTACAATGTTAAACTAAAGATAGTCTTCCTTGGAAAACACCACCACCACCACTGAATGTTGATAGAATGCTTACAATGTTAAACTAAAGATAGTCTTCCTTGGAAAACACCACCACCACCACTGAATGTTGATAGAATGCTTACAATGTTAAACTAAAGATAGTCTTCCTTGGAAAACACCACCACCACCACTGAATGTTGATAGAATGCTTACAATGTTAAACTAAAGATAGTCTTTATTGGAAAACACCACCACCACTGAATGTTGATAGAATGCTTACAATGTTAAACTAAAGATAGTCTTCCTTGGAAAACACCACCACCACCACTGAATGTTGATAGAATGCTTACAATGTTAAACTAAAGATAGTCTTCATTGGAAAACACCACCACCACTGAATGTTGATAGAATGCTTACAATGTTAAACTAAAGATAGTCTTCCTTGGAAAACACCACCACCACCACTGAATGTTGATAGAATGCTTACAATGTTAAACTAAAGATAGTCTTTATTGGAAAACACCACCACCACTGAATGTTGATAGAATGCTTACAATGTTAAACTAAAGATAGTCTTCCTTGGAAAACACCACCACCACCACTGAATGTTGATAGAATGCTTACAATGTTAAACTAAAGATAGTCTTCCTTGGAAAACACCACCACCACCGAATGTTGATAGAATGCTTACAATGTTAAACTAAAGATAGTCTTCCTTGGAAAACACCACCACCACCACTGAATGTTGATAGAATGCTTACAATGTTAAACTAAAGATAGTCTTCCTTGGAAAACACCACCACCACCGAATGTTGATAGAATGCTTACAATGTTAAACTAAAGATAGTCTTCCTTGGAAAACACCACCACCACCACTGAATGTTGATAGAATGCTTACAATGTTAAACTAATGATTGTCTTCCTTGGAGTAACAAATAAGACCTAAACACCGAATGATGATAGATCTCTGTGTACACTGTCCAACAACAGATATTTCCCTTGGAATACGTAAACACCGAATACTGATGATACATCTCTGCTTATATAGTTCAACTAAAATTAACCTGCGCTATGTGTACATAGGTGAACAAGAAATTCATCTTTTAAAAATATAACTTTAGCATTATTAAACACTTTGTACCGTGCTGAGAGTTTTCCAGTCAACCAACCCAGCCACTCTGGACGAGAACTCTGTTGACCCCGATGACGCTTATCTCCCTTGGCCCATGTTTAGAAATGACCAACTTACCCTTGTTTCCTCTAGTGAGCTCTTCACTTCAATCAGCTGATCCTCCAGCGATCTGTGAATCTTCAAATTCTCCTCTCGCGTAGCTCGTATTGTTTCATCTCTCTCGACTACAGCCTAATGATGCAGGACAAATTATACAGCGGTAAGAGGAGTTGAGGAGTGGGTTCAGTTTCTTGGGCAAATATTCACATTGAATTCTCGGATAGGAGAAGAAAGAAAAGAAGATAGTACAAGCATCCTCTTGACCTAATCTACATCCAGGACCAACCCGCAGACATGCCCCATAGGATGTGTTTGTGTGTGTGTACATATAGCAAAGTAGATTAGATCAGGATGCTCATACATGAAATATATATATATATATATATATATATAGTGCTTTTTTTGTGACGGTACACACCGGTACGGAGTACCGGCACCTTTTTGAAAAAAATATTACTTTTCTTGTATTTTTAAACGTATATTATAATTTTTAGTTTTTAAAAGTTAGGCAATCAACTACTGAGTACAGGAACCTAATCACTGAGTACTGGCACCTATTTTTTTTTCTTTTTTTTTTTACAAAAAAGCACTGATATATATATATATATATATATATATATATTTATATATATATATATATATATAGAGAGAGAGAGAGAGAGAGAGAAAATTATAAAACCCTTTGTCTGCGGTAGCAAAGTAAAGTGGATTTTCAATTCTTCTTAGGTAGAAAGAAACAAATCGCAAAGTTGATTGAAGAATCCTTGAGTATTAATATCATTACATTTGTACAAAGCTTACATCAACTCATTATGTCTGCCTGTTTGGTCAAAAGTTTGTATACGTTATTTCTCCCACACCCAATCTCGGATCAAGTTGAAACTTTGCACACTTTTTCAATGGCATAGACTAGAGATGAATCAATAAACACATTAACCCCTTTGAATTGGTCATAAATTATTAGTAATTAAATAATTAATTATTTTGTTTGATGTCGAATAAGGAAATAACTTCTAAAGTATTAAGCGATGCTGTAAGTGCAGAGTTCTGCCCATTAGATAAGCTTTGTTTTTTTTTAAATTGTTAATAACCATTAGTAGCCTACACCACGGAGAACATAAATGAAGGGAGTTGGGGGGGTGTGTGTCTACTCGGCAGGCTGGCAGGAAGCAAAAAACACAACCCCCCCCCCCTAAATCTAGAGGAATGCCAATTGTTTGTTGATAAGACAGTTGAAACTGAAATACGAAACAAGAATGGACTTTTATCCACGTCATGGATAGAATCCTGTAGGGGCTGTGTCTTATTACAAACAGTTGTACATAGTTTATATTAACTTACTCCGTCTGTGTGTAGAGGACACATTTTGTACACCTCCCCCCCACTTCCCATTTTCGGATCAAGTTGAAATTTTACAAAATACTATTTAGTCGATGACAACAAAATGAAAAAAAAATAGTGAATCAATTAGTAGTAATTAATAATTATTTTATTATTAGAAAAAGTGAGTTAAACCAGTACTGAATGATATGGCAGTGATTTCACAGTTCTTCCCTTTAGATAATCATTAAAAAAATATAAAAAAATATTTTGCAGGTTTTTCAATTCATATTCAATAACATTTTGAAAATAAGTTTTCACTAGTGAAAGAAGTGATGCTGTTATAACTGTAACTTCCTTCCTATGGATCTAATTCTATGCTAGTAAAACATGGTGCAGAAACACGTGAATACGTATGCAATCATGAATTTAAACAGTTTTAAGTTTTCTCAGGGGAGGTAACTTAAAAAAACAACAACACATGTTTCATGTCTATCCAGTAAATTCTAACCATGTCTCTATCTACAAGATCATGTCATTCACTCACTTGGGAAGAGATTTGAAGTCTCCGATGACAAGATATGCCAGGAAAGACAACTGGACAAAAGGTCAGTGGTCTGCCAGCCACTCCACTGATTCGTTTCATTGAATCAAACAAGCTGCCCGCGGGGTGGTCGGTTGACATGCCCCAGCCACTTATCTGATGTCTAAAGTCCTACAACTCCCTATTCTCACTTTCTAGGTACTAAAACCTGACACTCACATTGGAGTGAAAAAGGTTTACACTCCGTCTAACACTTATGGGCAGCGGTGTCAGCTTATCTATTGGACCAGACACTTGTTGGTTGGTACCAGTGGCTAAAAACTAGAAACAAAAAAACGCTTACAAGAAGACAAACACAGCGGTGGGCAAACATTTCGGTCCGTAGGTCGCATCAAAGTACTTGCGAACACTGGCGAGCAGCTTAAATTGGATAGCAACATTGTATGGCGTTCATTGTGTACGATACTAATTTACTATAAAAAGAGTGGCTGTCTTGTGACTGTCCTTATGTATGTTTGCTAGGTTTAGAAACCAACACTGTCTGATTAATCCTGAATGGGAAAAAAAAAGCACAAACGTTATGCTCATATTGAGTTGGTTCTTCGTGATGTGATTCTCTTTTTATGGTCCACATTATTTTATGCCGTTTTCAAAAGACGCGCTCTGTAAATGTCATTGCTTCATGTGTTTTGGCTTGGATAGCTCGGTCTCTGTTGTGGCCTTTATTTGGGTTAGTTAAGTTTAATCTTTATTTCTTTGCTCAAAATCGATTCGACATTTTAGACATGTTGAGTGGCGATCACAAGGAATTCATATTTTTCTTGTTGAGGGACTCAGGCTTGGGACTCTGTAGTAGTCAAGCTTGATTTGAGTGTAGACTATTGGCTTGGTATGGGCCATACTTGGACGTTGTGCATGGGTCGTATTTGGCTGTGGGCATCAAGGGGTTCTTTTATGTTACGCCAGTAAATAATGCATGTTTACTGAAGTGTACTTAATATGTAAAATGACTATTTGTTCTCTCTAATTGCTATGTATGAACTATCATTCATATTGTTATAACTCTGCCATGCGCACCGCCATCCAGGCTAGTGCTAGAAGGTGCGCACTGTGATAGACTAGACCTAAAAGGATGTCAACATTAAAGAGGAGAACGATTTCCGCCCAAGTTGAGAGCCGAAGTGAAAAAGACTGTGCCTAAGGAAGATGATGTTTTATGAACTTGTGATGTCGTGTAAATAAAGATATATGTGCCTCGTTGAGTTGCCTCACTTATTACAATATATTATATCATTAAACATTTGTTATGTTAATGTTTGTTGTTAAATACTGTAAGTTAGCCCAGTGGCATTAGTTGTTAAGTATGTACTGTCAGGGGGGGGGCCAACGAACAAAGGCCAAACTACCACCTCGACAATAGATACACAAATATTCCTGAAATCCTAAGATATATTAACACTTACAAGCACTCAAGCAACGCCTTCTTGTTTTTAGACTTCTTGTCAATTACAACTACCTTCAAACTGCCAGTTTGTAAAATACTTTTCATAGCGATGTCTGTTGCTTGAAATGGAAGTGGAGGCTGTTACATGTACGAATCTAGTGAAGGCATTTTGAGCTTTGGGATGCCACGTAAATATAATGGGTACGTGATATTAGCTGTGGGAAAAACGTAAGGCTATTGGTCGTTGTGCTGGCCATAGGTCACCAAGAAACAAATAAGATTTGCATTATTGACGCCATAGACCAACAGATAAGCTTTACATCATCTACAGTTCTACACCATGGAACAACATCAATCTACAATCAAAAGATATGCTTTTACATCCTATGCCCCATACAACGCAAGTAAACTAGACTTTTTAATTTTGCTTCCATTTCATTGAGATTGCAGCAAGTTTTTGTAATTTTCTTCCACTGTACATATGGCTGTATTATGGTTCATTGAGAAACAATAGAAACCAAGCCAAGTTGATACACATTACATTTTCCCCATCAATGTTGACTTTTGGTGTTCATGTACTCAGAAGTTGTGTTGGGCCACGTTTTAAACTGCAGATGCTATTATAAGACCAACCCCAAACAGTACAGACCCAAGCAAGCCCTGACGTACCTCCTTTAACTTTCGAATAGTTTCTGTTTGGTCTTCGATCATTTTTGTCTTGATCTTCACAGTGTCAGCTTCACGCTGTAAGGAAATAAGAAGGGAACAGATTAGTCTAGATACTTACAGATTAGACTAGAGATACTTACACATTGGTCTAGCAAAATACATATTAGTCTAGAAAACTTCCTAATAGTCTAGAAAGTGACCTATTAGTCTACAAATATACCCATTGGTCTAGAAAGTGACCTATTAGTCTACAAATATACCCATACTTCTAGAAAGTGACCAATTAGTCTACAAATATACCCATTGGTCTAGAAAGTGACCTATTAGTCTACAAATATACCCATTGGTCTAGAAAGTGACCTATTTGTGTAAATTAATTTTTGGTGCACTTATTCTACAAATACTAAACACACACACATCGATACAGACACAAAATACGCATTTTGAGAGTTTTTTTTTTTGTTGAAACGAGACTAGATGTAACATGAAACAAACAAAGCAAGACAAACATGTTCATTTTTAAATCTCTGACAGCCAGACAGCAACAAGAGACAGCGAAAAGGCGAGAAACAAAGGGAGGCAAGTCTGGGAAGAAATGTGATGAAGATTTGTTGTCACAATAAAGCAAGAGTTTGCAAACACCAAACTGTCTGTCCAGACAATCTCCAGGCGCATACGTCAAACCAAGACATTTCCTTACCTCCAATTGTTTCTTCAGACTGGTCACTTCAGAGGACAAAGTTTCTATTTTAGCCTCGAGTCTTCCTCGGTCCTGGGATAGAGTGGCACCTACATGGAAACCAGATACACAGTTTAAATAGAGCCATTCCTTAAGAATAGGAAACATTGGTGGACTCGCAGTGAAGAGACTAAATCTACGCAGTGTAAAGTTACCCTCACAGACAGCTACTTAAGATCATGTGACACTACCTCAAAATGGTGTCATTCTAGTAAATACAAACATGACAATTCAATGAGAGCCATGGTGGTATAAGGCCAGTGAAATAAGTAAGTATATCTGTACATGTTACTAAGTATTTGTTTTGAAGCTAAATATATCAACTCAGTGTCTGTCTGTCTGGTTCAAATCTTGTACACATTAGTTCTCCTACTCCCCATAGTGGCCAATCAAGTCAAAACTTTGCATAATTATTCATTGATGAAGACAAAACATGAATCAATGGAAAAATTAACCATTTAAATAATTAATTAGCGTTAATTAAAGAAAGGTAGATAAATAATGCATTTTTGATAGATGACAAAACTGTGCGGTTCTTTCCCCATATAGCCTTTGTTACTAACAATATTTTTTTATACTAATTTTCTTGTTTTATGAAACTTTTAGAGGTCAGCCATTTCTTTGCCTTTCATGTATGCCTCCGGAAGCAATGCCAAATAACCAGCTTGCAATACAAACTGTTGGCTCTGTTAGCATAGAAGGGATATAGTAGTTTCTAATTGTCTACTTAGCTTTGTCCTCACAAAAACTGTTAAGAAACTGACTTTGTAAATGTCAAAGGAATCCCAAAAGTTGATCTGGCTTGGACTGCAGTAGAGACAGACTAACGTTTTGTTAGGCGCGTTTCAAAAACTCAAGGAAAACAGGCCAATGAAAAAATATGCATTAAGTTGGTCAAGTCAAATTTGTTCTATGAAACTAAAACTATGCAAAGCATGAAGATGCGGGTGTTTGTCAAATAGTTAGTTCCTTATAATTTGATTCATATTTGGAAGTAAAGACTGTACTGAACCGTCCATCTCTGACACTATTTCAGAAGTGAACAAAATAAAAGAAATGCTCACAATTGACCATCCCTGGATATGAACATATACTGGAGGTATTCCCCAGATTATTATGTAAGTCCAAATGAAAGCAGTTGTGAAGAAAACAAATACTTTAAAAAAAAAGAAATTTATATAAGGAAAAAACTGCATATTTACTGCCATATTTCTCATTAGCTACTATTTATTTCCATTTTTTTCTATATAAAACAAAATTAATTAACACATTTATTAACTTATTGGTAAATTTTGTGATTAATTCATGTGTTGTCAATGACAATGAATAATTGTGGAAAGTTTTAATAGGGAGAAATAACTTGTAAAAGAATCCTGCAGGACAGACTGATTAATATAACCTGTGTAATAGAAACTGACCTTGCTGGGCTAATTCCTGCCCCCACAGTTTCCTCTCAGCCTTCAGACCTTCAATGACTGATTCTTGGGCCTGGATGGTAGCTTGAAGTTTAGACTTGTTCTGATCAAACAGACAACATTGTTGAGAGAGACCGCACTGAAGGACCTATACAGGTCAGTGCTGCTCAGCAATGTGGAAGCAGCTAAATGGGGACTACCCCCTCCCTCCCTTCATGGCAATAAATATCTTTGAATAGTAATTACTCTGCCTCCTCCCCAAGTTATTCTTTTCGTTCAACCAACTTTTATTCATAGGTGGTCCCTGATTCTTTAAAGAGGGACATCTCTATTGTTTGTAAGGAAAGTCCTACGACCCACGTGTTATGTTACCCCTAATTCTGTACGGACTAATCCAGCGTTCAACGTTCTGATTGTGACGCCCCACAGGATGAGAACTACGGAGCTATACATTTAAAAATATCAGATAAGGAGTTTTGTAGCCCCACATGGAAGGTAATGTTTCCTGGTCCAAAACAGTTACATCCTTTACCCCTAAACCATAATGCCGAGAACTACACTTTAGTCCCTAAACCTTAATGCAGAGAACTACACTTTAGTCCCTAAACTTAATGCCGAGAACTACACTATAGCCATTCAGAAGAAATAAAGACATTTCTTTATTTAGTCGTTTGTTTCTAATAACTTCAAACAACAACAACAAAAAACAACAACAACAAAAAAAAAAACAACAACCAGTAAGCAGAAGAAAAAGTGACAACGAATATCTTTAAAATTAAATTTATTATCATATACATTTCAATTGGTCTGCTATATTAGGACAGTGATAAAACTATTACTGTACTCTTAAGCCAATCATTGATTCAAATAAAACGCAATGTTAGAATAAAAAGTAGGATTACATAATAAGATTGAAAACAAGATTACAAAGAGAGTTTGTGTTGCCACACAAACTCAGAGGCGGCCCCCGTTGGAGACGGATCCCTGTCGGATTCGCATATTCGCTGGTCGACTGAGGATGGCATCGAGCAGGGTATGAAACCGAGACCGTAGAGATAATCAGTCCTGCGCGCTAACCGCACGACCAGGCATTGCTCTTAATCTAATGACAAACTGGTTACAAACTAATAGCCTACTATTGATAATATACCTACACATTACGGAATGACAACTACCGGATATGTACAATATGTCAGAAGAGCGATTTTAGATAATCTTTTGCTAATGAGCATTTTCATTTAAATGGAACTAGAATGAGGATGTAGATCTACCTTAATTAAACTAGGCCTACTAATTTAGCACTCTCAATATCTATATCTACTAGATCTAGAATATATATTTGGGATAATGTAGATATAATTTAGATAAGATTTATATAAAAAACACACTAGATAATCAATTAATAGACTAATTGCAATATGAAATATTAAAATAGTAGATTAGTTTTAGTATTTTATAACATTGCAATATTGACATATTGACAATCTAGACTATAGAAATAAAAAACTACACTTTAAGCCTAGAAATTAAAATTATAGATCTTGATCTAGTCTAAATCATGGCTGTCTGGTAGTACGGTTTGCGCGCTGGACTGTCATCGATGGTCCCAGGTTCTAACCCTGCCTGCTCCCACCCCCGTCGTCCTACGGGTGGTTTGGATTACAACTCTGAAGGAACATCCTAAACATGTAAAACAACAAACATTATAAACTAGACCAAGAAATTCTAGATCTAGATTCTATAATGATTTTAATTAGAACTTAAATCTAAATTTTTAAAAATGTGCGTGATATTTACATACAAAGTGCATTATTAGCCTTTATAAACAAACATAAATGTTTTCTTTTAATTTTAGCAGCTAGTTGACCAGAAAAAACATCTTTAACTATTATTTATATTTGTTGTAAACATTTCCTGTACATTTTATAAATATATTTGACTTAGTGATACTGAAAATACACAAAAATTTGCAATCTTTGTTAGCATATTGTAACATTGCCTCCCTTACATTTACGTAATTGTTTTAGAATTGGTGTATTTTTATGAAAAAATCGCTTGCATAATTAATTTTATAAATTAAAAGGTTTGCTTTTAGAAAACCAAAAGCAGCCGTTGCACCTAAACTTTTCAAGCCGCATTTAATGATGAAATAATATTTTTCATATCTCTTCTAGTTTTCGAGATCTGAGTGTGACAGACGGACAGACATTTTGCACAAACCTAATAGCGGCTTTTTCCCCTTACGGGGGCCGCTAAAAAAACTAACGGCAAAGCCTACATACAAAATTATAATCCAAAAATCAACTAAATTCACTTTTTTTTAAAAGCATCGCAACAAAAGATATGAAACCTTAAAAACAACTTTAGAACCACTTAGAACATACTTTTTTGTTGGTCCCGGGTGTGAATGGGAGATAACTGTAAAACTTGTCATCTAAATATTCAACGAATGTCCGCGGACCACCAGCCGTAGAAAGAAAGACGCCCATCTTTACAGGCGTCCTAAAACTAGAAGACCTCTTCCTATTTATTCTTCAGATATCCATAAACAATAGATTGCTTCCTGTAGTTTTTTTTAAAAAAAATAGCTTATACTTTATTTCTGTTCAATAAAAAAGCCTGCTATTTTTGAATGATTATTTAATTGATTTGAATGTGTTGTAAAGGGTCAATCTCGTATTCAAAGCCCCAAACTTTTCACTTTTGTTTAGCGTATCGTTCTTTGTTCCATTTTGCGCTTTACGTGTAAGATATGATACATTATTTATTAATTGTTTTAATTTATATTCGACTTATATGCATACTAAATAGATTTTTTCTCTATTTTTTATTTTTAAAAGTAAACATTTTGTTTTAAATGTAAGTAGCTAGTATTAGAAAAGTACTTAGTTTAGTAATACAATTTTTTAAAAACATTTTTTATTTGCCAAAAATCTAAAATCGTTTGCACAAATGTGTTGAAGATATACTATGTCGCTGTCTCTCTTCCTAAATAGACTCATGTGTTTTTTCTTCTATTAATAGTGAATAGTAAAAATGATGTACTTTTATGAAAAAACTGCTAGCATAGTTGATTTTTAAAATTAAAATTTTTTTCGCTTTCAGAAAAGAAAAAAAAATAGCCGTTGCATCAGAACTTTAAAAGATCTATAATATCAGGATATTGGATTTTCAACATCAACGAACGGACAGACAGACCACATAAAACTAATTGCGGCTTTTTTCCTTTCGGGGCCGCTAAAAACAAAACAAAGTCAATGAAAGTGAAGTCTCCATGCACTTTGAAAAGTAGAAGCCTCATACATTTTTTTTATTTATGAATAGGTCATTATTCTCTAGCATGAAGTGAGAAGCAGGAGGGAGGGAGGGGGGGCATCAAACAGAAGCGCCCTTGTGCATGTTGGGTTACATCATCCTACAGATCTAGCAGTTTCCCAGCTCTACAGACTAGGAGTGTTATTCTACAATTGATAGTGCTACCTTTTTAAAAAAAAATGCTAACAGGCATGAATGAAATAGTGTAACTTTCAGATAGTGTCACTTCATTTAAAAAGAAGGTTCTATTTACACTGCTGTCCAGATCACAGAAATGGACCTCTGGTCAACTTCGTTTATAGGAAAAATTTCTATCTTTACCTTTAGTTATTTCTTGGAGAGCAAACTTTTTGTTGTCAATACTAAATCAGGTTTTATTTTGGGGCTACACAGTTTGAACTATAATTAAACAAGGCTTCTTAGAGTATCAGTCCAAGGATCTCATAGAAGCAGGGCCCAGTTGTCTCTTTAAGTCTAGGTTTGTTATCTCTTTCCTTACATTGGAAAGACATTCTCTATGAGCTCCAAGCCTACTGATTGGGGACGAATTGACACAACTCTTAAACTTTGAATGCACAATCTTTAGTTCATTTAATGAAAGTTATTTAATAGTTATTTACAGATTTGAAAACCCAATCAATAATAACTCACCGATTGATGAAAGGCACAGTACTCCCATCACACCCCCCACCCACTGAGCATGTTTCTTACCTGTTTTAAAATCTCTACCTGGGCAGCAACCTTTCTAGTATCCGCTAGCTCAGACTCCAGGTCCTGTAATCTTTCCTGGGATAATAAAGATATTCAGTGCTAGCATACAAACATGTGAGGTTTGTTTGGCACAAAATAAAAATATAACCACAGTACCGCATGACTCCGGATAGCCAAATCATTTTTGAGACCACTTTACGATAGTTAACTCTCCACCCCCCACCCCTTTTAATTTTTTTTTCTTTTCTCTCTTATTTTCCAAGAAAATGCTTTTTGTAAGTTCCTCACCAGGCTCTCTAAATGTGACTGAGAACGGTAGAATGGTTAGACGTTCATAACGAGAGAAGGGATGGGACTAGCAACAAGAATGTAACAAGTCAGTAAAGTTTCTGTGTCCAATGGTTAGCGAGCAGGGTGTCATGTGGCCAGCACAACAACCAGCCGTCTTGACTTTTCCCCAACTAATGTCAGGTACCCATTAGAGCTGGGTGGACTCAGAGGTTAGCGAGCAGGGTGTCATGTGACCAGCACAACAACCAACCGTCTTGACTTTTCCCCAGCGAATGTCAGGTGCCCATTAGAGCTGGGTGGACTCAGAGGTTAACGAGCAGGATGTCATGTGGCCAGCACAACGACCAACCGTCTTTACTTTTCCCCAACTAATGTCAGGTACCCATTAGAACTGGCTGGACTCAGAGGTTAGCGAGCATGGTGTCATGTGACCAGCACAACAACCAACCGTCTTTACTTTTCCCAAACTAATGTCAGGTACCCATTAGAGCTGGATGCACTCAGAGGTTAGCGAGCAGGGTGTCATGTGGCCAGCACAACAACCAACCGTCTTTACTTTTCCCCAGCGAATGTCAGGTGCCCATTAGAGCTGGGTGGACTCAGAGGTTAACGAGCAGGATGTCATGTGGCCAGCACAACGACCAACCGTCTTGACTTTTCCCCAGCGAATGTCAGGTGCCCATTAGAACTGGCTGGACTCAGAGGCGCCATAAAGATCCCGAAATTGATAATCCCAGTCTTCACCAGGATTCAAACCCAGGACCCTCGTTTCGGAAGCCAAGCACTTTACCACTCAACCACCTCCACTATCATGAATGGAATAGTGAAAATGAAAATATGTATGAAGTAGGTGATGATGACGTACTACTGTGTCCAGTTCAACAGAGGACTTAAGTTGTCACTTGTTTTTCAACTTTTGACAAGTAGACATTTCCAAAACAAAGAGGGAGGGGCAGGTTTCATGTTAATCAAGCACTCACGCCATTATAAGACGAGCGGAGAAACTTGTCTGACATGACAACTTAATACAGTTGTGTCAGGAGATAATTCCAGTCATGTCATGCAGCAGTAGCTAGGGAGACATCTGTTGTCTGCACTGGAAACAGACGCCATTTAGTAGTGAACATGTCTACATTGTCGTGTCATTTATGAGGGCAGATAATTTAATCAATATATTATCGTATGATTTATGAGGGAAGATAATTTAATCACTATCTTATCGTATGATTTATGCGGGCAGACAATTCAATCACTAAACAACTCATCAAACATGTAGAAGCGTCATGTCAAGAACTCTTCAAATAGAAATTGATAATGTACATAAACGGTACAATGAAACAAATCGCCACAATGGACCGATCCAAAAATATGAATAGCGAATGATGTGAACGCATAAATGTAAACATTGAGGAAATAGTGCCCATGTGATAAGGCTCCATTTTATACTGAGCTAGTTTTGGCCTTTTCTTTTTCACATTTTCTGCTCTAGAGCATGGCCAAAGAAAAACCAGGCAATGGATAAGAAATACATTATCCCAAGTTTTTAAAAGTTTACCAGAGATCAAATGTGCCATTTATTAAAAAGGATCGAGGCGAGTATTTGAATGTGACTTTTTCTCAACCTTCCATTACAGCAGTAGTTATCAAATTTAGGCGCCCGAGAAGAATTTCGATCGGTGTAGGTTCTCACAGTGAGGTTCGGGGGGGGGGGGAGTGTTTGAAGTAATGAAAAAGAAAAAAATCTTACAGATATAATTATAACACAATTTTCGGCTTTATTTTGGATAAATATTTACAAAATGTTTAAAATTTACTTTTTAAATCTTCTATACTATAAAGTAGAAAGTAAGGCGTATGTATGTATGTGACGAATATAAATCAAAACCGCTTGACCAATCTTGATAAAACTTGGCAGGAATGTTCCTTGGGTACCAACTTAGACCGTAGTGTATGTATTGTAGCCCTAAAACAAACTTAAGACCCCTAAAAAAAATAAAGTTGTCCGACTCTATTACAGCTATAGTATTTTATGGATCTAGGCCATGGTTAACAATGTTGACATGAAAAAAGATCGAAAGGATTTAGACCTAGATCTAATTTTAAGAAATACACTTTGCGCAAATAGTTTTTTACTATGACACATGAAAATACAAAGGAAGGTCCATTGATTTCATTATATAATAAAATTAACCTTCAATTTTGTGTTTCAAAAGCATTTTAAACATAAATTAGTTCCTGATATCTGTGACTACAGATTTCCTGGCGAACATTCTTTCATTAGACAATATACCGTAATGAATCGCGTACTAAAAAATAATTCGTTTAATTGTTTACTTTAAAAAAAAACATCCCTAGATCTAAAACTCTAATTCAACTCTAAGATGATAAAACTTCTCTTCGCACAGATAGTTTTATACTTTAACACATGAACATACTAACTATAGTCCATTCATTTTATATTTTGATCAAATAAACATTAAAATTTGGTTTTCTAAAGCATTTTTACGAGACTACATTCGTTTACGAAAGCTGCGAAGCCGAGTTGAGATAGGCCTAGATCTATATTCATTCATGAATCGCGTACTAAAAATTATTTCGTTTAATTGTTCACTTTATAATCCCATTCATTTAACAAAGCTATCGCTCTTTTCGTTTTTAATAGATATGAATGTATCGGCTTCGGGTAAACCCATTTTCTCAAAACTAATTTTATTTTCGTAGCAAAAGAGAAAAAACTTGAAAGGATCATTAGCTAAGTTTAACATACATGTAAATCCAATCCACTAGATCAGTAAAGACAAACTTAGACCCGCAGGCCGCGGGTAATATCAGGCTAGTGTTTTATAAAGCTAGTCCATTCAGTGTTTTTCTTTTTGGAAATAATGTTTCGTAGATTTATTTGAAGTGGTTCGTATACAAAAGATTCTTCTTGGAAATAGTTTAGGAGAGGCTGAAGCCCCCCCCCCCCCACCCCCTTCCATCCAGCAAGGAAGTCAGGTGGAGCTATGTAGACTATTATGTGAGAACATTCGAGTGACATACAGCGCACGCCAGTCTGTGATGGTCGTAGACTTCGCCATCCTCTCCGTGTAAAGTAAGACAACTTGTAGCAGACCCTTTTTTTTTTTTGGGGGGGGGGTGTCAATATAACGAACGATGTACAACGATGTACAACAGACGATAGAATTATGACCATTCAAACATTTCAAAAGAAGTCAAGATGAATCAGGAGATGTTTTGCAAAAAAGTTTATAGTCGATATTGTTACAGACGCCTAACGCAAACACGGTTTATATGGTAAAAGGTCCACGGTCCTTATTGCAAGAGGAAACGACGTTTTTAACATATTTCAATCTCTAAAACATTGGTAATATAAGTACAATGACAAGACATTTCTTTGCTCCTTGAAAAATAAGCTGACTGGCTCCGCCTCCTCCCTTTTTGTAAGGATGTCGCGTCCCCTTTAAAAGCATCACTTAAAGGGGCGTGCCCCAAAGTTTTCATTAAGTTGGGTTCCCTTCAAAGAGCAGTAAAGACTCTATGAAATAACAAACAAGACTTTCTGTAAGATACAGTGGATTTCATTTCTGTGTAGCCAGTGACTTAATACATAGGATCAACTGGTCAGATTTGTGCAAAAGCTGATACGTTTCTTTGTCCATAGAGAAACAATTAAAGACAAAACTCTCAGCAATATGTTCACTAGTTTGGGTTCCTAACTACCGGCCTCTAGAACTTTCTACGACAAATTTCAGATTTCTGGTAGAGCGAACTCGGCAATACTTAAGAGACATAGTGTTAACCAGTTGGCTGGGAGACCCGGATGTTTCAAAAGTTGTATAATAAGTGGGACATCTCTTAGCTGAAGAGACCTACATTCAAGCACTATGGTATATAGTTGCTTTTTAGATCTTGAGACAGTACAGACCTTCTTTACTAACAGAGTAGCGTACCAAACCCAATGCCACATTTACCTGCGTTAAATGTAGACGGCATCATCTCTTCAGAATAGGGCTCAAAAGTCATAGGAACAAGTGCTCCACGAGATGAACTATAGTCGTTTTATGAGATGAACCATAGTCGTTTTACGAGATAAGCCAAAGTCGTTTTACGAGATGAACCATAGTCGTTTTATGAGATGAGCCATAGTCGTTTTACGAATTGAACCAGAGTCGTTTTACGAGATGAACTGTAGTTGTTTTATGAGATGAACTATAGTCGTTTTACGAAATAAGCCAAAGTCGTTTTACGAGATGAACCATAGTCGTTTTATGAGATGAGCCATAGTCGTTTTACGAGATGAGCCATAGTCGTTTTACGAATAGAACCAGAGTCGTTTTATGAGATGAACTATAGTCGTTCTACGAGATGAACCAGAGTCGTTTTACGAGATGAACCAGAGTCGTTCTACGACTGCAAAAGACCTGATATGGACAGCAAGTAGCGAGGTCAGGAAAAAGGTGTTTTTAGTTTTTAAGCAGCACCCCTACATCACGTGACTTACCTTATAACACATTGACTGTTCTTGTTTACTCTTTGCAAGTTCTGCCAGTCGACCTTTCTGCTCCTTCACAAGCTGAAACATACAGAATGCATTTTTCTCTTTAAACCAACCCAATGGATAGCATTTATTTTAATGGCCCATTTCCCACCCCTGCATGGGGCTTTGTCACAGCATGCTGTTAGATGCACACGAAAAAAAAAAGGTGCCACAAATATTCATCGAGAAACTCTGCTTCAAAGTGTTAAGGGGCAACGCAAAACGAGATGGGCAATAAAAACACTATCACCCCGTGAAAACTTGATGTGCCGATAGCACGGACAAATATCATTTCCAACGTCAGCTGATTTTTTTTTTTGTTTTTTTTTTTGCAAGGCTGAAGACAAACAGTTGTTTCAAAACTGCAACTCAAGAAGATGAATTATAACGGATTAAATTATTCAGCGATACATCACATAACATCAATATGTCAGCAGTAAAGAAGCAATACATTTCTTTTGAAATTAAATCATAGAAGTAAAAATATCTAATAAATATCTAATCACGCTAAGCAAATATTGTCAAGTTTTTACAAAGTATGGCCCTAATATCTATCTCGAGTTTTCTCTAAGTCTGTTAATCCTAACGCACTTTTATTGCGAATACAATTTAGTTTTGTGTCTAACGTAGCGCGTAAATAAGACTGATCCGCCTACATGTTTGTCTACCAGCAGTATAGTACTATAAGTCAATGAAGTCCACAGAATCTCTCCAAACAGGAAATGGGTTAGTTGTCTACCAGCAGTATAGTATTATAAGTCAATGAAATCAACAGCATCTCTCCAAACAAGAAATGGGTTAGTTGTCTACCAGCAGTATAGTGCTATAAGTCAATAATATCAACAGCATCTCTCCAAACAAGAAATGGGTTAGTTGTCTACCAGCAGTATAGTGCTATAAGTCAATGAAATCAACAGCATCTCTCCAAACAAGAAATGGGTTAGTTGTCTACCAGCAGTATAGTGCTATAAGTCAATGAAGTCAACAGTATCTCTAGAAACAAGAAATGGGTTAGTTGTCTACCAGCAGTATAGTGCTATAAGTCAATGAAATCAACAGCATCTCTCCAAACAAGAAATGGGTTAGTTATCTACCAGCAGTATAGTGCTATAAGTCAATGAAGTCAACAGAATCTCTCAAAACAAGAAATGGGTTAGTTGTCTACCAGCAGTATAGTGCTATAAGTCAATGAAATCAACCGCATCTCTCAAAACAAGAAATGGGTTAGTTGTCTACAAGCAGTATAGTGCTATAAGTCAATGAAGACAACAGCATCTCTCCAAAGAGGAAATGAAGTCAACAGCATCTCTCCAAAGAGGAAAGGAAGTCAACAGCATCTCTTCAAACAGGAAATGAAGTCAACAGCATCTCTCCAAACAGGAAACGGGTTAGTTGAGAACGTCTGGGGGGGGGGGGAGGCTAAAACGTCGTGTTGAAATGATTCAAACATTCTAGTATCAGTTTTGTCAGCAGGATTTTATTTCCTAGTCTCTTGAATCTTTAGTGCAGCGAATGAAACAGAAATGGGACAAAGAGGAAAACCCAAACTATAAGGCAGGATTGAAATCCTCGCAGCAACACCAGCACTAATGAAAAAGTAAATCTACTTCTGTGTCTCTCACGAATCTTTATAAAAAAAAAGACACAAGTTTCAATTCCAGATCTATTGGTATCCATCTGTTTCTCTTTAGATCTAGACATTATTTATCGAGAATAAACCTGATGACTAGTGGGCATTAAAGAATCCAATTGATTCACTTTTTCTTTCTTGAAACTAAATATGATGTTTTGTCATACATTAGTATCTACATCAGAACTTTAGATATGAATGTATGTTTAATACATTAGTATCTACCTCATTAATTTTTAATTTTCTAAGCGAGTGGAAGTTTCGTATCATTTTCCGTCAATATTTGTCTACTTACAACCCCCGTTTTCCATTGACCAAGACTATCAGCATAAAACTCGTTAGATTTTTAAAAAATGTGTTTCCGACACCAAATTTGAGACTCTCCGGGCCTGACTAGCAGTATGACAGGAATAAAAAATATCTATGAATTCATGAAGTATTACTTTCATGTTGCTTCTTGCTACATCAGTGAAAATGTTCGGTTCGCCAGTTCTCATGTTTCCGAACCCACACGATACCGGGCTCAGTTGACAAGTGCTCTCCTTCTGGGCTACTAGCCACCACGAGCTTATCAGCCAGTGATCAAGGGATACCAGCGAGTAGTCGCATTTTGTACGCCCGGAGGAACACTGGCTTCTTTGTCTCACAGGAGAAAAACTTTTAAGTGAAACAAAAACTTTACCCAGAAAAAGTCAAGTGCAACATAACTTGATCAGAGTTGACTTGTAGTGCAGTAGACATAGAGATGTAGAGAATCAGAGTCGACTTCTAGTGAAGTAGACATAGAGATGTAGAGATTGTTACCACCGAAAGTGGACACGGTGATTGAGAACTAAACTTGATATCTATCAACATTTTAAAACATGCATTTAGGACTTATGGTCCTCAATAATACAGCAGTGTTTTTTTTTTTTCTGTATATGTTTATACTGATAGTAATGTTGACTTTCAAAAATAAGGCTTGTATTTAAAAAAAAAGCATGGAGTGGGGGGCATATACAATTTTTTCCCATTAAAATTGTTCAA
The DNA here is from genome assembly GCA_036873155.1 of Biomphalaria sudanica. Lineage (NCBI taxonomy): Eukaryota > Metazoa > Mollusca > Gastropoda > Planorbidae > Biomphalaria > Biomphalaria sudanica. The sequence goes on along the minus strand of JAZGLO010002645.1, from coordinate 2,595,615 downwards.
TAATCCATTAAACTAAAATGCTAATAATAGATCATGACGCCACCACGCTCGAGTCAATATATTCGGACATCCTAGTGAGAAAAAAAAAGGCTAACATAACAAGAAATAGATCTAGTTGCAATGGAATTGTGAATTTGGGAAGAATCTATCGACGAACTGCCTTGACCTCTAGCATTGAAAGTAGAGAAAATACTAACGTGATGTATAAACGTAGAGAGCAGACGTAGTAAAGTGCAGACGTAGTAAAGTGCAGACGTAGTAAAGTGCCGACGTATTATAGTTCGGACGTAGTGTAAGTGCAGACGTAGTGTAAGTGCAGACGTAGTGTAAGTGCAGACGTAGTGTAAGTGCAGACGTAGTAAAGTACAGACGTAGTATAGTGCGGCCGTAGTGTAAGTGCGGCCGTAGTGTAAGTGCAGACGTTGTGTAAGTGCAGACGTAGTAAAGTGCAGACGTAGTAAAGTGCAGACGTAGTAAAGTGCAGACGTAGTAAAGTGCAGACGTAGTATAGTGCGGCCGTAGTGTAAGTGCAGCCGTAGTGTAAGTGCAGACGTAGTGTAAGTGCAGACGTAGTAAAGTGCAGACGTAGTAAAGTGCAGACGTAGTAAAGTGCGGACGTAGTAAAGTGCGGACGTAGTAAAGTGCGGACGTAGTAAAGTGCGGATGTAGTAAAGTGCGGACGTAGTAAAGTGCAGGCGTAGTAAAGTGCAGGCGTAGTAAAGTGCAGACGTAGTAAAGTGCAGACGTAGTAAAGTGCAGACGTAGTGTAAGTACACACGTAGTATGGTGCGTACGTAGTATGGTGCGTACGTAGTATAGTGCGTACGTAGTAAAGTGCGGACGTAGTAAAGTGCAGACGTAGTAAAGTGCAGACGTAGTATAGTGCAGACGTAGTGTAAGTACAGACGTAATGTAAGTACAGACGTAGTAAAGTACAGACGTAGTGTAAGTACAGACGTAGTGTAAGTACAGACGTAGTGTAAGTACAGACGTAGTGTAAGTACAGACGTAGTGTAAGTACAGACGTAGTGTAAGTACAGACGTATTGTAAGTACAGACGTAGTGTAAGTACAGACGTAGTGTAAGTACAGACGTAGTGTAAGTGCAGACGTAGTGTAAGTGCAGACGTAGTGTAAGTACAGACGTAGTGTAAGTGCAGACGTAGTGTAAGTACAGACGTAGTGTAAGTACAGACGTAGTGTAAGTACAGACGTGTTGTCCAGGCGTAATGTACAGAGTGCACAGAGCCTAGTAAAGCGAAAGTAAAGATGTAAGTGAACACAAAATACAGGCCTACACCAAGACCAATCGTTATAGAAAGTCTAAATATTGCAACGTCACAACACTTGGGCAGTTTAGACCTATAGCTCTCTGCCACGTAAAATGTCTCTACGACGTGGAAACGCGTGTTCAGGTTTATCATGTGACATGAGAGAAGATCGAAAGGATCTAGTTCTAGATCATATTTTAAAACTACACTTTGCACAGATAGTTTTTTACTTTGACACATGAAAATTACAAAATTACAAATTTCATTGTTTCATAAAATTAAGCTTCAAATTTGTCTTTCAAAAACATTTTTACATAAATTCGTTCCTTATATCTGCGAATTTAGACGTCCTGGCGTACTTTATAATCTCATTCATTTAACAAATCGGGTAAACCCGTTTTAATTGTACTTCATATCCTGTTCATCTAGGGCTCCTTTCGTTTTTGATAGATATGAATGTATCCGCTTAACGGGTAAACCCATTTTCGCAAAACTCCTTTTATTTTCGTGGCGAAAGAGAAAAACTTGAAAGGATCATTAGCTAAGTTAAACATACATCTAGATCCAAACACTATATTAGCAATACATAAACTAAGGCTCACAAGCCGCGGGTAATGTCCGGCTAGTTCACTTGTATATAGTATAAATATATCTAAATCTGGCTCTATTTAGTCTTATTTAGACTGTCAATTGTTGGCTCCTATAATGTGGATTTGTCAAAACCACGCGCTATAAAAGTAGTGTTTGTTTTTAAAACTTTCAACTAAAACGAGTTCGTATTACAATTATTTTTTAAAACAATTTTTGAATCAGTAATCTATTCCATGAGTTATTTAATAAATGGAAAATCTATTTTATAACGATCCATTGATACTTTTCCAATGTGACCTTAGATGCAATTTTTTTTTACCAATGCGCGAATCTATGAATGAAGCTTGATTTATTAATGAAGAAGTCTGTGACCTTTTTAAAAGAGGTTTTTCATCGAAATAAAGAATCACCATTTGTGTCAGGATTTTGTGATTTTACCATCACAAAAGAGATACAAGACACCGATAGCAAAGACAAACAGAAACAAACACTCTTTTGTTCTCCTGGCAATCAAATCATTAAATAAGAACAATCTGATATATACTTTGTCACATGTAAATTATGAGTGAGTCTGGTGTGAATGTACACTTTGGTTTCTTATAGTTATGTTTTTTGTTTGGTGTAATGCACAAATTTCCGTACGGACAAGAAAGATTATTATTATTGTTTTGAAAAATCTGCTTGCATAGATAATTATAAAAATTAGATGGTCCACTACTATTTTTAATTTACATAAATGATTTACCTAATTGCATTACTTCAGGAACAAAAGTCAGATTATTTGCAGACGATTGCATAACATATAGAACAATAAAAACAACACAAAACACAGATATTTTACAAAGAGAATTAGATGAATTACAGAAATGGGAATCAAATTGGAGCATGTCTTTCCACCCAGAAAAATGTCAGTTGTTAAGAGTAACAAAAAAATTAAAACAAATTAATTCCACTTATCTTATTCATGGCAAACCAGTAACACAGACTAAAAACGCAAAATACCTAGGTGTTATAATAAATGAAAAACTGTCATGGAATCCACATATTGATGAAACTATAAAAAAATCCAACAAAGCATTAGGATTTATTAAAAGAAATTTCTATAAATCAAATAAGAACATTTAAAATGTTATTTAACCTTGGTTAGGCCAATAATAGAATATGCATCCTCCATTTGGGACCCCTCAACTCAAGAAAACATTAAGAAACTGGAACAGACACAAAATAGAGCAGTGAGATTCATAACAAATGAATATTCACATTTGACTAGAGTAACACCATTAGTAAAATCACTAAATTTAGAAAGCCTTCAGGACAGAAGACTCAAAAGTAAAGTAGCAATTATACATAAAACACTGAACCATAATCTTCAAATACAAAAACAAAATTTAATAAAATACTCTGAACGACACAAAAATAAAGGCACATTCCTCGTCCCATATGCTAGGACAAATTTGTACAAATACTCCTTCTTCCCTAGTGCTATTAGAGCATGGACTGGGTTGCCTGAGCTAGCTAGGAAAACCAGTGACTTGGCAGAATTTAAGTCATTGGTTAATATGCATAACTAAATGCATGACGCGTAGGACGTAATCATCTTCATATTTGAAGTAACGTCTGTATTATATAAGATAAGATAAGATAAAATAAAACAGTAGCCGATGCATCAGAACTTTGAATGATCTAAAATATTATGATGTCTGATTTTCATTTTCTCTTCTAGTTTCTGAGATCTAAACGGGGAGGACGGACGGACGGACAGACAGGCCACACAAAACTAATAGCGTCTTTTCCCCTTTCGGGTGCCGCTAAAAGCAACTTTTTATTGTGTATTGCTGAATAACTAAGTTCAGATTTGAACTCACCGCAGACAAGTCTGAGATCATGGTGGAGGTCGACTCTTCCTTCCTCTGTGCCGCCCACAACAACTGTGTCTTGTCCACGTTCTCAGCACAAACTCGCTCGTAATCAACTTTGATCTGGAAATGAGTCAAACGTTTAGTCAATCATCCAATTGATAGAGAAACCGTGTCAAGAGGCAAACATTGCAAACACAACTATCAGCTAACAGGCAAACATTGCACACAACTATCAGCTAACAGGCAAACATTGCACACAACTATCAGCTAACAGGCAAACATTGCACACAACTATCAGCTAACAGGCAAACATTGCAAACACAACTATCAGCTAACAGGCAAACATTGCTAACAGGCAAACATTGCAAACACAACTATCAGCTAACAGGCAAACATTGCACACAACTATCAGCTAACAGACAAACATTGCAAACACAACTATCAGCTAACAGGCAAACATTGCACACAACTATCAGCTAACAGGCAAACATTGCACACAACTATCAGCTAACAGGCAAACATTGCAAACACAACTATCAGCTAACAGGCAAACATTGCACACAACTATCAGCTAACAGGCAAACATTGCAAACACAACTATCAGCTAACAGGCAAACATTGCAAACACAACTATAAGCTAACAGGCAAACATTGCTAACACAACTATCAGCTAACAGGCAAACATTGCAAACACAACTATCAGCTAACAGGCAAACATTGCTAACACAACTATCAGCTAACAGGCAAACATTGCTAACACAACTATCAGCTAACAGGCAAACATTGCAAACACAACTATCAGCTAACAGGCAAACATTGCAAACACAACTATCAGCTAACAGGCAAACATTGCTAACACAACTATCAGCTAACAGGGGAGACGCACCACGGGACATGGTTGAGGGGAAAACGTCCAACACTGCCTGCCCCTGAAATGAAACGAAGCATCAACTCTCAACAGATTTCAGTCCTCTAGTACTATAATGGTGTGAAGATTGAATAATGTTGCATTCAGGTGAATCATGATTTGCGGACTTGAAATAGGGTCAGCTAGAAGTAGCGTATCAAATCGAGAGACAAACGAACTTAAGAACGGATGAATGATAAGATGCTTTTTTTGTTCCTATCTAGAAAGATGGATGATCCTGGAAGTGAGAGGCTGCCAACTAAAATAGCCTGTAACCAGACAGCGCCTGCATTATTGTGTGTTCCTCTTCTTCCTTATCTCAAGCTATAGAGTGTAAAAGTATATAACTTGTGAGTGGGCGTCCACTAATTGGCTCCGGAAAGAAATACAATATTAGTGGCTTCAAGAAATCATTGCAGCTAATGAGTTCAGAAAAGCAGTGTCAATAACACACAAATATAATTAGACAATAGCTTTTATTTATAAACAATATTTACTAAGTTTTTATTGATTCTGTCCAAGCTAGTGGTTTGTATATAGCCCTGTGGTTTGGCAACGAAGAAATGATCTAGTAGATGTGACGCAATTGTTAATCGCAAATAAAAAATGTTTTATTGTAATATTTCATTTATCAGTGATGAGATTGATGGTGACAAAAATGTTCCTATTAGAAATGGAAAAGATATGACCTCTGTACATCAGTTGAACTATTTGTAATAAGTGATTATATTATAAAAACCAATATACGTTTATTATAATACATTTTATTCACTGTCTTGTTTTAAGTTATACCATAGGAATTCAACTAGTGTATACTAAGGTATTGGAGGGTGTGTAGACTGTCTATGTTAGCTAGGAAACAGAATGTATCTGATACTGCACAGAACAAAAAATTGAGTGGACTCCCTTGATCTGTTTGCTATAAGTTTTTAAATGACACAAGCCTAGATCTAAATAAGTTGGTACAGAAAAAAAACAAAAACTTATAAATTTGACTTGCTAGAGGCACGTAAAGGGAAAACATTGAATGAAGATATTCAACAAGTTCAATGAACATAACAAACAATCAGTCACGTAATCTTGGGTTAGGAATGAGAAGACTTCTTTGCTAGACAGTTTCCATACCCATAAACATGTCCCTTATAAACACTCAATTAGCCGAGACAACATGATTTAGTAATTATTTCATGTCACAATGAGACAAGTTGTTCCCAGACTATAACATGTAAGAAAACAAAAACAAAACAAGATTACGACAAGAAAAACATGTGAAAAATATTTTGTTTAAAAGGACAATACCTCCATTATACAACTTCAAATAGAATAAACTATTAAACATAATTAATTTAAAAAAAATAGTTTTATTCTCACCGAGGATGAACCCGTGATTTTGACACCGTCATCTTCGTGATGGTATGTCCTTAACAAATCGGCCAGTGGGCTATGTCTCTACCTTGGCGAGTATTTATTGATATTCTCATTATATGGACATCTAGATCTAACACGACTCTAGACCTAGACTTGTGATTTAGAACTCAGAAGATCTAGTCTAGATAAATCTATATAAGATTTTAAGAAAAAAAATATCGGTAAAGCGTGGATATTCTTTCAATAAATTTAAATGTACTCAGACATCACACAATCGGTCCACTAAGACTGACTACGCCATGTTTTTTTTTTTATTACTGAATAATTCTAATGAAAAGCCTTTAAATCTAGACTTTGAAGACAATGCGCACAATTTTCCTAAACATTTATTTATTAAAGGCCTGCTCTTGAATCATTAATGCCTTACATTCAGAAATGCCCAACGCGATAGTCCTTTCAAAACAAATGTTGGTCTAGACCTAGATTTAGTCTCTAGCCAAATTTATATTTATTTATTTTTTACTTTGAAAAATTATAACGGTCAAACTAGAGTTTTCTCCGTGTGACCAACTAGCTAGTAATCTCTTCTCAGTGATAAACATCAACTGTTAAATTTATAGAAAAATCGTTAGAGCCGCTTTTGAGATCAGCTGTCCTGGTTTCTGGATCCTGGTTCCAAGAAGTTCTGACTTGAATAAAGGTATTGTAAAAAGAGTTTGTATAATCACACGAATCTATAGCGGCCCTCACCAGATCCACCCAGAGAAAATAATATTCATGCCAAGAAACAGTTTTGATTGTTTAAAGCGATGATGCCCAAACTAATTCGACCTGCGGGTCATTTTTTTTTCCGACACTCAAGTCGCATTGCACATGGCCGGCAAAAAACCAAAATGAAACTGAACTGAACTGACACTATTCGATTGGAAAATTACATCGATAATTGGAATATTGCAAATTATCAATTTTTTTTTAACGCGTCGGAAAATGGCTTCATTCCTCTACATAAAATGTGAGAAACACTGTAGCTAGCTTTACCACCGACTCATTTTCTTGTGTCTTTTTGGTAAATATTCTCATAAATCCTCTAATCTCCTGGTGTAGTTTGACAATCTTTTATTCGCGGCTCAAACCAAGAATACCATCATATTTGTTTCATAATGCCATTTATTTAATGTTGTTGTTTTTTTAAACAGTCACACTTTCCTTATAAAACAAACATATTGACTTATTATCATGTTCCACAAAAAAAGTTAATATGCGTTTACTTTTCCTTGTAGATTCTATATTGGACATTCAGAGTCCCATTCCATAAACGTACAAAGGTGATGGTCTAATCCGTTATAGATAAAGTGATGGCCATAACGTAGATACATTTTTCAACCTTTTTTTTTAACGGAGTGGGGATTTCAGAAACGACGTTTCAGAAGGCCGGATAGAACCACGTCGGGTGCCGGATTGAGCCAGCGGGACGTTTTTGGGCCTGACTGTTCTAAAGTAATAAAATCTCGCACAATCAATGGCGCCACTTGAATACAAACTGCAAAACATGTTAGAAGCCTGTAGTACAGATTTTTAGTTAAGGACCACCACAACAATCTGTGTTACTCTCAAATGTGCCTTGCAGAGTTGAGAGTCAATGGCCTTTAAGGCTTCACACACTGCCATGGTCTCCGCATCAAAACTGCAAACACTACCACATGGTCCAAAGATTTTTTTACTGAGTAAGAGCCAAGAAAGTCGATGTAGGCTCCATAACCTGCTCTTCCAGAATCTATCGATGCCGACCCATTAGTCTATGCAAAAATAGCACTGGGCTTGAAGGCATTAATGGTCTCCAGTGCTTAGCTTAGTTGCATTAGGGTCTACTAGTAGATAGAATTGATATAAGCTTTGCAAAAAAAAATAAAAAAAAATCAACTACATCCTTTTCAAAATGAATTTAAACACTTCTACATGGAATAATTGCTGCCTATAACATTAACTTTATACTATAAACGTTTTTTATACAAATGAATTGACAATTAGATACTTTGGACATTGTCATTCGCGGGGCCAGATAAGAGAGAGAGAGCTGTTTTGTGAATTATGTGTTGGAAGTGAAAGAAGAGATTTAGTTTGAATTGACATAAGTGCTGTTTGTCTTGGATTGAACTGAAAACGTACATAACATGCCTTCTAAAACTTTGTGTGTGTTCATTTATCCAGACAAAATGAAAAAATAAAGCAATTTTTTAAACAAAGAAGACAAAACAAGGGGGAGAACTGACAGTTCCAAAGCATTGGTGTGCCATGAGTTGTCCTCGGTACTTAAACTAATAAACGTTACTAGTGTTGCTATCATGTCTGTCATGAGAATAGCAGTGGAGAATTGTGCACTGCTATTTTAGACTTGACTACGTTGTAGTCAAGTCACTTACGTTGTCAGTAATACTTGGACACTTTTGTTTCCCTCCTGGATAATTCCTCACCCCCAGCTTATTCGTTTTTAGCACCTCTGATTTACACAATGGGGTCCTGATTCACAGTAAGTTGGAAACCACTGGGTTGAACTCAACCAAAAAAAAATCTTCCTCGGCATGCCAGGTAACATAAGGCTGAGTTTCATCCGATCTGACAGTTTAAAGTCTGCAGTAATCCGTACACGAAAACATCACCGAGTTCCCTTTCTCTGGTTTACAGAGGTTTCATAAAATATGGGAAAAAAAACAGCAACTAATTTATCAGCGGTGGCTGAGCGGTAAACCGCTTGGCTTCCAAACCGGGGTCCTGGATTCGAATCCTTGTGAAGAATGGGATTTTTTATTTCGGGATCTTTGGGCGCCTCTGAGTCCACCCAACTCTAATGGGTATTTGATATTAGTTAAGGAAAAGTAAAGGCGGTTGGTCATTGTGATGGCCACATGATACCCTCGTTAACCGTAGGCCACAGAAACAGATGACCTTTACATCATCTGCTCTATAGATAGCAAGGTCTGAACGGTGAACTTTACTTTATTTTACTTAATTTACCAACACACACACAAAGTTCAAATGCTTTTGATTAAAAAAATGTTTGAATAGATTGAGAAATGAAACTGTATGCTGAAGATCTCAATGAAGCTACTCTGTTCTGGGCACTAAATAGAGATTTTATAGCGTCTACATTTCAAGGCAGACATAAGCCATTTCAAGGATCAACACAATATAAGCTATCCATATAACATTAGTCATTAGATATCTAAAGATGTAGCAATGACTATTTAAAATCTAAATCACATTAATTGTGTTCAGAAGACATTGACACAAAATCTGATGATAAACCCTGACAAAAGTTCTATCGACATTTGTTCCTCCAATCGTCAGACTCCAAACTTTCCTTCAGTTGCAACTAGAAAACAATTTTTTTATTACCCTTTGTATTATATGCCCCCCACCCCCATACATTAAAAGTAAGCATGAATTGTCGAAACATAAAGTTGTTTTTTTTTAATTTTGTAACTGACAAACCATACTATGTGGTATAAACAGCAAGAATCTATTTTTAAGAGAGAGAGAGAGAGAGAGAGAGAGAGAGAAATGGAGAATGGAGAGAAAGCAAAGATACAGAAAGAAGAAAAGAGGAGAGTAAGAGTGAAAGAGAGGGAGAGAAACAAGAAGAAACCAGAAAAAACAAAAAAAAAAACAAGACGAGAAAGAGAGACAGAGTGATGAACAAAAGAAATGGGAGAAAGCAAAGAAATGAGTCTGATGCGGAGTACCGTAGACCGCTAATAGAAGAAGGCATGAGACAGAAAGGCCAGGCCAAACGAGACTATGATGAGATGGTTCCCAGTTGGGCACATCATAAAGCCCCGATTACTTGAGAACATAGAGAAGAAATCCAAAAGCGCCACAAACACAAACACTCATGCGAGTCAAGAAAATGAAATCAAAAGATATACACGTTGCTTGCCATTTCTATGCGACTATTAAAGAGCTGTTGATGACACAACTTTCTATCAGCTGTTGATGACACAACTTTCTATCTTGTAACCAGCCGAGCCTCCATGGACAAGTTCTGTAGTATCTTCATTGTCTAGTTCTTCATTGTCTAGTTCTGTAATGTCTTCATTGACTAGTTTTATAATGTCCTCACTGACAAGTTCTGTAATAACTTCATTGTCTAGTTCTGTAATGTCTTCATTGACTAGTTTTATAATGTCCTCACTGACAAGTTCTGTAATAACTTCATTGACAAGTTCTGTAATAACTTCATTGACAAGTTCGGTAATTTCTTTATTGAATAGAACTCAGCTCCATCATTACATGTTTGTAGAGGAATCTAAACACACAGATTAATGTAACATACTTAATCCGGGGGGGGGGGGTTTATTCATTAACAAAGACTCTAAATGTGGAATAAACAAAAACCTAGACACTGTAGGACAAGTGACAAACAAGTACCATGTTGTACACACTGTAGGACAAGTGACAAACAAGTACCATGTTGTACACACTGTAGGACAAGTGACAAACAAGTACCATGTTGTACACACTGTAGGACAAGTGACAAACAAGTACCATGTTGTACACACTGTAGGACAAGTGACAAACAAGTACCATGTTGTACACACTGTAGGACAAGTGACAAACAAGTACCATGTTGTACACACTGTAGGACAAGTGACAAACAAGTACCATGTTGTACACACTGTAGGACAAGTGACAAACAAGTACCATGTTGTAAGCCAATCTGGTTTGTTGACAGTGAACATATAACAACGACGACGTCATCTTGCGATAGAAATCAGTGACCACTCCGAATAGCTAAAAATAGCTTAGAATATTTCCGAATTCTAAATAAAGAGCTATGAGCAACCAGTTGAATTACCTTCCCTTCGTTCCCTTCGGCCTATCTTCCGGCAGATCAAAAGAGATGAAATCAGGAATCAATCAAAGAAGAGAGAAGAGAGATCCAGCAAGTCGGTAAAGGATTTCTAGTGGCAATATCAATTCCACTTTTATCCAATGATGTTATTACATTCAGCGGTACTATTGTATTTGATCGTCGTACGAATTAAGTTGATTTCTCTCGGCTACATTCAAGTTCGAATTATTGTATGATAGTGGCGTAGCTAGGGTGGGGGAGGAATGGTGAGAATTTGAAAATCCCCCAGGGCCTCCACTTGAGGGGGGCCCCCAGATGTTTTTTTACATTAATAATTAAATATTACGCAAAATGCAGGGGCCCCCAAAGAGGTCAAGCCCCCCGGGCCCCCAAACAATGGAAAATTCCTAGCTACGCCCCTGAATTGTATGACCAGTAACTCACTAAGTCTAGAATCACTACAAGGTGAGTCTTACCACGCGTGACACATTGTATGACCAGGTCGCTAGTGTGTATTTCCTGTTAAAGACACCAATCTATCAAATGTACGCATCATGTCAATTAATGAAGTATAATAGATGTGACCAAAAATACAAATATAGTGTTTAATTCAGAAATGTATTGCAGTTCTTATCATTCAGTGTATATTGATCTAAGCCCGCATTGAAAATAATGACACGGAAAGAATAAGTAATGCTAGCATATTTTAAATTTTAAAAAGTTTTCATTGGATTTAGGAAAAAAGTGATGTTCAATCCTTTTATTTGTACTGATAAAATCTGTCATTCATTAGAATTTCAAAAAGTGATGTTCAATCCTTTTATTTGTACTGATAAAATCTGTCATTCATTAGAATTTCAAAAAGTCACCTTGACCTGAACCTCCTTGTGTTGTACCACCATATTTGGAAGCGCAGGCTCCATTAGAAATGTTGCATTACCTCCCTTCTTTCTATTTTGAGAGAGTTTGCGTGAAATAACCTAAATGAGACTAGCAATCAGTACAAGAACCAGAGAGTGAAAGTGCGTCGCGTAACAAAAACACAAAAAAAACGCTTTCTTTAGGGGCGATCAGAATGGTTAATGACTTGATTTCCTGTGTATCGCGCACACACTCTCTCCCACCCTCATGGCTAGAGCACCGATGTCATTCTCGCGTACAAAGTCTGTGAGAAGGTTTCTCATGCCTCATTAAGCAGACAGGAGATGAATCAATTCAACCTGCACACCCAAACAACGATGCACTCAATTGATTTCAAGCCACGGAATGATACCGTGTTACTTACACACTCACTGCGCCAACATGTCACGTGTCAAATATTTACTTCTATACTCGCGCCAAAATGACACGTGTAAAATATTTACTTCTATACTCGCGTCAAAATGACACGTGTTAAATATTTACTTCTATACTCGCGTCAAAATGACACGTGTAAAATATTTACTTCTATACTCGCGTCAAAATGACACGTGTTAAATATTTACTTCTATACTCGCGTCAAAATGACACGTGTTAAATATTTACTTCTATACTCGCGTCAAAATGACACGTGTTAAATTTTACTTTCTCACCCCCCCCCCCAACCCCCCAGTTGGTTTGTTCTTTTGTTGAGCTATAATACAGGGAACTAATGACCTACATTCATAGACTGGTTCGTAACTATACATATAGGCCGCATCCATTCAAACCTGTCTCTCTTCATCTAGTATGACCACAACTACACTGTTGCCCTCTGTCTCTCTTCATCTAGTATGACCACAACTACACTGTTGCCCTCTGTCTCTCTTCATCTAGTATGACCACAACTACACTGTTGCCCTCTGTCTCTCTTCATCTAGTATTACCACAACTACACTGTTGCCCTCTGTCTCTCTTCATCTAGTATGACCACAACTACACTGTTGCCCTCTGTCTCTCTTCATCTAGTATGACCACAACTACACTGTTGCCCTCTGTCTCTCTTCATCTAGTATGACCACAACTACACTGTTGCCCTCTGTCTCTCTTCATCTAGTATGACCACAACTACACTGTTGCCCTCTGTCTCTCTTCATCTAGTATTACCACAACTACACTGTTGCCCTCTGTCTCTCTTCATCTAGTATTACCACAACTACACTGTTGCCCTCTGTCTCTCTTCATCTAGTATGACCACAACTACACTGTTGCCCTCTGTCTCTCTTCATCTAGTATTACCACAACTACACTGTTGCCCTCTGTCTCTCTTCATCTAGTATTACCACAACTACACTGTTGCCCTCTGTCTCTCTTCATCTAGTATTACCACAACTACACTGTTGCCCTCTGTCTCTCTTCATCTAGTATGACCACAACTACACTGTTGCCCTCTGTCTCTCTTCATCTAGTATTACCACAACTACACTGTTGCCCTCTGTCTCTCTTCATCTAGTATTACCACAACTACACTGTTGCCCTCTGTCTCTCTTCATCTAGTATTACCACAACTACACTGTTGCCCTCTGTCTCTCTTCATCTAGTATTACCACAACTACACTGTTGCCCTCGATTGAATTAAAAAAACAACAACTTTGATGTAAGCCACCTGATGGGATGTCAACAGTGGGCACTCTTTGGAATCACCTAGCGGCCAAACTGCTCGCAGTGTGTATATGTTTCACACACAGGCACACTCATACTCATAGAACTATTTATCGGTAATGTAAGATGTCAAAGTCATGCCAGAAATGACAGTCCTGTCAGCTAAGGATGGGTCAGATGACATCTGATTGGGGTAAACATCCATCCATGTCTCCAAGTAAAAGTCTAGGCGCTGCGATGTATGTGGAAGCGAATGTTTGTACAGAACAGAGAGGGTCTAGAGCCTCAAGAAGAAATGCTCTACGAGAACATGACGAATACGTTAGAACAGTGAAGTCGGCCAACAACTTCGTTTGCACCATTCAATTAACAACTAACCAATAGAATTCATCAAGTGACATTGGAAATATTTGCCTTACAAATGTTAAAGTAAAATTAGGTACATTTTTCAAACTAATTACCTGTTTAGAAATGAGATAATAATAATAATAATAATGCTCTTTATTATCCAGAAAAATATGTATTTCACAATAATGCATTGTTATGGAGTGTGTGTGTGTTTCTATGGTGACGGTGAAATGAAGCCTTTGGTCGCTATGTAATGTGAATGATCAGCATGCACGCAAGATACGCGGCATTGTCGTCAGTTGACTTGGTTAGGACAGACGACTCCGGATTGCCTCAGTGAAAAGACGTGTTTTAGTCCATTAAATTTATTGAATTTCATCTCAATTGAATTGGTCTTTATTGTACTAAGGGTTATATTTAGTATTGTTTACATAAAATTTATTCAAGTTATTTCAAGTTTTTACAAGTTAAACATTGATATGCTTACAGGGTTTTAGGTGTCTACTAGCAGTCTGGTGCTACAAGTCAATGACTGTCCACTACATTCATATAAAGATATTCTAATGCAAACGAAATGTACATTACTAGATACGTTCCCCCAAGTTTTACATGTGGATGTAAGAAGGGGTCGTCCAAAGAAAAACTGGCTGGACAAAATGAAAGAATGGACCAGCCTCACTTTGATATTCTGCTAAGGACAGCTGATGACTGGAAAGAAAGGATATGTTTCTGTGAACACACCCTTACGACGCAAGACAACGTACTGACGATGAAGGAATGGACCAGCCTCACTTTGATATTCTGCTAAGGACAGCTGATGACTGGGAAGAAAGGATATGTTTCTGTGAACACACCCTTACGACGCAAGACAACGTACTGACGATGAAGGAATAAAATCAACAGAAAAACAAAAAGCTATTGCCAATTGAGATTTCTTCCTCATGTGACCAAACAAGTTTATAATGAGTCAGTTACGCAGGGTTAGAGCTAGTCTTATCAGCAGCGTCCAAGACAACATGACTATTTGGCCAGTCTTATCAGCAGCGTCCAAGACAACATGACTATTTGGCCAGTCTTATCAGCAGCGTCCAAGACAACATGACTATTTGGCCAGTCTTATCAGCAGCGTCCAAGACAACATGACTATTTGGCCAGTCTTATCAGCAGCGTCCAAGACAACATGACTATTTGGCCAGTCTTATCAGCAGCGTCCAAGACAACATGACTATTTGGCCAGTCTTATCAGCAGCGTCCAAGACAACATGACTATTTGGCCAGTCTTATCAGCAGCGTCCAAGACAACATGACTATTTGGCCAGTCTTATCAGCAGCGTCCAAGACAACATGACTATTTGGCCAGTCTTATCAGCAGCGTCCAAGACAACATGACTATTTGGCCAGTCTTATCAGCAGCGTCCAAGACAACATGACTATTTGGCCAGTCTTATCAGCAGCGTCCAAGACAACATGACTATTTGGCCAGTCTTATCAGCAGCGTCCAAGACAACATGACTATTTGGCCAGTCTTACATGCAGCTTATTCTCCAGGTCAAAGTGATCTTTTTTCTTCTTTTGCTTTTGTCTTGGTTTTGGAGGGCAGGGGTGATATTTATGTATTTGCTTTGGAAGGACACGACCTGTACATCTAGCTGGCCAGCTTTCTTTAATGTGGTCCCTAACTTGGTCAGTGTAACTGACACGCAACATTTTTCTCATACACATTGGATAAAACATATTTAATCCCTTACTCCATGTTTTAAAATTCTAAATAGTGAACATTTAAAGACATTTGTAGAGCTCAGTTTTCTAGAAAGATCTTGTATTTGAATGGTCCTAAGAATGTTTTATTATTCCAAGTAGCCAAACCAGTTTACGTCTCTGGATGTTCAGACTTTCGAACTTACGCTGTTATACTATCTGGGCTCCACCTCTATAATCATGTGACCTCAGCTGCGTATCAAGGATTGGTTCTTTAGTCACACAAGAAGTTCCAAAGGGAAGTAGACCATTAAGGCGTAAAATGCCACAGAGAGACGATTTGGGATCTAGTTGACTAGTTATCAACTTACTCCCCCCCCCCCCTCTTAGTAAGGCTAGCGACCTAATCAATTTACCAATGAATCGGTTACAAAAGTTCCTTATAAAGCTATTGCAATTTTTTTTTAAAGCAGACAGACTAATAAGAATTTAAAATAAGAAGATATATATATATTGCATAGTGTATTGCCAGTGTGAACATAGTTTAGGACTTCGACTTGATGACTAGATGTTTGTCTACATCAAGTTTTTCCTTTCTACACCAAGTCTGCTCTTAATGTCCTGTATAGAGTCTAGTTACAAATGTATTTCTCTTAGTGCTGACAGGAGACTAACTGTACTTACACTTAGAAACTTAGTACTAACTGTACTTACACCTACTAAGTGTACTTACACTTACTAAGTGTACTTACACCTACTAACTGTACTTACACCTACTAAGTGTACTTACACCTACTAAGTGTACTTACACCTACTAACTGTACTTACACCTACTAACTGTACTTACACCTACTAAGTGTACTTACACCTACTAACCGTACTTACACCTTCTAACTGTACTTACACCTACTAAGTGTACTTACACCTACTAAGTGTACTTACACCTACTAACCGTACTTACACCTACTAACTGTACTTACACCTACTAAGTGTACTTACACCTACTAACCGTACTTACACCTACTAACTGTACTTACACCTACTAACTGTACTTACACCTACTAAGTGTACTTACACCTACTAACCGTACTTACACCTACTAACTGTACTTACACCTACTAAGTGTACTTACACCTACTAAGTGTACTTACACCTACTAACTGTACTTACACCTACTAACTGTACTTACACCTACTAACTGTACTTACACCTACTCAGTGTACTTACACCTACTAAGTGTACTTACACCTACTAACTGTACTTACACCTACTAAGTGTACTTACACCTACTAAGTGTACTTACACCTACTAACTGTACTTACACCTACTAAGTGTACTTACACCTACTAAGTGTACTTACACCTACTAACTGTACTTACACCTAAGTGTACTTACACCTACTAACTGTACTTACACCTACTAAGTGTACTTACACCTACTAAGTGTACTTACACCTACTAAGTGTACTTACACCTACTAAGTGTACTTACACCTACTAACTGTACTTACATTTACTAACTGTACTTACACCTACTAAGTGTACTTACACCTACTAAGTGTACTTACACCTACTAAGTGTACTTACACCTTTTAACTGTACTTACACCTACTAAGTGTACTTACACCTTTTAACTGTACTTACACCTTCTAAGTGTAATTACATTTACTAACTGTACTTACACCTACTAAGTGTACTTACACCTACTAAGTGTACTTACACCTACTAAGTGTACTTACACCTACTAAGTGTACTTACACCTTTTAACTGTACTTACACCTACTAAGTGTACTTACACCTTTTAACTGTACTTACACCTTCTAAGTGTAATTACACCTACTAAGTGTACTTACACCTACTAACTGTACTTACACATACTAACTGTAATTACACCTACTAAGTGTACTTACACCTACTAACTGTACTTACACCTAGTAACTGTACTTACACCTACTAAGTGTACTTACACCTACTAAGTGTACGTACACATACTAAGTGTACGTACACATACTAAGTGTACTTACACCTACTAACTGTACTTACACCTACTAACTGATTTTACACCTACAATGGTTAACAGCAGCTTGGCGCTACTCTTTGTATCAACAAGAGCAACGTCACAGTGGTGGGCGTTTTCTTATGGGCCACCTGGGGGGTGGGCCGCCATGAAAGATCATCTACTTAGCAGTGGAATCGCCGTTCTCCAAGTCAGCTAATTGTTGAAGGCAAGTCCAGCAGGTCCATTTATTGTGAACTGAACGTGTGATGGGAAACACTTTGATGAATGGGAGAACACGTTTTTTTAGTACTGAGTTTTTTTTTTTCATTTTCTCTCAGTCAGTGAACTTAAAGGGGGGCGTTCAGAAGATGAACTATCGTGGAAGTAAGAAGATAGCGGGAAGGGGGGGGGCTAAGTGAACAGAGCGCACTATAGGGCACTATAGTGAGAAAAAAAAATAGTCTAAGATTATAAGAGGCTCTGGTCCAGACAGATTGTGATGAGTATTAAGGAATTCAATTTCCTTTGACAATAGCTTGCCCAGGTGACGTCAATCAATAGCGTTAATGAAATCACCAAGGCTGTTTGGTCGGCAGTAACCTACTAGGGCTAAGTGAGACAGTGTTGACTACTAGACAGTTTTGAGAAAAGAAAATACTAGGATGAATGGGGGAGAGGGGGGGGGGGCGGGGAGCTCTCCCTCTCGATGGTATTTGTAGTGGGAGTTTGGTCTAGCGAGTAAATAACTTGGAGCTTGTTGCTCATGGATTGTTTGTACCTAGACCGCGGTCTATTGAGAGAATGATTAAATGACCAATGCTCTTAATTAGATAGTGGTGTCACACTCACTCCAGCGATCAGCTTGTGGCAATGGTTCTCAAACTTGGTGCGTCAGGGGTAAATTACTTTTTTTTATTGTGAAATCTGATTTTTTTGGGTTTTGTTTTGCAGGGTCCAAAACGTTGATAAGAATACTTTGTGTTTACACTTCAAAGTTTTGCATTTCTAGTTGTCTCTCATTTAGTATGAACATTTGTTAAAATATTGACAGAGTCTTGGCTTCCTAAAGTTGCATTATTCAAAACTATAGATCTATTCTTTAATAAAACTGTGTGTACTTCAACACTTTCTCTACACCTAGACAGGACAGTGGTGTAGTTACTAGGTAGTACTGCGTGCCGAGTAACATTGAGAGCTACTAGACTTCTCATCTACTGTACCTCTTTCATTCGTGTCTCCTCCAACTGCAAGGCGTAACGGAACTCGTTCTCCAGGTCTGTGTATTGCTGTGTGAGTTGTTCCACTCTGTTCAGGAGAGACAACAGAGAGACATTAGTTGCAACAGCAAGAGATATAACATGAACTAGTAACTACATCAGTGGGAGAGGCAACATTGAACTAGTATCTACATCAGTGGGAGAGGCAACATTGAACTAGTAACTACATCAGTGGGAGAGGCAACATTGAACTAGTAACTACATCAGTGGGAGAGGCAACATTGAACTAGTAACTACATCAGTGGGAGAGGCAACATTGAACTAGTATCTACATCAGTGGGAGAGGCAACATTGAACTAGTATCTACATTAGCAAAATAGACACACTAGAACTAGTGTCTACATCAGCATAAGTGTTGTGTATTTATGTTTCCTGTTGTGTGTTGTGAACTGATCTGTTCTAGTGTGTCAAAATGTCATGGTGTCCAGGTCAGCTTGTGTGTGTGTGTGTACTGTAATATTGTGAACTGTTTTGTCATTCTTGTTCAATAAAGCCTAGCTTCAAGACATGTCTTCCTGTAGTGTTTTATTAGGTCACTACAATAAGCAACTAATATCTACACCAGAAAAAAGCAGCTAATAACTACACGCTTACATCTGCAGTACTAATATCACTACCTGGTATGGCAATCTGAACATTAGAAATAAAAATAAACTTCATATAATCCTAAATGCTGCTGGTAAAGTCATTAGCAAAAAAAAAAAAGCCCCATATGGACAGCTGTTTGATAAAAACATTCATAAGAAAGCTAAAAAGATTCTAGAAATAAAAACAAATCACTCTTTGGGTCAGAATTGTGTGATTTTACCATCACAAATGAGATACAAGACATCGATAGAAAAAACAAACAGACAAAAAAAACTCTTTTGCCCCCCCCCCCCTCGACAATCAAATCATCTAATAAAATATAACTATCTGATATAAACTTTTCACATGTAAATTTTGAGTGAATCTGGTGTGAATGTATATTTTTGGTTTTCTATAGTTATCATGTTTTGTTTTGTGTAATGCACAAATTGTGAGACAAATTTTCTTATGGATAATACAGATGATTATGATTTTGATTATATATACAGCAGACAGAAGCAGGTAAAGCCATGATGCACAGTTTTCACAGCAGACATAAGCAGGTAAAGCCATGATGCACAGTTTTCACAGCAGACAGAAGCAGGTAAAGCCATGATGCACAGTTTTCACAGCAGACAGAAGCAGGTAAAGCCATGATGCACAGTTTTCACAGCAGACAGAAGCAGGTAAAGCCATGATGCACAGTTTTCACAGCAGACAGAAGCAGGTAAAGCCATGATGCACAGTTTTCACAGCAGACAGAAGCAGGTAAAGCCAAGATGCATAGTTTTCACAGCAGACAGAAGCAGGTAAAGCCATTGATGCACAGTTTTCACAGCAGACAGAAGCAGGTAAAGCCATGATGCACAGTTTTCACAGCAGACAGAAGCAGGTAAAGCCATGATGCACAGTTTTCACAGCAGACAGAAGCAGGTAAAGCCAAGATGCAGTTTTTACAGCAGACAGAAGCAGGTAAAGCCATTGATGCACAGTTTTCACAGCAGACAGAAGCAGGTAAAGCCATGATGCACAGTTTTCACAGCAGACAGAAGCAGGTAAAGCCATGATGCACAGTTTTCACAGCAGACAGAAGCAGGTAAAGCCATTGATGCACAGTTTTCACAGCAGACAGAAGCAGGTAAAGCCATTGATGCACAGTTTTCACAGCAGACAGAAGCAGGTAAAGCCATTGATGCACAGTTTTCACAGCAGACAGAAGCAGGTAAAGCCATGATGCACAGTTTTCACAGCAGACAGAAGCAGGTAAAGCCATGATGCACAGTTTTCACAGCAGACAGAAGCAGGTAAAGCCATTGATGCACAGTTTTCACAGCAGACAAAAGCAGGTAAAGCCATTGATGCACAGTTTTCACAGCAGACAGAAGCAGGTAAAGCCATTGATGCACAGTTTTCACAGCAGACAGAAGCAGGTAAAGCCATTGATGCACAGTTTTCACAGCAGACAGAAGCAGGTAAAGCCATTGATGCACAGTTTTCACAGCAGACAGAAGCAGGTAAAGCCATTGATGCACAGTTTTCACAGCAGACAGAAGCAGGTAAAGCCATTGATGCACAGTTTTCACAGCAGACAGAAGCAGGTAAAGCCATTGATGCACAGTTTTCACAGCAGACAGAAGCAGGTAAAGCCATTGATGCACAATTTTCACAGCAGACAGAAGCAGGTAAAGCCATTGATGCACAGTTTTCACAGCAGACAGAAGCAGGTAAAGCCATTGATGCACAGTTTTCACAGGTACATGGGGAATGAGCGGAGGAATTCTGCTAGTGAAATGACCTTGACAAACAGTTGACCCTAAGATCTCCACTTGACTCATTGTCACAAATTCGTTTTTGAAAGATGGACAGCATTCAATCGTTTTTCGAAATTATAATAACAAATAAATATTAGAACTAAAAGTTCGTCCAAATGTTTTATTAAGTTTTTTGAATGGTGAGAAGACTTCCATCATTGAAAAGTCTGTCCAAGCATCAAAGCATCACATATTTTTTATATGACTTTATTGAGAGTCAACAGGGGAAGGGGGGTAGGCCGTGAACATGAAAATATCAGCTATCTACTTTTCCCACCTGTAGCTCTCTCACACACACCAGGCAGAACTAAAATAACCTTGACGCGGTTCACTTCCAAAAATCAAGAAGCGTCTGAGAGCAGAGGAAGACTCTAAGCTAGGAACCTGGTTAGGTAACAGCAGTTGTACTTATCTAAACGAGGTTTTTTTTTTTTACATTGGAGCATGACGTGTACTCTGAAGGTTTCTCCAGAGACCTATAAACACTAGAGCCAGTGTAGACACCTATGATCCACTGCACTCAAGTCTTAAGTTTATCTGTTGAGATAAGGAGGATTTCTGCCAAGACTAAACTCCATGTTTATTTACGCATTTTAACACCAATAGAAACAAATCGATGCAGGATTCTCAAATATTTAATGTCCACAAAAGTTGAAATAAGGTTTCTCAAAGGAAGTAAAATGAATGTTAAAATGACAGTTTCAGTTGTGGACCCACTGACCTCTCTTGCTGTTTCGTCTGTTCAGCCTGGAAAGATCTTTCAGCATTTTTGACTTTTTCTTGTATGATTTGTTGTAGTTCAGGACTGTTGAGCTTGTAGCGAGTGTTCAATTCTTCCCTAGAGAAATGAGATTGCAGCATAGAATGGCTCGACAAGTATACAAGACTACATACGAAGTTCCAATTGAAAAGTATACACATTCAATCCCCCTCCCCACGGCTCAAACCTATATACTTAGAAGTAGTTTCAAACAAAGTAATGTTGACACATTTGTCCACTATATAATAAAATATACATATATTGATTGTTGTTATTCAGCTTCCAAGAGTAAAACGCGCCCAAGTTATTTCCATATCAAACACTACATGACTATAAAAAACTCTAATGTGAATTTAAAATTGTCTATCAGACTCTGGTAGTTAGGGAAGAAACGAAACGAAGTAGTTTGAAGTGAAACAAAGAAATGAATGAAACTGAACTTGATGAGTTTATATTTGTTTGTGGTTATTCTATTATTATTATTTATTTTGTACTAATTTGTCTAGGACACTACTTAGTCTGTATCAAGCATATTTTTACACACATGAATTCATAATATATAACATTCAATAACATTAATTACAATAACATAATGTTTTTTTTCTTTTAAGTTGTATTTCCTTATTTCTTCAAAAAGATCTCTACAAAAAGAAAACAGAAAGCTAAGCTATGACAGAACACACTGAGCCTACTCTCTACCTGTGGGCATTTTCTCTGGCAGCCAGTGTCTCCTGCAACTGTTGCAACTGAAGTTTTGTAGCCTCCAGCGAATGTCTCAACACTTGAACTTCTCGAGACATGGCCGACGCTCTGTGTTGTGCTTCTTGTAGCTGGCTTTTCTGTTTCAGTGTTTTTTGGTGGGGATAAAGTAAACAAGAGACAATCAGTGACTCTTGTGGAATCATTCTCTAGACTCGCCATTAAGTATATCAGTAAGGTAACGATTCTCTCATTTCTTAGATAACACAAATCTGACACCATCTTTAAAGTTCCCAATCACAAAAGAGATTCTAGAAACGTAAACACACATTGGCTCTCTATGGAAGTTGGTGTGTAAATAACGGGGAAGGTACAAAAGATTGCCCCCCCCCCCTTTTAGGGCATTGGAAAAAATTAACAACAACCTAAAATTCCATTTCTCTAGTTTGCACCGTACATTGTTCTTGTGTATCAGCAAGTCAGAGCAACGGTCTTCCAATGCTCCAGGTGAATTCAGACATCCACTTCGTGTGTTCTCGAGAAACTGACAATCTAGGCCAGTGTTTCCCAAACTGTGTTCCGCGGAACCCTAGTGTTCGAGAGGCCTAAGTAGGTGTCTCCAAGAACTACTGAAATAGGCCAACACGTGAACCAATCATTGCAGAAAAAAATGATTATTCTTGATAACGAAATAAATAATGTTACATCACTATTAACTATGAACTGATGTAGATTCTGAATCTAATTTGAAACAAAGATAAAATAAAAGGTCAAACATTAGAGGATTTTTGGTTTAGTTTTTCTGAAGAGCACCACAATATTTTAATGCAAGTAATTTATTTTGTGTGTGTGTGTTTTTACTTCAGTTTCCTACAATCTATTTGTTCGAAGCAGGATTTCCTAACAATGTTCCAACAAAGTCAAATTATAGCAATAGGTTAGAATTAAGATTTTTAATACCTATGTTTAAATCATATCTAAGATATCTACATATATTTCTAAAAGATTTACACTTTAAAAAATGTTTAATCGATAATACGTGCTCAATCGATAATACGGCTCAATTTTGTTTTATTTAAAAAGGCAAAACATGAATCTAAAAAGTAAGCCAAGTGTTCCGCTAAATACTCAGAAAGTGCGAAGTGTTCCGTTAGGGAAAAAGTTTGGGAGCCACTGATCAAGACCTACGCACTTTAAGCAAACACATTTTCTTTATAATGCACGAGCGAACCAAAAAGATTGAGTTTCAAAAAAAATAAGAGGAATCTTTACGACCTCTGCTAGGCTTGGCTCAATAAACCAGTGGGACGATGCTACAAATGAATGTCACTCTCTGTCTGAAGTCATGAAACATATTTAAAGTGACTATTTACAAAGTTCGTTCTATCTATTGAGTTCAAAGTGCCACAACATTTTTTATTTGAAAGTTTTCTTCCTGCAAAAACGTTGGTGAAACTTTTCTACCAGTCAAGTAAACAACTACCTGGTGGACTCGTTGGGACATCTCGTCTGCTTCATGTCGGGCCATGGTTGTCTCCGCTTGTTTCAGAGCTTCGCGGCTTTTTTCCTCAGCCCGTTTAGCCTCCTCCAGTTGCTCTTTTAATTGGCTGACGTCACGCTGTTGAGAAGAGAACAGTCACGTGATATGTACAGTATACACTATCCATGTGTCTCTCTTACATTTGCACTACTAACAACTGATCTTGTGACACTAACACACACACACACGTGATGCAGATGTGTTGTTTTAATAAAAAAAAACAAAAAAAACAAAACATTTCAATTTAGAAAATTAAAAAATTATCATAGCGCAAACTTGAGTGAAAGTATTAGCGGACAGCATGAATAGTGAAGAGAAGAAAATAAACCCACGTAGTGAGACCTGCTGGACCTGTGCGGCTAAGTGGGATCATCCCTTTGGAGACCTAGCAAGAATCCCGACTCGAGATGAGTTGTGTTTGAAAAAGCAGCATAGAAAACTTTCTCCCAGATAGCCCCCATCCCCTCATGTCCAAAAAAGACATTGTACCATAATTTAATTAGGGATAAGGTAATTAGCGGCGCCCTTTAATTCAAAATCGAAGTCTTCAATGAGACTCATCGTTCCATGCGCTTTACCCCTCAACAATCCTATACCTCCTTCTAGTAAGAAAGATGTGTATAAAAATCTGGAAAAACTCAATGTGAAACTATCCCTACATGTACTGGGTAATGAGGTGATCAAAAACTATCTTGCTCAAAGGCTTGTGTTTCAAGACAATGACTGATTGGCCAAGAGAGCCCAAATAAGATCATTGCGTGATGAATAAATGGGACTATGTCAAGACCGCTACATGAGAAATATGGATACATCGCTGCTGCTGGTACCAGTGCCTCATAACGCTACAATAGTGACACAATCATCATCCACAGTGACAGCACGCCTTTATTAAGATGACAAAGGGCGGGGAGAGTAAGGAGACTGCTTGTAGGTTGTACTAAACATAAAGAAAATCAAAATCTGAAATATGTTCTACCACTTTAGGTCACACTACACCGCTATGTACACAGAAAGAGGGAAAATCAAAACATAAAACATAAAATATAATATAAGATATACATATAAGATGAAGATATTGAAGAGATGGTACTAATGTCTTACCAAATAGTTGACACTATTTAACTAAACAATTGAAAACAGACTTAGGTTCATGGAAGCGAAGATGAAGAAATGAGAAGGCTGTCATTTGAGTCTCTATGTTAATCACTATACCCGGAAGGAAGCACACAGAAACCCAGTAGGCTGTTGGACTAATGTTCTAGTTTAAACTAGAATACATGACCAAAGGTTTATAGAAGAATGTATAGTTGTAGGCTGGGTAGGGGGCTGGACAATAAGAAATAAAAAAGAAGAGAAATAGAGAAAGAGTGAAGGAAAGAGAAAGAAGGAGAGAAGGAAAGAGAAAGAAGGAGAGAAGGAAAGAGAAAGATAAAAGGAAAGAGAAAGAAGGAGAGAAGGAAAGAGAAAGAAGGAGAGAAGGAAAGAGAAAGAAGGAGAGAAGGAAAGAGAAAGGAGAAAAGGAAAGAGAAAGTAGGAGAGAAGGAAAGAGAAAGAAGGAGAGAAATAAAGAGAAAGAAGGAGAGAAGGAAAGAGAAAGAAGGAGAGAAGGAAAGAGAAAGAAGGAGAGAAGGAAAGAGAAAGTACAAGAGAAGGAAAGAGAAAGAAGGAGATAAACAGAGAGTAGAATAAAGAATGTCCAGGAAGAAGGGAAAGAAGTGGGGAAAGAGAAAGTCCAGGAAGAAGGGAAAGAAGTGGGGAAAGAGAAAGTCCAGGAAGAAGGGAAAGAAGTGGGGAAAAAGAAAGTCCAGGAAGAAGGGAAAGAAGTGGGGAAAGAGAAAGTCCAGGAAGAAGGGAAAGAAGTGGGGAAAGAGAACGTCCAGGAAGAAGGGAAAGAAGTGGGGAAAAAGAAAGTCCAGGAAGAAGGGAAAGAAGTGGGGAAAAAGAAAGTCCAGGAAGAAGGGAAAGAAGTGGGGAAAGAGAAAGTCCAGGAAGAAGGGAAAGAAGTGGGGAAAGAGAACGTCCAGGAAGAAGGGAAAGAAGTGGGGAAAGAGAAAGTCCAGGAAGAAGGGAAAGAAGTGGGGAAAGAGAACGTCCAGGAAGAAGGGAAAGAAGTGGGGAAAAAGAAAGTCCAGGAAGAAGGGAAAGAAGTGGGGAAAGAGAAAGTCCAGGAAGAAGGGAAAGAAGTGGGGAAAGAGAAAGTCCAGGAAGAAGGGAAAGAAGTGGGGAAAGAGAAAGTCCAGGAAGAAGGGAAAGAAGTGGGGAAAAAGAAAGTCCAGGAAGAAGGGAAAGAAGTGGGGAAAAAGAAAGTCCAGGAAGAAGGGAAAGAAGTGGGGAAAGAGAAAGTCCAGGAAGAAGGGAAAGAAGTGGGGAAAAAGAAAGTCAAAACGAGACACTGACATAGAGAAAGTTGCTAGAACGAATCCATGACTCGGAGATGACACTTTCTTCTTGTACAATTAGTCAAGAGTTAATGTTCAAAAGACACAAATAAAGAATCAATAATCAATATTTCATCAACATTCTCCAGCAGTTCTAGCACGCAATGTGAAGCAGGCAAACAAAGAAGCCAACAGAAAAATGTGGTTTCTAAACAGATTGCTGTAGAGCGGGTCTAACACATGTAGCTTCTAGCAATGGGGTGTCTCTCCCCCGCCCCAACCTCCCATTACACACACCACCCACCTACCTATGTGTAATGAACATAATGGTCCTCCAGAAAACAGACAAGTACGAGTGAAGACTCCATGCCTAGAGGGTGACTTCGGGTCCCCAAGAAACATTTTTTTTTTGGTGTCATCCATTTTTACATGAGTAATTAGCACGGAGAGTTTTGAAAGAAAATTGTATGTGTGTGTGCGTGCGTGCAAGTTGTTCACATATTAAAATGAGTTGTTTTTTTTGGGGGGGTCTGAATGTGTGGTCGACATGTTCACAATAGTCACCTCAAAGTCTAGATAAGTTTGTTTAGTCTTACAGAGGAGATAATGAGATTAAGAGAAAGGAAAAAACTAAATCTAAAAACTAATTAAAAGAAGATGTTTTTATATCAAGTTAGAGAAGCAGCAATGAGCAGACAGGAAACAAAAGATGTTTTTATATCAAGTTAGAGAAGCAGCAATGAGCAGACAGGAAACAAAAGATGTTTTTATATCAAGTTAGAGAAGCAGCAATGAGCAGACAGGAAACTAGAGATGTTTTATATCAAGTTAGAGAAGCAGCAATGAGCAGACAGGAAACTAGAGATGTTTTTATATCAAGTTAGAGAAGCAGCAATGAGCAGACAGGAAACAAAAGATGTTTTTATATCAAGTTAGAGAAGCAGCAATGAGCAGACAGGAAACTAGAGATGTTTTATATCAAGTTAGAGAAGCAGCAATGAGCAGACAGGAAACTAGAGATGTTTTTATATCAAGTTAGAGAAGCAGCAATCAGCAGACAGGAAACAAAAGATGTTTTTATATCAAGTTAGAGAAGCAGCAATGAGCAGACAGGAAACTAGAGATGTTTTTATATCAAGTTAGAGAAGCAGCAATGAGCAGACAGGAAACAAAAAAGATGTTTTCATAATGCACAACACCATGATTTTGTTAAAGTTGTTGATTGTGTATGTTTTAACCCGTGTGTTTTATGCTTGCATCTATTAATAGAGTAACACAAGAAAACTCTTTTATAGTGATGTACAGTTTCTTTAGTTGACGAGTGGTAATGCCTAAAGTTTGTTCACCAAGCAGTGCGGCTTCAAGCCTTAATTCCTTCACTTTGTACGATTCTGGACGAGAACGTCTTTGAAGATCAACATCTCTACGGGGGGGGGGCATGTGTAGGTTCTAGGTTAAACCTGCAATAACTTTTGCACATTGTATATTTAGTCCATTCTTAATTCGATCGGATTAACTGGCGACTTTGATGCCTAAAGAGACTTCGGCCAACAAGGGCTACAACTCCCGCTATAAACTCTTGTCGCGGCCACTTGAAAACGGAACAAATGTTTGGTGGTTAGTAGTACCAACTGATACAATCGTTGTGCAGTACTTGTTACACTAGCCTCGTTCTGGGGGCGTCATTAAATTAAATTTAAATTTAATTAAATTTTCTCTTGCTTTTTTTTTTTCGTGCAGAAACCAAGAGACAGCAGAAGAGTGTAACATTGAGTAGCGAACATTTTCTGACTGAAAAAACCTCATGGGTTTAAAATAGAAATCAATCAATTCTGAAGGAGATGAACAAATGCAGATCCCTTGTGTAAGACATTTTGTTTTAAAATAGCTGAACCCTACCAATAGGAACAAGAACGTTGGTTAAACTTCAAGCTATTCTAAGGAACAACATGTCGAGCTTATCCAGTCAACTCAGCGGACTGTCGCTAATAGAGCTTAGTTGTACACTTTGTTAAATGAAGATTAACAGCTTGGCTTCTATCGACGTGAAATCCATTTATTTTGGCTTACTATATATGAAGCATACCTGACTTTGTAACACCAACAAGATATTCTACCTCATTAGAGGACAATGATAGAGTTCACAATGCGAGCTCATTACGTGACACAGCTCTATTTCTTCTAAGACTTGCAGCTGACGTCAGAACGTTGTCCCCTAGTAAGTTAAAGAGGCATGCCATGAAAGAGAACATATACTGTCTAAACTAATGGCCGATGAAGTCAAACAGAAATACACCAAGACACTCTCTGTCATCGCTGTGTCACATCAAATATTAGATAATCAGGCATTCATTCCTTCAAACGAAAACACACACAAAAAAAAGATGGCGATGTGACAATTTTTTAACATAATTTCAAATCTCTGCGACACAAATAATATCAATCATGTTGATTAATAATAATCTAAGGAAATAAACAACAACTGTGAGAGGCAAACAAGCTGGAGTTGATGTGTGGGTGTGAGTGAGGCAAACAAGCTGGAGTTGATGTGTGGATGTGTGAGAGGCAAACAAGCTGGAGTTGATGTGTGGGTGTGTGTGAGGCAAACAAGCTGGAGTTGATGTGTGGGTGTGTGTGAGGCAAACAAGCTGGAGTTGATGTGTGGGTGTGTGTGAGGCAAACAAGCTGGAGTTGATGTGTGGGTGTGTGTGAGGCAAACAAGCTGGAGTTGATGTGTGGGTGTGTGTGAGGCAAACAAGCTGGAGTTGATGTGTGGGTGTGTGAGTGGCAAACAAACTCGAGTTAATGTGTAGGTGTGTGTCAGAGGCAAACAAGCTGGAGTTGATGTGTGGGTGTGTGTGAGGCAAACAAGCTGGAGTTGATGTGTGGGTGTGTGTGAGGCAAACAAGCTGGAGTTGATGTGTGGGTGTGTGTGAGGCAAACAAGCTGGAGTTGATGTGTGGGTGTGTGTGAGGCAAACAAGCTGGAGTTGATGTGTGGGTGTGTGTGAGGCAAACAAGCTGGAGTTGATGTGTGGGTGTGTGTGAGGCAAACAAGCTGGAGTTGATGTGTGGGTGTGTGTGAGGCAAACAAGCTGGAGTTGATGTGTGGGTGTGTGTGAGGCAAACAAGCTGGAGTTGATGTGTGGGTGTGTGAGTGGCAAACAAACTCGAGTTAATGTGTAGGTGTGTGTCAGAGGCAAAACAAGCTGGAGTTGATGTGTGTGTGAAAGTGTGTGTGTGTGCGTAAGGAGCTTGCCACCCACTCAGTCCAGTACAGATCAATACTCAATCAAAGTGTGTACAAGTGGGAGAAAAACCAGAAAACAAATAAAATACTCACAACAAGTCAAATAAAGAGAATTAACCAAGCAAGTAAATAAAAAATAAAATAATGCGGAAAACGATTAGAAAGTAGGAGATGTGCCAAACTCTAAGATCAGGGGTGGCCAATCTTTTGTTTTCATGTGCCAATCTTTTGTTGTCATGAGCCAATTTGGTTTGCATCTCTCAAACTTTCACCTCCTTTCAGCCCTTTTAAAACCAGAGAAATTTGGACACATAGTTGGCAGTCTCACATTCCATAAGTTATCTAGAACATGATGTTTCCGAAATCACCTAAGAACTTGTCCTCTACAACCAGCACACCTAACAATGAAGGATGAGAAAACTGTGTCATATCTAGTAGTTCACAATATACTCTGACTTGTCTGTTTAATCCTCTTGCTCTGATGTTATTGACACAAAATACAACTGATAGAAAATGTTGCTAATGCAAAGAACGTAATGCAAAGAACTTGTTGCTAATGCAAAGAACATGTTGCTAATGCAAAGAACGTAATGCAAAGAACATGTTGCTAATGCAAAGAACGTAATGCAAAGAACATGTTGCTAATGCAAAGAACTTGTTGCTAATGCAAAGAACTTGTTGCTAATGCAGCAGAACATGTTGCTAATGCAGGAGAACGTGTTGCTAATGCAAAGAACTTGTTGCTAATGCAAAGAACTTGTTGCTAATGCAAAGAACTTGTTGCTAATGCAGCAGAACATGTTGCTAATGCAGGAGAACGTCTTGCTAATGCAAATAACATGTTGCTAATGCAAAGAACTTGTTGCTAATGCAAAGAACTTGTTGCTAATGCAAAGAACTTGTTGCTAATGCAGCAGAACATGTTGCTAATGCAGGAGAACGTCTTGCTAATGCAAATAACATGTTGCTAATGCAAAGAACTTGTTGCTAATGCAAAGAACTTGTTGCTAATGCAAAGAACTTGTTGCTAATGCAGCAGAACATGTTGCTAATGCAGGAGAACGTGTTGCTAATGCAAAGAACTTGTTGCTAATGCAAAGAACTTGTTGCTAATGCAAAGAACTTGTTGCTAATGCAGCAGAACATGTTGCTAATGCAGGAGAACGTCTTGCTAATGCAAATAACATGTTGCTAATGCAAAGAACTTGTTGCTAATGCAAAGAACTTGTTGCTAATGCAAAGAACTTGTTGCTAATGCAGCAGAACATGTTGCTAATGCAGGAGAACTTGTTGCTAATGCAAAGAACTTGTTGCTAATGCAAAGAACTTGTTGCTAATGCAGCAGAACATGTTGCTAATGCAGGAGAACGTCTTGCTAATGCAAATAACATGTTGCTAATGCAAAGAACTTGTTGCTAATGCAAAGAACTTGTTGCTAATGCAGAGTTTTTCCAAACAGATTCTTTCGAGCAGGATCATACTTCCAGCAATTGTATCAGATATATATATATATATATATATAAAAATACCCGGTGTTCCATCGGTACAGACAAGAGTACAGATAGAGTTAAATTTAAATGATGGGCTTCTAGACAAGCTTTACTTTCTAGAATATGTCTGTCTGGTTCTTCATGGAGTGACTCAAGGTCAATAAGTTCTTCAAAGATGTTTCATTCGTTCCTCAGGTAAACATCACAAATGACAACCGATTCGTTCAAGGCTAACGAAAAGAATGAACATGGACCGGCACGAGCCTTCACTGTTTCAGCCTCAACAAATACAACATTTCCCTTGAGTGAAGTCATCTTATGGTGTGACGACACTCTGCAGTTTATGTGTATAACATAAAAAAAAAACCACTTATTCATTCTTGTTTTAAATTATAGCCCCCACGTATATGCAATACTAAATAGACATTTTCTCTTGACAAAAAAAGTAAACATTTTTTTTATTTAGTAGCTAGTATGACAGAAATGACTTAATTTAGTAATATTATTTTGAAAAAAAAAATTTTTGACAAAAAAAATCTAAAAACCGTTTGCATAAATGTGCTAAAAGTATGTCTCTACTCTGGTAGCCCTTACTAAATAGTCTCATGTGTTTCTTAGTATTAATTGTGAATAGTTGTAAAATTGGTGTATTTTTATGAAAGAACTACTAGCATAGTTGATTTTAAACATTAAATTTTTCGCTTTCAGAAAAGAAAAAAGTAGCCTTTGCATCAGAACTTTCAATGGTCTAAAACAGCGGTTCTCAACCTTTTAAGCTCCGCGACCCCCTACTACAATTTTTCCATAAGAGGCGACCCCCAACCATAATTTTTTTTGTCATAGGTCTAGGTAAACGTGGAGGCGCAGTGGCTGAGCGGTAAAGCGCTCGGCTTCTGAACCGAGAGAGCCGGGTTCAAATCCTGGGCTTTTCAATTTCGGGATAGTTGGGCGCCTTTGAGCCCAGCCAGCTCTAATGGGTACATGACATTTGTTGGGGAAAAGTAAAGTAGTGTGATTGATGGTTGTGCTGGCCAGATAACACCTCGTAAAACCGTAGGCCTCAGGAACAGATGACCTTACATCATCTGCCCTATAGACCATAAGGTCTGAAAGGGGAACTTTACTTTACTTTTACTAGGTTAATGTGATTTAGCTAATATTATCAAATGGTTATCAACATGTATAGAAATAATATCCATGATGTTAACTAAATTGTTAGAAACGTATCATATTTATGTAGCAAAGGAAATTAGTGTTTTAGATAAAAAAAACAACAACAGATTTTATGATTTTTATTTATGTACTTTTCATTTCGTGTTTATAATACGTTACATAAATATTTTACAATTTTAAAAGTATTAAAAATTATGGAAAACATTATTTTCAAACACGCCAATGTTAGTGCGAAGGTTGAGCTTGTTTTTATCTCACTTGATTAGGAATTCACATCAAGTTTATTTCTGTATTTAGACTCGATAACTGACAGGCAGAAAAAAACAAATATCATTTCCTTAGTATCAGAAGACATGTCAATTAATCTCATGTGAATAGAATCCTTAGGTATGCAAATTGCACTAAATGTATTAATAAATTAGGCTCCAATCCTAACGAGCAATGTCTTTGGCCGCTGACAAGAACTCCTTGGTCATGGTTTCAGAACTCAATTCTGAGAGGCACCAAAATAAGAAGCTACATAGGCTGACATGTTTGAATTAGGGTGGGCCTTCCATCTGAGTCAAGTCTGAGTTCTATCAGGATTCAAAACTAAACTACTAAATACCGTTATTGTCAAAGCTCTGAAGTATGTTCGACCTTATCACATACGGCAGGTCTCTGAATTACTGCTTAAAAAATATTAAAATTAATCTATACCTCAAAATAATCATCATTCTATTTTCTTTTATTAACTTTCTTTTGTTCAAAGTCCATACGCAATATCTGCTCCATCATGATTTTTTTCCCCATTGACTCTAATACGATGGCATATTATAGACGTGAATAGATCTTCACCAAAGAAATGTTTGATCCTGCAATGGTGTTACGACGCGTTGATGGACAGTAAATTAATTTGTTGAAAAAAATAATTCTGCAACAACGGAGACATGGTCTGCAACATCTAGTTTTGAATAAACCTTATATATATATATAACAACAACAAAGAAGAACCAATTAAAAAAAAAATTGTCTGCGTTCAAAGAAGGAGGATACATTGACTAAAGGTGCCCTCTGTATCCTCTGGCAGTATGATAGTGTTTACATTCGTCACCCACACTTTTGTTTTCATTGAAGATTGCAATTGACGATCGTTTCATAATTTGTTTGGTAATAATATAATTTGAGTAATGTCCCTAATCATTGCAACCATGTAAATCTATATCAACTATGGGACAAATATACTTGTTACAACACATTAGAAACAAACAAAAAAAATTCCGATAAAAAAATTGCCCCCTCCCCACCCAATTTTCCGATGGTCTTAGGCGACCCCCGGCAAATAGTGATTCGACCCCACAAGGGGTCGCGACCCACAGGTTGAGAATTCCTGGTCTAAAATATCATGATGTTAAATTTCCAATATCTTTTCAAGTTTACGAGATCTTAACTGGACGGACTGACGGACCGAGAGACCACACAAAACTGATAGCAGCTATTCCCCTTTTAGGGGCCGCTAAAAAAAGAAAGAATGACGTAGCTGTACGTACGTAGTAGAAACTAAACACTGACTTCACGTTGACATCTCACAGCAACAAAAGGTTAGCATATTGCAAGTGCTCCAACGTTCCTGTTTTTTTTTCATTCATAATTAGAAAAGTCAGTATTTTGTTTTTTTCAAATTCGCATAACAAAGCAAGATATCTGAAGATGCGCGAGGGGGGGGGGGGACCATTTCCGAGCAGACGTGTATTTCAAGAGACACTGACACCGGCTAGATTTCCAGTCGTCAGATGTTTCTGTTCAGATCTTTTGAAGAACATCTCTGAACATCCCTGTGATGTGAATTAAGCAAATATTATCACAGCGCTGCGATAGAACCCACGACCAAAAAAAAAAAAAAAAAAGTAAGAATTGTCTCCTTCCTAGAGTTGGCAGGTCTAGAAGTTGTATACATGTATGAACGGAACAAGTAAAAACAGTTCAAGGAGTACACAGAAAAACTTGATCAGATGTCCGCATGACGCAACCTATGAAGGAGAGCTCCTTGGACATTTCTGGATGATTAAGCATTTTGAAATTAGGTCTTTGTACTCGGACAGCATTGACGTTGACTAGCTTACCTCAAGCTGCTCAGTTACTTTGCCTAGCGACACAGACCTGTGTAATAAAGTTGAAATACATCACATAAGTCGACACACTTAATGCGTCGGTTATACAACCACACACAGATGCGACTTACCCCGCTCGCCGCCACAAGAGGCCGCACATACACAATCATTAACACTTAAATACGTACTGTTCATTCACACTTAATGACTTCAACTTTAAATCTGTTGGATCGTTGGGGCACCACAGATAATCTGTCGACCATCTCTCTCCATTCCTGTCTTTTGCTTTGACTAAAATCTCGTTCATTAACAGAGACATGTCCCATTAATTGTCAGAGTTGTCTGCCCATTTCTTTTGGTTTGGCTCTTTTTCTCTCGGTAGTGTTTCCTGTTTGGGGCCCTATCGATAGTGCGATCCTCTTTCGAGATTCTTCATTTGTGGCGTGGTCTTTGAAAGTGATACCTATCATCCTTGTATATTATCTCGATTCCATGGTTAGGATCCTCCTCTCTACTAGTCCAGACTCCCAAGCATATAAGAATGTAGCCATGATTTGTCTTTCCATTTAATACATTGGTTATAAAACCTCGGACTGTCTACTTTTCCCCCTATAAAACTGAAAATATTTTAAAGATTTGTTACAGAGAAAACAGTTTATGTTGCACCTTGCACAAATCAAAAGTGCATCAAACACCCAAAGAAATATCAGAGCAAAGTCTCCATGTACTAATATTTGCATATATTTGAGGCTACTCTCTCTATTTTCAATCTTTGATCTACTTCTAGTCTACGTGTACACTAGATCCCTACAATTTGTTTTTAAAGAACATTTTCAGAGTAATAGTAGACTGTTGAGAATCCAAGTCGATTGACTCAATAGACTGTCATCAACGTCGGATATTGTCGGGAGTTAGAGCATCCTTTAATTCCTTGGTAATTCAGACCCAAACACAGAGATCAACATTTACACACATACAATTATGGCTGATGATTTACAATGCTATCAATATTACTGCTACAAGTTAGGTAACATCCTTGTATAGCATCTCGATTCCATGCTAGGATCTTCCTCTCTTTTACTGCTACAGTTTCTTAAGATCCAAGCTACTTGATACTGTAGCGATGACATGGGCACTACGTACTTCATTAGAAGAACCTGCCCGGAGGCAGACGAGGGCTTCACTGGGTCATTCCCTCATGTACACAATGTTATTTCCTTGTGGCATGGTGTTATACTCCAATCAAGACTTATAGCATACATGGGAGTCCTCACAGCAGTTCGGCTTTTTAGACGCTCTTCAAAGAACTGGATAACGCTTTAGTAAACTTTTAGAGCTTTTATTTACAGTCAATTCTACTCTGTCTCTATTGTCACTCCTTCTAGCCTCTCGAAAAATAGCGTACATCCTCATTGTACTCTTCTGGTCCCGAGATTAATACTCAAAATACTATAAATATGTATCCTAACAATGGGCAGACCGGGGGGGGGGGTTGTAATGAGGGGTGAGGGGTCCTAAACATCCAATAATAATAAAACAAAGACAACCTGTTACGTTTAAGATTTAGTGACCTCCCTGGAGCAAATAGTTTTTAGACATAGGAGACTCTAAACCTTTCTCTTTCCCCTCGCTTCTCTCTCTCACTCTGACTCTCTCTCTCTCACTCTGGCTCTCTCTCAGCCCCCATATCGTTCTCTCCAGTTATTAAGTGAGAGGAGAAGATTGGAGGTGTCCCAGAGAATCGGCTATAATTGTCGGAAACACAACACAGAGACCTGTCAGTCTCAAGGGATCTCAAAACGCTATATGTCAGGACTTAGAAGACGTGACTCTGCCAGGAGACGACCAAGAAGTCGGAAACATCCTCCATCACAACACGTACTAAACTTGGGTTTAATTTTTTAATTTTTTTTTCTTGGTAACTTTTAAAATAAAAACATTTCCTCAAACAACACATTCTTCATAGGGTTTCATTTTGAATTGTTGCCACACATCATGGTGTCCCAGTAACACACTTTTGAGATCCACTATCAGTGAGAATCTCTTAGCCAAGCGATAAATGACTTCCAGCACTTTCATAACGACAGGTAACTGAGGGCAAGAATTCCATTCAACTCTGGTGGAAACGTAAGGGCATTCTTCACAGCTGTCATGATCAACAGATCAACTGGGAGATCTCGTGGAGCAAGAAAAAGAAAAAAATAGGATGTTTAGAATTGTAGAAAGGAAGAAATCATAAGAGATATGCATCAATATAAAGAAGAATTCACTTTTTTTAAAATTATTTTTTGTCAGGAAAGAAAGGGAGATACAAATGCCCAATCCGGCCCTAATTTGGGATGTGCGAGTGAGTGCAAGTTTGAAGGCCGCACGTGTAACCATTTCCCAGTGTCCACAAAAAGAGATGACTTCAGAGCGCATTAAGTCTCCTATAGCATGAAAATAAAATTAGAATGCCAACGAAAAAACAAAGGCTTATTCCCCTTAACAGAGCCTCAAAAACTGTTTTATAAATAAGAGAACAAGTGATGAAGAGAAAGACCATGACAGGAACAAATCTCTGTTAAAGGGACTTAAAGCTTTATCTCTTTGGTGGTTTGTCCATTGAATGTGAAGTCGTGATTGGATTAAACTGTCAACTGAGCGAGAAATGAGAATTGAACAAATAAAAACAAAACAAATTAACATGACTAGGTTAAATATAAAATGTCAGTTTGCGTGAAAATATTCATGTGATTTGTTTACCCAACGGCATTGTCACAGATTCCTTATTATATTTATAATAATAACTTTATAGAATCTACCTCAGGTCTCGATACGTCTAGGTGTCCCTAGATCAAACACATAAACTTTAATCAGCTATACTGCATATAACACACGCTGGTCTCTGTCTGACAACAAAACACACTTCCGGTCATTCGCGCAGATTGTAAAATAGATTATACATACATACACACATTCATCCGTGACAGGCATGGAACAATCAAACCCTGATGTTTCATCCCATTCAAATGGCACTCATTAGCGAGAGAGAAGGACATTCCAGCATTAGACGAAAAAAAAAGATGAAGTGAAATAAAATGAGATCCCCCCACCCCCACGAGAATGACACAATAGCAGAGACTGAGAGTCTATTCATGAGAGACATTGTTCTAGTTTATCTTAGCTGTTGTTCCTTTTCTTTGTTCTCTATCAGGTAGAATTTCACATTTTCTTGTCATGAAGTGGCTTCAGAAACGGCTCGAAATAAAATATTTCTTTAAATGAACTGCTCTACTAAGTCACGCTTCTTACAGCGTGTTTCTTTAACCAGGTCAATAAAATGTAGCTTCATTACAGCGTGTTTCTTTAACCAGGTCAATAAAATGTAGTTTCATTACAGCGTGTTTCTTTAACCAGGTCAATAAAATGTAGCTTCATTACAGCGTGTTTCTTTAACCAGGTCAATAAAATGTAGTTTCATTACAGCGTGTTTCTTTAACCAGGTCAATAAAATGTAGCTTCATTACAGCATGTTTCTTTAACCAGGTCAATAAAATGTAGCTTCATTACAGCGTGTTTCTTTAACCAGGTCAATAAAATGTAGTTTCATTACAGCGTGTTTCTTTAACCAGGTCAATAAAATGTAGCTTCATTACAGCGTGTTTCTTTAACCAGGTCAATAAAATGTAGTTTCATTACAGCGTGTTTCTTTAACCAGGTCAATAAAATGTAGCTTCATTACAGCATGTTTCTTTAACCAGGTCAATAAAATGTAGCTTCATTACAGCGTGTTTCTTTAACCAGGTAAATAAAATGTAGCTTCATTACAGCGTGTTTCTTTAACCAGGTCAATAAAATGTAGTTTCATTACAGCGTGTTTCTTTAACCAGGTCAATAAAATGTAGCTTCATTACAGCGTGTTTCTTTAACCAGGTCAATAAAATGTAGTTTCATTACAGCGTGTTTCTTTAACCAGGTCAATAAAATGTAGCTTCATTACAGCATGTTTCTTTAACCAGGTCAATAAAATGTAGCTTCATTACAGCGTGTTTCTTTAACCAGGTAAATAAAATGTAGCTTCATTACAGCGTGTTTCTTTAACCAGGTCTATAAAATGTAGCTTCATTACAGGGTGCTCCTTTAACCAGGTCAATAAAATGTAGCTTCATTACAGCGTGTTTCCTTAACCAGGTCAATAAAATGTAGCTTCATCACAGCGTGTTTCTTTAACCAGGTCAATGCAATGTATCTTCATTACAGCGTGTTTCTTTAACCAGGTCAATACAATGTAGCTTCATTACAGCGTGTTTCTTTAACCAGGTCAATAAAATGTAGCTTCATCACAGCGTGTTTCTTTAACCAGGTCAATGCAATGTATCTTCATTACAGGTGCTCTGCATTATTAATTACTCGATGAAGACTGGAATTTCGAATTTCGGGATTTTTAGGACGCCCCTGACTCTACTCAAGTAAAGGCTGTTGGTCGTTGTGTTGGCCACATGATACCCTACTCTTTAACCGTTGTCCAAAGAAACAGATGCCCTTCACATTATCTGTGCCCCATAGATCTTAAGGTCTGAAAGGGAAACTTTTTACTTTTTTAAACAATAAGGTGTCTCTCTCTATATATATTGTGTATTTGTAGAGTGTATATTGTATGTTCATAGTTTATATAGGTGTGTGAATAGTTCTTTGCTCTAGAAATGGTATGTATGTGGGTACGGGGAACACAGTAGGTAGTTCAATGCAGTGTCAAGTATAACGTCTCTAGCCTAGTCTAGCTCATTGTTCAGCAGTGTCAACTTTAGTCAACTTTTAAGGAGCTAACCCTTGTTCTGTGTGGTTAAAAGAATTACTGTCATTTGCTAGCTTATTGATAATGTGCACTGTAATAGAGAAGTCTCTGCATTAGGCTGTAATGGGTTAACAAAATGCCGCAGAAAAGAAATCAACGTCAGAAAAAAGTTATAAAAATAATTGACATTTTTGTGCCTACACACCCAAATTGAAATAGAAGAGGACTTCTAGAGTCATATATGCGCCATCATCAACAAATTAATATCATTACTTGTTTTTGAAGTATAAGAATCCTTAAGGTTCGCGTCGTTAAAATGGGGAATACACTGACGTTTGCAAGACGGCTAGGAATTATAAGAAAGTGTTGTATTCAGATACTTAAAAGTGTTCTATTTAGATACTTAAAAGTGTTGTATTCAGATACTTAAAAGTGTTCTATTTAGATACTTAAAAGTGTTGTATTCAGATACTTAAAAGTGTTCTATTTAGATACTTAAAAGTGTTGTATTCAGATACTTAAAAGTGTTCTATTTAGATACTTAAAAGTGTTGTATTCAGATACTTAAAAGTGTTCTATTTAGATACTTAAAAGTGTTGTATTCAGATACTTAAAAGTGTTCTATTTAGATACTTAAAAGTGTTGTATTCAGATACTTAAAAGTGTTCTATTTAGATACTTAAAAGTGTTGTATTCAGATACTTAAAAGTGTTGTATTTAGATACTTAAAAGTGTTCTATTCAGATACTTAAAAGTGTTGTATTCAGATACTTAAAAGTGTTGTATTTAGATACTTAAAAGTGTTGTATTTAGATACTTAAAAGTGTTCTATTTAGATACTTAAAAGTGTTGTATTTAGATACTTAAAAGTGTTGTATTCAGATACTTAAAAGTGTTGTATTCAGATACTTAAAAGTGTTGTATTCAGATACTTAAAAGTGTTGTATTTAGATACTTAAAAGTGTTCTATTTAGATACTTAAAAGTGAAGACCATTGACGTTCTTTTGGCTGAAAGAGCCAAGGCACAGATCCTTTAAAGGTCATTGTGTTTTTCACTATCGATTTACATAGCATTTTTTTTTGTCTTCGAGCGGAATCCTGTTTGAAAGAATTAGAGGATAAAACATTTGAAACTTGTCCTGGATTAGGAAAAAATAACAATCGTAACATCGTATTATCTCAAAACTATTCTTAAGAATTCATCATTTCAACCTTGAATCCACATTACACTGACACCCGCCCCCCATCCCATTATGTAAGGATCAATACATAATTTTTGGAATCAATCAGTAACATTCAAACTTCGTAGATTAAAGCAAAAACTGCAAACCATGTAAACATTGTACTAAAACACATTTTTACAACCAAGTGACATGAACTTTTAAATCTTACTACTGCGCAGATATTGCTCGTCTCGGTGTTCCACTTGAAGTCAATCCTGTTAGCAGATTACATTGGAGCTCATTCTCAGCAAAGCTAGTTAGAGAACACCCAAGATAACACACACAAAAAAAAAACACCAGAAGATTGAGGTTAATATCAGATTTTGTTAGACAATTTTTTTTTTATTTCTTTGATGTTCTCATAAAAAGAGAATTGATTAAAAGAAAGAAAAAAAAGTTGAGTGCGTGAAACAGGCCAGAAGGAAAGTTGTGTTGAAGACCAAATGTTTTAGGCAACTGTTTTAGAATTCTGTGTGACAAAGAAGTAAAATTAAATAAGAACAGACACAACTAAGAACTAACCCAAACACAAAATGATACATAAGAAAAACCAATTTCTAAGTCCGACTATGTTAAATAATAAATACAAGTAATTAGCTTTTTTTATCCACATCAATAATTTACAAAATAAGAAAACATCAAAGTTACTTTTCTTCTCTACTCGGAATATTTAATTGTTTTGACTTGATACAAGATGTAGAGATACAAGTTGTAGAGATACAAGTTGTAGAGATACAAGATGTAGAGATACAAGATGTAGAGATACAAGTTGTAGAGATACAAGATGTAGAGATACAAGTTGTAGAGATACAAGTTGTAGAGATACAAGATGTAGAGATACAAGTTGTAGAGATACAAGTTGTAGAGATACTATTTGTAGAGATACACGTTGTAGATATACACGTTGTAGAGATACAAGTTGTAGAGATACTATTTGTAGAGATACACGTTGTAGATATACACGTTGTAGAGATACAAGTTGTAGAGATACTATTTGTAGAAATACAAGATGTAGAGATACAAGATGTAGAGATACTATTTGTAGAGATACAAGATGTAGAGATACTATTTGTAGAGATACTATTTGTAGAGATACACGTTGTAGAGATAAAAGTTGTAGAGATGATACTCGTTGTAGAGATACTATTTGTAGAGATACAAGATGTAGAGATACTATTTGTAGAGATACAAGATGTAGAGATACTATTTGTAGAGATACAAGATGTAGAGATACTATTTGTAGAGATACACGTTGTAGAGATAAAAGTTGTAGAGATGATACTCGTTGTAGAGATACTATTTGTAGAGATACAAGATGTAGAGATACTATTTGTAGAGATACAAGATGTAGAGATACTATTTGTAGAGATACTATTTGTAGAGATACTATTTGTAGAGATACAAGATGTAGAGATACTATTTGTAGAGATACAAGATGTAGAGATACTATTTGTAGAGATACAAGATGTAGAGATACTATTTGTAGAGATACAAGATGTAGAGATTTCTTTTTTTCAAGTGATCAATTCGGTAAGAAGAACGTCCCCCCTCCCTCCCTCCCATCCATCATGTAGTATTAGTCAGGAATTGAGCACTTCAAGTTGGACTTTCTGACAAAGATGGAATGGGTAATGGTCCAACAAGAGGCTGATCTAAGATGGTCGTAAGATGAATCAGTCCAAACGTTAGGTCAGTAGTTCACAAACCTTTGAACCATGACCCTAATTTATGGAATAAAATTATTCTAGTCATAATTGGTATTCAAATACAATTAGGGGCTGCAACACTTCTCGATCAGATGAACTAAGGAACCACTGCGCTGAGTAATCACGTGACTTTGAAGAAATAGACAGAACAGCAACCATTTATACAGTTCAGTTAAAGAAATTGACTCTGTAGTGGCTTAGTGATATTTCTAAATCGAAATTTAAAATTTTTTTTTTGGGTTTTGGCACATCGGCACAATTTAGGCCATGTACATCTGTAATGTCAAGTATTGTGTTAGATAGTGTTGGGTACATTCTACATCTCTAGTTTCTAACTTCAAGCTACATGTCTAAACATCAGTTCTCAATGATTTGTTGCCATCTCTGATTAGACAACTAAAACACTTAGGTGTTTGGAATTAAATAAGCGAGGGAAAAGTTGAAAAAGTTGCATTTTTATATCTGAAATTTGACTGCGCGCGCGCACACACACACGCACGCACAGAGAGAGAGAGAGAGAGAGAGAGAAAGAGAAAGAGGTAGAGAGAAATAAAACAGTTTGTTTGAACCAGAGCAAACTATATACAAGTCTAATGCAGACAATGAAAGTTCTAGAACCTTCAGTTGAACTTAAAACTTTTACTTTAAAAAAACAAACAAACTTTTATCTTTGGTGAGTGAAAAAAAAAAGGGTTGAAACTAAAAAAAAAAAAGATTTCAAATTGTACACATACAATAAATGATCAGTAGACAAAAGCACTATTACAAATGTTCTATTTCAATATCAAGTCAATGTACAAATACTCTTTGTATTCCGTACGTTCTATAGGGACATACACAAAGTGATCAATTGGAAACAAGAAATGTTTCATGGTTTCGTCAACAAATAGAATTGACCAGTATAAATGTCATTGCCTTGAGTTTCTTTCAACACAGTTCAAAGAGTGACCAGTATAAATGTCATTGCCTTGAGTTTCTTTCAACACAGTTCAAAGAGTGACCAGTATAAATGTCATTGCCTTGAGTTTCTTTCAACACAGTTCAAAGAGTGACCAGTATAAATGTCATTGCCTTGAGTTTCTTTCAACACAGTTCAAAGAGTGACCAGTTTAAATGTCATTGCCTTGAGTTTCTTTCAACACAGTTCAAAGAGTGACCAGTTTAAATGTCATTGCCTTGAGTTTCTTTCAACACAGTTCAAAGAGTGACCAGTTTAAATGTCATTGCCTTGAGTTTCTTTCAACACAGTTCAAAGAGTGACCAGTTTAAATGTCATTGCCTTGAGTTTCTTTCAACACAGTTCAAAGAGTGACCAGAAATCTTCACAGATGGATCTCGAGTTACTCTTACATTGCCACTTGATTGAAAGTCTCAATTTCTAAACATTTCAAACGTGACCCACTTCACCATTAATTTCATCAAATGTCAAAAATGGATAAAAAAAAATTCTTGAGCTTTAGTTCAGAAAAAAGGATAGGGAGTGTTCTGCTGTGCCTGGTGCAAGAGATCTACAGCAGAAGTAGAGATCCTGTGCTTAGTTCAGATGATGGGGCCGTGTAAAAGCTGAGCTCTATGGAAGATACAAAGTCTTACCTGCAAGGCGAAGATCTCTTCCTTCAAAACAACA
Organism: Biomphalaria sudanica; assembly: GCA_036873155.1. Classification (NCBI taxonomy): domain Eukaryota; kingdom Metazoa; phylum Mollusca; class Gastropoda; family Planorbidae; genus Biomphalaria; species Biomphalaria sudanica. Next base: position 2,551,801 of record JAZGLO010002645.1, on the reverse strand, counting down.
TTGGCCTCATGCTCGTTCATCACGGCTTGTTTCAGCTGGGACGTGGCCTCAATGGCGGAGCTCTTCATTGCTTCACTCTCTTGACCTGAACCAAACACTCCATTAAATCATTGACTACAATATGGAAAGAAAAATTCTAAAAAAAAAACAAAAAACATCGCTAGTGAGTATAGTGTCATCAATGTTGAGACTAACTGAAGAAATCAGTAACCATTAGTACCCAGTAATTAAAAAAGTGTTGCCACTAACCTCTGGCCTGCGCTTTCTTAAGAAGTTCCGCCATTTTATGAGCTGCCTGTTCTGCTTGCCATCGTCTTTCCTTCTCTGTTTCTAAAGTGGCCAATAGATCCTGAAAATAGAGAGTCTAGATGTAATCTAACTGGGAAGAAGCCAGAGAGTCTAGATGTAATCTAACTGGGGAGAAGCCAGAGAGTCTAGATGTAATCTAACTGGGGAGAAGCCAGAGAGTCTAGATGTAATCTAACTGGGAAGAAGCCAGAGAGTCTAGATGTAATCTAACTGGGGAGAAGCTAGAGAGTCTAGATGTAATCTAACTGGGAAGAAGCCAGAGAGTCTAGATGTAATCTAACTGGGGAGAAGCCAGAGAGTCTAGATGTAATCTAACTGGGGAGAAGCCAGAGAGTCTAGATGTAATATAACTGGGGAGAAGCCAGAGAGTCTAGATGTAATATAACTGGGGAGAAGCCAGAGAGTCTAGATGTAATCTAACTGGGAAGAAGCCAGAGAGTCTAGATGTAATCTAACTGGGGAGAAGCCAGTGAGTCTAGATGTAATCTAACTGGGGAGAAGCCAGAGAGTCTAGATGTAATCTAACTGGGGAGAAGCCAGAGAGTCTAGATGTAATCTAACTGGGAAGAAGCCAGAGAGTCTAGATGTAATCTAACTGGGGAGAAGCTAGAGAGTCTAGATGTAATCTAACTGGGAAGAAGCCAGAGAGTCTAGATGTAATCTAACTGGGGAGAAGCCAGAGAGTCTAGATGTAATCTAACTGGGGAGAAGCCAGAGAGTCTAGATGTAATATAACTGGGGAGAAGCCAGAGAGTCTAGATGTAATATAACTGGGGAGAAGCCAGAGAGTCTAGATGTAATCTAACTGGGAAGAAGCCAGAGAGTCTAGATGTAATCTAACTGGGGAGAAGCCAGTGAGTCTAGATGTAATCTAACTGGGAAAAAGCCAGTGAGTCTAGATGAAATCTAACTGGGAAGAAGCCAGAGAGTTTAGATGTAATCTAACTCTGGAGAAGCTAGAGAGTCTAGATGTAATCTAACTGGGAAGAAGTCAGTGAGTCTAGATGAAATCTAACTGGGAAGAAGCCAGAGAGTTTAGATGTAATCTAACTCTGGAGAAGCTAGAGAGTCTAGATGAAATCTAACTGGGAAGAAGCCAGAGAGTTTAGATGTAATCTAACTCTGGAGAAGCTAGAGAGTCTAGATGTAATCTAACTGGGAAGAAGTCAGTGAGTCTAGATGAAATCTAACTGGGAAGAAGCCAGAGAGTTTAGATGTAATCTAACTCTGGAGAAGCTAGAGAGTCTAGATGAAATCTAACTGGGAAGAAGCCAGAGAGTTTAGATGTAATCTAACTCTGGAGAAGCTAGAGAGTCTAGATGTAATCTAACTGGGAAGAAGTCAGTGAGTCTAGATGAAATCTAACTGGGAAGAAGCCAGAGAGTTTAGATGTAATCTAACTCTGGAGAAGCTAGAGAGTCTAGATGTAATCTAACTGGGAAGAAGCCAGAGAGTCTAGATGTAATCTAACTGGAAAGAAGCCAGAGAGTTTAGATGTAATCTAACTCTGAAGAAGCTAGAGAGTCTAGATGTAATCTAACTGGGAAGAAGTCAGTGAGTCTAGATGAAATCTAACTGGGAAGAAGCCAGAGAGTTTAGATGTAATCTAACTCTGGAGAAGCTAGAGAGTCTAGATGTAATCTAACTGGGAAGAAGCCAGAGAGTCTAGATGTAATCTAAGTGGGAAGAAGCCAGAGAGTCTAGATGTAATCTAACTCTGGAGAAGCCAGAGAGTCTAGATGTAATCTAACTCTGGAGAAGCCAGAGAGTCTAGATGTAATCTAACTCTGGAGAAGCCAGAGAGTCTAGATGTAATCTAACTCTGGAGAAGCCAGAGAGTCTAGATGTATTCTCACAGGGAAGAATCCAGAGAGTCTAGGTGTAATATAACTGGGGAGAAGCCAGAGAGTCTAGATGTAATCTAACTGGGGAGAAGCCAGAGAGTCTAGATGTAATCTAACTGGGGAGAAGCCAGATAGTCTAGATGTAATCTAACTGGGGAGAAGCCAGATAGTCTAGATCAGGGGTGGGCAACCTTTTTCAACCGAGAGCCGCATTAATAAAATTTGGGGACCAGGCGGGCCGCATGTATATATATATGAGGAATTAAAACAAGAGTTAGCAATTTCTTGAACTAATTTTACGAATTATTTGTTTTTAAATTTTACTATTGTCCATTTACATCCATCATTTCAACACGAATGTATAGTAGTACTTAATATGAAGTACATAACTGTTTACTCTCGTGCATAATGTTTCGGAACCATGGAACTAGCTTACTAGTTGTTGTTTTTCTTTAGACTATTGTTGCATCGACCTGTTCTAACACTTGATAATTTTCAAACAAAAAGAAAAGCTTTTTCAAAGATGAATGTGGTTACTTAAAATGTGAAAGTTTCAGTTTCTTAAAGTGTAGATATACAGCTTGTGGTACCCATAAAACTCCCGCGAAGGAGCTGACTATAACTTCTCTTTCAGGTCATAATTTGCTTGGAGGTATGTCATCTGGAGTTCAGCCAGCTTCTGCTTTAAATGGTGAACTGAGGCTATTGAAAACTGGTTTCAAGTTCTTGACGTCTTAAAATTTGTTTTAAAATTCCACAATCAAGGAATCCAAATAAGTCTTGTACTTTTCAACCATTTCACTAGAAATAGTTTCACCTTTCAGCTAAGGTAAAATGATAAAGCCTTAATTTATCTTGCTAGCCTCAAGAAATGGAATAGCTTTGTTTGAAAAGATTTAAGATGCACATACATTTCATGTGCAACGACAAATTGCAATGCTTCCAATGATAAACATGAAGTCTGTCTTCAACTCTTCATTAGAAATATTAGGAAAAGGTCACAGTTAATGTCCATCAAGGAACCTAACATTTTCTTCCTTGAGATTCCATATTGATCTATTGATTGGCCAGCGAATGCTACTGTGTTACCGAATATCAGAATGTTTGAATTCCAAATCTTCACGTACTTTTCGGAACTGCCAGTAGGGGCCGGCCTTGGATACTTGGAGGCCATGGGCGAAGTGAATTTTGTGGCCCCGAATAAAATATAAAAATACAAAATAAAGGGAAAAAACTAAAATTATGAAATTTATTAAAGACCTAGTGTACTTCGAACAATAACATTGAATTCAAGTTTCGCTGTTCCATCTCTAAAATTCAGAGTGTAAATTCTTTGCAAGGACCCCAACAATCATGGACTTGGCAGCTGTAGTATAGTAACACAATACGTTTAAATTCAGTGTTGCTTTTTGTAAACTTTCCAGTTACTAGTTTATGGTTGGGATATTTTCTTTATTTTATTATAAAAATTTGTTTTTCTCAGTCAAAACTCCATCAGTTGTTACCCTTGCCATCTTGTACAAGCCAACCCAACTCTTTCAACACAGTTCTTCATAGCATTGAATCAATGCGGGCCTGGGCATATGTCTTTTACTGAATTTATCGAAATATTGCTATTAACTATAATGTTCGTTTACTTTAAACTTTTTATAAGGACGTTTAGAGACAATGTTTCTTTAGCCTCTTCATTATAAGTGACATGAATCAAAAGTTTCAATAATTTCTATAGATATTTACAATGATTTATTTTTTATATATTTGCAATTTTATATGTGTAATGTGTGGGCACACTTGATTTATTTTGGTTTTCGCGGGCCGAATAAAACACTTCGGCGGGCCGCATGTGGCCCGCGGGCCGTTATTTGCCCACCCCTGGTCTAGATGTATTCCAACTGGGGAGGAGTTAATCTAGTATTCAAACAGGGGAGAAGTCAGACAGTCTAGATGTTCTAACTGCCAAGTAAATAAACAAGAATTAACTTCTTCTTTAGACATTATCTCAATGCGTGGCAGCTGATCTATCAAAACTCCTTAACTGCCGCTAGTTAGTTGCCCATTTGTTTTGAAATAAAATGTGAAATCAAAGAGTGTTGAGAATGCCATTTATGTAGGAGTCAAAGCGCCAGGTAATCACATGTGAGAAAAAATGGCCACTGACTGTAACACAAAGGGAGTGTTGTGTGTCTTTGGGTGTCCTTCCTAACCCTATCTTTGTTATCTTGTAAAAACATAATTATGTGCGTGTTTGTATGTGAGCACAGCAGAGAACATCAAAAGAACAGATGAAAAAAACATTACTTTAAAAATTCAGGATTGAGTTCATTCCCATGCAATTAAGAAAATAACCATACACGAAAAAAAAAAAAAAGAAGACATGAAATTTAAAAAAAGATGAGAGGGGGGTGGGGTCTGCCAGAGTGAAAGTGTCATGAGAGAGCAGAGCTCCGCGATGCAGACAGAATTTCTATTGAGACCCGGGTAATTGTAAAGAAGGTGGGAATAGTTTCTCTCACTCAGTATCTCCAAAGTGTACAGATGTCAAGGACGATGCAGCTATTTTGCTCAGAGTACATTTGGAATGGGAATAGGTAGGTTCTATATGCAACAGCAAGTCGAAACCGCAGATCTACTCAGCGAATACATGAGATTTTACATGAGATCATAAAAATACACAGTCAGATAAAAGCAGTAGCCAATACAAAACCCAAAAGAAAAATCTTACTCTGGAATAAATGTAACCTAACACAACTACACCAAGCTGCATTAAACTTTCAACAAACATTCTTATTAGAAAAAGACATTAACCAACCAGTCGATGACCTCTGGAATTTCATTAAAAACCATCTTAAAAGCATTATAGAAAATCATATACCAACTAAATACACATCAAACAAAATAAATAAATGCTGGTTTAATAATAGATTAAAGAAGCTTTGTAAACAGAAGGAAAACCTTTATAGAAAATTTAAAGAAACCAAGGCAGAAAGAGTTTACAAAAAGTATATAAAAATTAAACACCTAACCCAAAAAGTAAGCAGACAGCTGCAGAGTGAATACATAAACAATGTAATATCTAAAGATAACAACAAAAACCTATGGTCATACATTAAATGGAAACAACAGGCATAGCGCCATTAAAAGATGAACATAACATAATACATAATGATAATGAAACTAAAGCAAACATCCTAAACAAATACTTTGCATCAGCATTCTCAGCCCCAGGAGACAAAGACATATTTCTTAATTTGAACCAAGTAGACAACATAGAAGATTTAGTAGTACAAGAAAATGGAATTAAAAAACTATTAGCCAACACCAAACCAAATAAAGCGTCTGGACCTGATGGTATTCCAGCTAGATTACTCAAAGAAATAAGCAATGAGCTAGCCCCAGTCTTCAAAATACTCTTTCAGGCATCGCTTAACCAGGGCAGAGTACCAAAGGACTGGAAAGAAGCTAATGTCACCCCCCTATTTAAAAAATGAGAAAAATCTGATCCAGGAAACTACAGACCAGTATCACTTACCAGCATCACATGTAAAATACTAGAACACATAATATGTAGCAATATCATAAACCACTTAGACAAACATAATGTCCTCACCCCATACCAACATGGCCTTAGGAAATATAGATCATGTGAAACACAACTAATAGGACTAATTGATGATTTTTCAAAAGGTTTAGATAATAGTGAACAAATAGATGCTATCTTACTAGATTTTTCCAAGGCTTTTGACAAAGTTCACCACCATAGTTTGCTTAAAAAATTAAAATATTTCGGCATTAAAGGTCTACTGCATCAGTGGATTAAAGATTTTCTGATAGGGAGAGAACAAACTGTAATAATAAATGGCTCTAAATCAACACCAATAACAGTAAACTCAGGTGTACCTCAAGGAACAGTCTTGGGTCCACTACTATTTTTAATTTACATAAATGATTTACCAAATTGCATTAGTTCAGGAACAAAAGTCAGATTATTTGCAGACGATTGCATAATATATAGAACAATAAAAACAAAACAAGACACAGATATTTTACAAAGAGAATTAGATGAATTACAGAAATGGGAATCAAATTGGAGCATGTCTTTCCACCCAGAAAAATGTCAGTTGTTAAGAGTAACAAAAAAACTAAAACAAATTAATTCCACTTATCTTATTCATGGCAAACCAGTAACACAGACTAAAAACTCAAAATACCTAGGTGTTATAATAAATGAAAAACTGTCATGGAATCCACATATTGATGAAACTATAAAAAAATCCAACAAAGCATTAGGGTTTATTAAAAGAAATTTTTATAAATCAAATAAGAACATAAAACTAAAATGTTATTTAACCTTGGTTAGGCCAATAATAGAATATGCATCTACCGTGTGGGACCCCTCAACTCAAGAAAACATTAAGAAACTGGAACAAACACAAAATAGAGCAGTGAGATTCATAACAAACGAATATTCACATTTGACTAGGGTAACACCTTTAGTAAAATCACTAAATTTAGAAAGCCTTCAGGACAGAAGACTCAAAAGTAAAGTAGCAATTATACATAAAACACTGAACCATAATCTTCAAATACAAAAATTAATAAAATACTCTGAAAGACACAAAATAAAGGCACATTCCTCGTCCCATATGCTAGGACAAATTTGTACAAATACTCCTTCTTCCCTAGTGCTATTAGAGCATGGAATGGGTTGCCTGAGCTAGCCAGAAAAACCAGTGACTTGGCAGAATTTAAGTCATTGGTTAATATGCATGACTAAATGCATGACGCGTAGGACGTAATCATCTTCTTTTTTGAAGTAACGTCTGTATTATATAAGATAAGAAGAAGAAGAACACATAGGACATCTTTAGGCGAAATCGCATCACAGAAAGTGTCCATTATAACTATGTGTTTTTTAATGGGTGTTTGATGTCCTTTCTAGAAGGATTGATGTAGATGACCACATTGAAGTGGGAGGAAGGGGAGGATTCTGGTGAGTGGGATAGTTTTGAGGCGAGCAGAAGATTATTTTATAAGTATTTCAACATTTTGTAATTTTCATTGTGTGTCTATCCACCCAACAAATGCACTATTGTGAATATTTGTCAATTAAAGGTAAAGATCAAACATTTAAAATACCTTAAAGCAAAACATACCAATAAAGTTTATATTAAGTGTAATTAAATCAATTATTTTACATTTGTCATGTATTTGATGTAATTATGTGTGTAACTGTCCTAGACATAATAAATCTGTGGAGCTTTTTTTTTCAAGACTTGTGTGAAAGTTGTAGATCGACAAGGGGAAGTTAAACTAGCAGTCTTGAGAGAAACAAAACAAAGTTAAACTAGCAGTCTGGCGAGAAACAAAACAAAGTTAAATTAGCAGTCTTGAGAGAAACAAAACAAAGTTGAATTAGCAGTCTTGAGAGAAATAAAACGAAGTTTAACTAGCAGTCTGGAGAGAAATAAAACAAAGTTAAACTAGCAGTCTGGAGAGAAATAAAACAAAGTTAAATTAGCAGTCTTGAGAGAAACAAAACAAAGTTAAATTAGCAGTCTGGAGAGAAACAAAACAAAGTTAAACTAGCAGTCTTGAGAGAAACAAAACAAAGTTAAACTAGCAGTCTGGAGAGAAACAAAACAAAGTTGAATTAGCAGTCTGGAGAGAAACAAAACAAAGTCGAACTAGCAGTCTGGAGAGAAACAAAACAAAGTTAAACTAGCAGTCTGGAGAGAAACAAAACAAAGTTTAACTAGCAGTCTGGAGAGAAACAAAACAAAGTTAAATTAGCAGTCTTGAGAGAAACAAAACAAAGTTTAACTAGCAGTCTGGAGAGAAACAAAACAAAGTTGAATTAGCAGTCTTGAGAGAAACAAAACAAAGTTGAATTAGCAGTCTTGAGAGAAACAAAACAAAGTTAAATTAGCAGTCTGGAGAGAAACAAAACAAAGTTGAACTAGCAGTCTTGAGAGAAACAAAACAAAGTTAAACTAGCAGTCTGGAGAGAAACAAAACAAAGTTGAATTAGCAGTCTGGAGAGAAACAAAACAAAGTTGAACTAGCAGTATTGAGAGAAACAAAACAAAGTTAAACTAGCAGTCTGGAGAGAAACAAAACAAAGTTAAACTACCAGTCTGGAGAGAAACAAAACAAAGTTAAATTAGCAGTCTTGAGAGAAACAAAACAAAGTTTAACTAGCAGTCTGGAGAGAAACAAAACAAAGTTGAATTAGCAGTCTTGAGAGAAACAAAACAAAGTTGAATTAGCAGTCTTGAGAGAAACAAAACAAAGTTGAATTAGCAGTCTGGAGAGAAACAAAACAAAGTAGAACTAGCAGTCTGGAGAGAAACAAAACAAAGTTGAATTAGCAGTCTGGAGAGAAACAAAACAAAGTTGAATTAGCAGTCTGGAGAGAAACAAAACAAAGTTGAACTAGCAGTTTGGAGACAAACAAAACAAAGTCGAATTAGCAGTCTGGAGAGAAACAAAACAAAGTTAAACTAGCAGTCTGGAGAGAAACAAAACAAAGTTAAATTAGCAGTCTTGAGAGAAACAAAACAAAGTTGAACTAGCAGTCTGGAGAGAAACAAAACAAAGTTAAACTAGCAGTCTGGAGAGAAACAAAACAAAGTTGAATTAGCAGTCTGGAGAGAAACAAAACAAAGTTGAATTAGCAGTCTGGAGAGAAACAAAACAAAGTTGAATTAGCAGTCTGGAGAGAAACAAAACAAGGTTTAATTAGCAGTCTGGAGAGAAACAAAACAAAGTTGAATTAGCAGTCTGGAGAGAAACAAAACAAAGTTGAATTAGCAGTCTGGAGAGAAACAAAACAAAGTTGAATTAGCAGTCTGGAGAGAAACAAAACAAAGTTGAACTAGCAGTCTGGAGAGAAACAAAACAAAGTTGAATTAGAAGTCTGGAGAGAAACAAAACAAAGTTAAACTAGCAGTCTTGAGAGAAACAAAACAAAGTTAAATTAGCAGTCTTGAGAGAAACAAAACAAAGTTGAATTAGCAGTCTGGAGAGAAACAAAACAAAGTCGAACTAGCAGTCTGGAGAGAAACAAAACAAAGTTAAACTAGCAGTCTGGAGAGAAACAAAACTGAAGTCATGACTGACAGATCGGATATTCACCATTTCCTGCGTCCGTAGACCAACCATCACATCCCAAAAAAATGGTAGGTCAGGCTTACCACATCTTTATAGCAATCAGTTCATTGAATACTTCTGAATGTTAACAAATAATAGTGCGTCAGCAGGTCAAACAAGACAATCACAACAAGAACACTCCAGCCCCGCGAGTATGTGTCAAGAGACGTAGGATTGGGGTTTGTAGTTACTAAATTTTGACATTCGTGCTAAAAATACCCGCATTGCTTACCAAACAGAGTGCCCTTGGGCGGACCCTTCGGGTGGACCGCATCTAAGTTTACGTGAAAACACAAAACTCTTTTTGTAACTTTGTGTAATGCCATCCCTCAAAGTGTAGGAAGGATTGCAGCCGAATTAAACTCTCGCTTCTACCGAGATGCCAGGTCCGTTTTATACATGCTGGACAGTCTGCTATGGAAAGTAGATCTAAGTGTGGCCACTATGATTAATCAGTGCACAACCATATAAAGACTGGTCAGTCCAACAGTCGCTCTTGGTGCTACAAAACAAGGCAAAGATTATTTGCAATAGTCGATATTCCAGGGTCGACGTCGAAAATGTGTAGAGCTGTTTTTACAGCGTGACTCTCAACATTCGTATCACTGGACTGGTGTGTGTGTGTGGGGGGGGGGAGAGACTACCTCCACGTGAACGTCTTCGCAGCTTCTATCTGATAGCGAGCAATAGATTCTAATGTTAGGTTAATGGGTCGGTGGGGAAATAAAAGATTGGAAAAGACAAGAAGTGGACAAAGTGTGTGTGTGGGGGGGGGGAGAGAAAGGGTTAGGTGGGAGGAGGGAAACATTATTTAAAAGCAAGACTTAATGCGTCAGAATATATTGGAAAAAAAAACAGCTTACATTTTGTCTTTGTGTCTATTTACGTAGAAGACTTGCATCGCTATTGACTACAGCCAATTGAAATTGATTCTCAACCAAGAGCACAGACTGAATAGCTTCCACTTGCGCTGCCTGAGACGCATAATGGGCATATCTTGGAGGGACAATGTCTCCAATCAGGAAATTTTGAGATTGGCCAATATGAACAGCATTATGCTCTCCTGACACAAAGAAGATTACGCTGGCTCGGACATGTCACCCGCATGCCAGATGGTAGAATCCCGAAAGATATTTTATATGCTGAGCTTGTGGAAGGAGTCAGACCCAAGGGCCGCCCAAGACTAACATATAGAGATGTTTTCAAGCGAGACATGACAGCCACAGGCATTTACGAAAGTATATGGGAAAACATGGAGACAGACTGTGCGTGCTGGGACAACCCTCGCTAGGAACAACAGAATTGAAGCGGCCTTAATTAAGAGGGAAAAAAGAAAGCTGCCCTGTCCGCTAGCCCTGAATAAGAGGCATACACATGTATGAATTGTGGCAAAGTCTGCTGCTCTAGAATTGGCTTTGATTAGCACCAGATTCTGCCCCGTCTCAAGATTAAACCAAAACCAGTGACTCATCTGGGCGCATCCATTGCCTTTCGAGACAAAAGGAGCCATATATATGATCCAATCACTTGTCTAGACCAACTAGAAAGGGGAGGGGGAGGAAAAAGGGGTATCTGAGTGATCGCTTTTTAAATGTATTTTTTTTAAAAGGGGGAACGACCTGAAGTCAAACTTGCGGTCAACACGGTAACCACTATGCTAGCGAAGACCTTATGAACATGGAAGATTGTTTAGTTATCTATTGTTTCTATTTTTATGTTAGTGTTTACTAAGGCTCAGATGACGACCTATAAAGGGAACTAATTCAGCTTTTACCACCACTTAAGTCAAGTACAATTTCTTTCTTTTGTTCGAGATACCAAACAAAATAATTAATTACCACTAGTTAATTAACTAATTGGTTAATCTTTTATTGATTCTTGTGTGGTCAGGTACAAGAAATAATTGTGCAAAATTTCAGCTTGATCCAAGATTCAGTATGGGAGAAATATCATGTAGGCTACAAACATTTTACCAGACAGAGTGAGTTGATAATAGCTTTGTAAAAAAAACAACACTTAAGTTATGGAGTAGAGTAGAGGATGAACAGCTGCCCAGTGTAGAATACTAAAGAGAACTACAAGGCAGAGAAAATGAAATCAACTTTCACTATGTGTGGAAGGCTGGTATTGATTTCGTATTTTTCTGGTGATGGGAATCAGAGGAGACACAGAACTAAAGGCCAACTAGTTTATGGGAAGCAAGCTTGTTTCTAAATCAATGCTGACACACAGACACAAGCACATTTATTTTTTTTCAACTTTTCAAAACGGAATCACAAGTCCCTCACTAAATACACTAAGAAGATAATGTGGGAACGGACTAGTTGACCTTTGACTGCGGGTGGCTTTTGACCGAGATGAGTTGGATAAATTGTCATGGCACTATATCATACCCAAATCAAGTGTCATTGAACATAACGACATACCGGCACCTTTGCGTAGTTTAATAGTACATTGAGTTTCCAGTTCAAGATCAATTTCCAATCGTATAGTCACCTGATTGTTTAAAATACGGAACTATCCATTAATAAACTATTCTAATCCAAAGTTGTTTTGGTTCTGTGGCAAGGCTGCGTGTGTAAGAAGAAGAGTTAGGTCGTAGCTACTGATCAAATGTGACCAGAGTAGGCTAGTAACAGGGCTGCCATTTATGTGTTCAGTAAAGCCTGAAACTCCACTTCCTCATTTTGAATCATTTTAAATAAGAGCCCTGAAATACTGAACAACCCCTAGCACGTGAATGATTGAATAATACAAAACAGTAACAATAAAACTTTCTAAGTTTCATATTATGTTTAGATCTACATACTACTATATTGTTCCAATGTAAGGACGCTATGCAAAATAATAATCTATCTATATATATATATATATATATATATATATAATTCTCCTCTTCCCTCAACAGTTTAAACGAGAAGAAGAAGTAAAGGAAAGATCACTCTTATTTCTGCGGATAGTCCACGACAAAAACAAGAGGGGGGAGAGAGCACGTGGGTATTCACACGTCGCTACGGATGGCTGCGCGCTGGACTGTCAAACCCTGCCCGCTCCCATCCCACTTCGTCTTGCGGGAGGTTTGGACTAAAAAGTAAACATCTTCAACTCTGAAGGAACATCCGAAATATGTAAAACATTTTACAAACAAACATTTTACAAACACTAAATTGCAGGGCCGAACTTAAGCATCGTCATGATTGTGGGGCCCTATTCGAAATGGATTTCGCGGGGCCAAGTTTGCGTAAGGAAGCGGATAATAAGAGAAATTCAAGAGTTTGTATTAGAAAATAAATTCGTCTATGCAATTTATTCATTCTTTACTACGTACAGAATTACTTTACGAGGCTTGCGTGTAGCAAAGTCATACAGTATATCATAATAATTCTGTTTCCTACATAGATCCCGCTCAATAGCATGAATTACCAAATGTTTTAATCTATTGTTAAGAATTCTTCATTAAATTGAGGCGTGAGAAGCTTCTTTCACCTTACTACAGAATTAAGGCTAAAGCATAATGCCGTTTTTATTTATCGCGCGTAGGATTGGCGTTTTGCATATTGAATGACACCACAAAATGACTTTTTTTTTTATTTCAGTATATTTTAAGGATTTTTTCGTATGTTTCGCAATTTCGGGAGATTTCTAGGAGCTCCTGATAAATCGACAGGAAGGGTGCGGGAAATCTGTTTTAAGTTATAAAATGGTTTAATTTAATAATTTATACACGTTGAGGAAGAAGAAAGAACTTCCTCCAGGCCATTCTCCATCAAGAGCGGTGTAAGACAAGGATGTGTACTGGCCCCTACACTATTTGGCATCTTCTTCTCAGTCGTACTAACCAGTGCTTTTAAATCCATGGAAGACGGAATATATATCCATAGCAGATCCGATGGAAGGCTCCTTAACCTGGCACGTCTTAAAGTCAAAACGAAAAGGCGTCGTATCTTGATAAGGGAGCTGCTGTTTGCCGATGACGCGGCACTCGTATCTCACTCACAAGGAGGTCTACAGAAGCTAGTGAACGCCTTAGCTGCTGCTTGTCAAGAGTTTACCCTTACTATAAGTCTCTCCAAGCCCGAAATCCTGGCACAAGACGTCGCAGAAATGCCTAAAATACATATTGGGAACCACACCCTTTCAGTGGTGCAGGAATTTACTACTTGGGTTTAACAATTGTCAGTAACCTAGACTTAGACATCGAGCTGACAAAAAGAATAGAAGAAGCTACCACAGCATTGGCAAAACTCTCCAAGCGCGTCTGGGAAAATGGTAAATTGACCACAGCGACCAAAATCCTAGTCTACAACGCCTGTGTTGTGAGCACTCTCCTTTATGGCAGTGAAAGCTGGTCAACATACATGTACCAAGAGCACAGATTGAATAGTTTCCACTTGCGCTGCCTGAGACGCATAATGGGCACATCTTGGAAGGACCATGTCTCCAATCAGGAAGTTTTGAGATTGGCCAATATGAACAGCATGTATGCTCTCCTGATACAAAGAAGATTACGCTGGCTCGGACATATCATCCACATGCCAGATGGTAGAATCCCGAAAGATATCTTATATGCTGAGTTTGTGGAAGGAGTCAGACCCAAGGGCCGCCCAAGACTAACATATAGAGAAGTCTGCAAGCGACACATAAGAGCTACAGGCATCAGCGAAAGTTTGTGGGAAAACATAGCCAAAGACCGGAGTGCATGGAGACAGACTGTGCGTGCTGGGACAACCCTCGCTGAAAACAAAAGAATTGAAGTGGCCTTAATCAAGAGGGAAAAAAAGAAAGCTGCCCTGTCCGCTAGCCCTGAATCAGAAGCATACACATGTATGAATAGTGGCAAAGTCTGCCGTTCTAGAATTGGCTTGATTAGCCACACCAGATTCTGCCCCGTCTCAAGATTAAGCCAAAACCAGTGGCTCATTTGGACGCATCCATTGCCTTTCGAGACAAAAGGAGCCATATATATATATATATATACACCTTGAATTAGCGCGGGTCCTATGAAAGTGCGGATCCTTTAAAAGTGGGGGTCTACTGCGGTCGCATAGGTTGCAGTGGCCTAAGACCGGCCATGCAAAATAGTGGCGTATGGTACGCCGCCGATCGACTAGCAATAAATAAATAAATAACCCCCAAGAGTTGGATCAGTACACTTTTTTAAAATTGAAAACTTTTGAAAATAATTTTTAACAATGATCCTTTTGCACCCCCTCTTATCTTAAATGATGTTTTCACCCCATCTCATCTTAAATCATGTTTGCACCCCCCTCTCATCTCAAATGATGTTTGCACCCCCCTCTTATCTTAAATGATGTTTGCACCCCCTCTCATCTTAAATGATGTTAGCACCCCCTCTTTTCTTAAATGATATTTGCACCCCCCTCTCATCTCAAATGTTGTTTGCACCCCCCTCTTATCTTAAATGATGTTTACACCCCCCCTCATCTTAAACAATGTTTGCACCCCCCTCTCATCTCAAATGATGTTTGCACCCCCCTCTTATCTTAAATGATGTTTGCACCCCCTCTCATCTGAAATGATGTTTGCACCCCCCTCTCATCTTAAATGATGTTAGCACCCCCTCTTTTCTTAAATGATGTTTGCACCCCCTTCTCATCTTCAATGATGTTTGCACCCCCCTCGCATCATAAATGATGTTTGCACCACCTCTTGTCTTAAAGATGTTTGCACCCCCCTCTCATCTTAAATGATGTTTGCACCCCCTCTCATCTTAAATGATGTTTTTTGCACCCCCTCGCATCATAAATGATGTTTGCACCCCTTCTCATCTTAAAAAATGTTTCCACCCTCTCATCATAATTGATGTTTGCACCCCCCTATCATCTAACATGATGTTTGCACCCCCTCTTTTCTTAAATGATGTTTTGCACCCCCTCTCATCTTAAATGATGTTTGCACCCCCCTTTTATCTTAAATAATGTTTTTCTCCCCTCTCATCTTAAATGATGTTTGCACTCCTTGTCATCTTAAATGATGTTTGCACCCCCCCTCTCATCTTAAATGATGTTTTTGCACCCCCCTCTCATCTCAAAATGATGTTTGCACCCCCTCTCATCTTAAATGATGTTTGCACCCCCTCTCATCTTAAATGATGTTTGCACCCCCCTCGCATCATAAATGATGTTTGCACCCCTTGTCATCTTAAATAATGTTTCCACCCTCTCATCTTAATTGATGTTTGCACCCCCCTATCATCTTACATGATGTTTGCAACCCCTCTTTTCTTAAATGATGTTTGCACCCCCTGTCATCTTAAATGATGTTTGCACCCCCCTCTTATCTTAAATGATGTTTCTCCCCTCTCATCTTAAATGATGTTTGCACTCCTTGTCATCTTAAATGATGTTTGCACCCCCCCTCTCATCTTAAATAATGTTTGCACCCCCTCTCATCTCAAATGATGTTAGCATCCCCCTCTTTTCTTAAATGATGTTTGCACCCCTTGTCATCTTAAATAATGTTTCCACCCTCTCATCTTAATTGATGTTTGCACCCCCCTATCATCTTACATGATGTTTGCACCCCCTCTTATCTGAAATA
Source organism: Biomphalaria sudanica (assembly GCA_036873155.1). Taxonomy (NCBI): domain Eukaryota; kingdom Metazoa; phylum Mollusca; class Gastropoda; family Planorbidae; genus Biomphalaria; species Biomphalaria sudanica. Next base: position 2,535,938 of record JAZGLO010002645.1, on the reverse strand, counting down.
ATGTTTCTCCGATCTCATCTTAAATGATGTTTGCACTCCTTGTCATCTTAAATGATGTTTGCACCCCCCTCTCATCTTAAATGATGTTTGCACCCCTCTCTCATCTCAAATGATGTTTGCACCCCCCTCTCATCTTAAATGATGTTAGCACCCCCCTCTTTTCTTAAATGATGTTTGCACCCCCCTCTCATCTTAAATGATGATTGCACCCCTTCTCATCTTAAATGATGATTGCACCCCCTCTCATCTTAAATAATGTTTGCACCCCCTCTCATCTTAAATGATGTTTGCACCCCCCTCTCATCTTAAATAATGTTTGCACCCCCTCTCATCTTAAATGATGTTTGCACCCCCCTCTCATCTCAAATGATGTTTGCACCCCCCTCTTATCTTAAATGATGTTTGCACCCCCTCTAATCTCAAATGATGTTAGCACCCCCTCTTTTCTTAAATGATATTTGCACCCCCCTCTCATCTCAAATGATGTTTGCACCCCCCTCTTATCTTAAATGATGTTTACACCCCCCCTCATCTTAAACAATGTTTGCACCCCCCTCTCATCTCAAATGATGTTTGCACCCCCCTCTTATCTTAAATGATGTTTGCACCCCCTCTCATCTGAAATGATGTTTGCACCCCCCTCTCATCTTAAATGATGTTAGCACCCCCTCTTTTCTTAAATGATGTTTGCACCCCCCTCGCATCATAAATGATGTTTGCACCACCTCTTGTCTTAAAAGATGTTTGCACCCCCCTCTCATCTTAAATGATGTTTGCACCCCCTCTCATCTTAAATGATGTTTTTTGCACCCCCTCGCATCATAAATGATGTTTGCACCCCTTCTCATCTTAAAAAATGTTTCCACCCTCTCATCATAATTGATGTTTGCACCCCCCCTATCATCTTACATGATGTTTGCACCCCCTCTTTTCTTAAATGATGTTTTGCACCCCCTCTCATCTTAAATGATGTTTGCACCCCCTTTTATCTTAAATAATGTTTTTCTCCCCTCTCATCTTAAATGATGTTTGCACTCCTTGTCATCTTAAATGATGTTTGCACCCCCCCTCTCATCTTAAATGATGTTTTTGCACCCCCCTCTTATCTCAAAATGATGTTTGCACCCCCTCTCATCTTAAATGATGTTTGCACCCCCTCTCATCTTAAATGATGTTTGCACCCCCCTCGCATCATAAATGATGTTTGCACCCCTTGTCATCTTAAATAATGTTTCCACCCTCTCATCTTAATTGATGTTTGCACCCCCCTATCATCTTACATGATGTTTGCACCCCCTCTTTTCTTAAATGATGTTTGCACCCCCTGTCATCTTAAATGATGTTTGCACCCCCCTCTTATCTTAAATAATGTTTCTCCCCTCTCATCTTAAATGATGTTTGCACTCCTTGTCATCTTAAATGATGTTTGCACCCCCTCTTATCTTAAATGATGTTTGCACCCCCCTCTCATCTTAAATGATGATTGCACCCCTTCTCATCTTAAATGATGATTGCACCCCCTCTCATCTTAAATAATGTTTGCACCCCCTCTCATCTTAAATGATGTTTGCACCCCCCTCTCATCTTAAATAATGTTTGCACCCCCTCTCATCTTAAATGATGTTTGCACCCCCCTCTCATCTCAAATGATGTTTGCACCCCCCTCTTATCTTAAATGATGTTTGCACCCCCTCTAATCTCAAATGATGTTAGCACCCCCTCTTTTCTTAAATGATATTTGCACCCCCCTCTCATCTCAAATGATGTTTGCACCCCCCTCTTATCTTAAATGATGTTTACACCCCCCCTCATCTTAAACAATGTTTGCACCCCCCTCTCATCTGAAATGATGTTTGCACCCCCCTCTTATCTTAAATGATGTTTGCACCCCCTCTCATCTGAAATGATGTTTGCACCCCCCTCTCATCTTAAATGATGTTAGCACCCCCTCTTTTCTTAAATGATGTTTGCACCCCCCTCGCATCATAAATGATGTTTGCACCACCTCTTGTCTTAAAAGATGTTTGCACCCCCCTCTCATCTTAAATGATGTTTGCACCCCCTCTCATCTTAAATGATGTTTTTTGCACCCCCTCGCATCATAAATGATGTTTGCACCCCTTCTCATCTTAAAAAATGTTTCCACCCTCTCATCATAATTGATGTTTGCACCCCCCCTATCATCTTACATGATGTTTGCACCCCCTCTTTTCTTAAATGATGTTTTGCACCCCCTCTCATCTTAAATGATGTTTGCACCCCCTTTTATCTTAAATAATGTTTTTCTCCCCTCTCATCTTAAATGATGTTTGCACTCCTTGTCATCTTAAATGATGTTTGCACCCCCCCTCTCATCTTAAATGATGTTTTTGCACCCCCCTCTTATCTCAAAATGATGTTTGCACCCCCTCTCATCTTAAATGATGTTTGCACCCCCTCTCATCTTAAATGATGTTTGCACCCCCCTCGCATCATAAATGATGTTTGCACCCCTTGTCATCTTAAATAATGTTTCCACCCTCTCATCTTAATTGATGTTTGCACCCCCCTATCATCTTACATGATGTTTGCACCCCCTCTTTTCTTAAATGATGTTTGCACCCCCTGTCATCTTAAATGATGTTTGCACCCCCCTCTTATCTTAAATAATGTTTCTCCCCTCTCATCTTAAATGATGTTTGCACTCCTTGTCATCTTAAATGATGTTTGCACCCCCTCTTATCTTAAATGATGTTTGCACCCCCCTCTCATCTTAAATGATGATTGCACCCCTTCTCATCTTAAATGATGATTGCACCCCCTCTCATCTTAAATAATGTTTGCACCCCCTCTCATCTTAAATGATGTTTGCACCCCCCTCTCATCTTAAATAATGTTTGCACCCCCTCTCATCTTAAATGATGTTTGCACCCCCCTCTCATCTCAAATGATGTTTGCACCCCCCTCTTATCTTAAATGATGTTTGCACCCCCTCTAATCTCAAATGATGTTAGCACCCCCTCTTTTCTTAAATGATATTTGCACCCCCCTCTCATCTCAAATGATGTTTGCACCCCCCTCTTATCTTAAATGATGTTTACACCCCCCCTCATCTTAAACAATGTTTGCACCCCCCTCTCATCTGAAATGATGTTTGCACCCCCCTCTTATCTTAAATGATGTTTGCACCCCCTCTCATCTGAAATGATGTTTGCACCCCCCTCTCATCTTAAATGATGTTAGCACCCCCTCTTTTCTTCAATGATGTTTGCACCCCCCTCGCATCATAAATGATGTTTGCACCACCTCTTGTCTTAAAAGATGTTTGCACCCCCCTCTCATCTTAAATGATGTTTGCACCCCCTCTCATCTTAAATGATGTTTTTTGCACCCCCTCGCATCATAAATGATGTTTGCACCCCTTCTCATCTTAAAAAATGTTTCCACCCTCTCATCATAATTGATGTTTGCACCCCCCCCTATCATCTTACATGATGTTTGCACCCCCTCTTTTCTTAAATGATGTTTTGCACCCCCTCTCATCTTAAATGATGTTTGCACCCCCTTTTATCTTAAATAATGTTTTTCTCCCCTCTCATCTTAAATGATGTTTGCACTCCTTGTCATCTTAAATGATGTTTGCACCCCCCCTCTCATCTTAAATGATGTTTTTGCACCCCCCTCTTATCTCAAAATGATGTTTGCACCCCCTCTCATCTTAAATGATGTTTGCACCCCCTCTCATCTTAAATGATGTTTGCACCCCCCTCGCATCATAAATGATGTTTGCACCCCTTGTCATCTTAAATAATGTTTCCACCCTCTCATCTTAATTGATGTTTGCACCCCCCTATCATCTTACATGATGTTTGCACCCCCTCTTTTCTTAAATGATGTTTGCACCCCCTGTCATCTTAAATGATGTTTGCACCCCCCTCTTATCTTAAATAATGTTTCTCCCCTCTCATCTTAAATGATGTTTGCACTCCTTGTCATCTTAAATGATGTTTGCACCCCCTCTTATCTTAAATGATGTATGCACCCCCTCTCATCTGAAATGATGTTTGCACCCCCCTCTCATCTTAAATGATGTTTGCACCCACCTCTCATCTTAAATGATGTTTTTTGCACCTCCTCGCATCATAAATGATGTTTGCACCCCTTCTCATCTTAAAAAATGTTTCCACCCTCTCATCATAATTGATGTTTGCACCCCCCCTATCATCTTACATGATGTTTGCACCCCCTCTTTTCTTAAATGATGTTTTGCACCCCCTCTCATCTTAAATGATGTTTGCACCCCCTTTTATCTTAAATAATGTTTTTCTCCCCTCTCATCTTAAATGATGTTTGCACTCCTTGTCATCTTAAATGATGTTTGCACCCCCCCTCTCATCTTAAATGATGTTTTTGCACCCCCCTCTTATCTCAAAATGATGTTTGCACCCCCTCTCATCTTAAATGATGTTTGCACCCCCTCTCATCTTAAATGATGTTTGCACCCCCCTCGCATCATAAATGATGTTTGCACCCCTTGTCATCTTAAATAATGTTTCCACCCTCTCATCTTAATTGATGTTTGCACCCCCCTATCATCTTACATGATGTTTGCACCCCCTCTTTTCTTAAATGATGTTTGCACCCCCTGTCATCTTAAATGATGTTTGCACCCCCCTCTTATCTTAAATAATGTTTCTCCCCTCTCATCTTAAATGATGTTTGCACTCCTTGTCATCTTAAATGATGTTTGCACCCCCTCTTATCTTAAATGATGTTTGCTCCCCCCTCTCATCTTAAATGATGATTGCACCCCTTCTCATCTTAAATGATGATTGCACCCCCTCTCATCTTAAATAATGTTTGCACCCCCTCTCATCTTAAATGATGTTTGCACCCCCCTCTCATCTTAAATAATGTTTGCACCCCCTCTCATCTTAAATGATGTTTGCACCCCCCTCTCATCTCAAATGATGTTTGCACCCCCCTCTTATCTTAAATGATGTTTGCACCCCCTCTAATCTCAAATGATGTTAGCACCCCCTCTTTTCTTAAATGATATTTGCACCCCCCTCTCATCTCAAATGATGTTTGCACCCCCCTCTTATCTTAAATGATGTTTACACCCCCCCTCATCTTAAACAATGTTTGCACCCCCCTCTCATCTCAAATGATGTTTGCACCCCCCTCTTATCTTAAATGATGTTTGCACCCCCTCTCATCTGAAATGATGTTTGCACCCCCCTCTCATCTTAAATGATGTTAGCACCCCCTCTTTTCTTAAATGATGTTTGCACCCCCCTCTCATCATAAATGATGTTAGCACCCCCTCTTTTCTTAAATGATGTTTGCACCCCCCTCGCATCATAAATGATGTTTGCACCACCTCTTGTCTTAAAAGATGTTTGCACCCCCCTCTCATCTTAAATGATGTTTGCACCCCCTCTCATCTTAAATGATGTTTTTTGCACCCCCTCGCATCATAAATGATGTTTGCACCCCTTCTCATCTTAAAAAATGTTTCCACCCTCTCATCATAATTGATGTTTGCACCCCCCCTATCATCTTACATGATGTTTGCACCCCCTCTTTTCTTAAATGATGTTTTGCACCCCCTCTCATCTTAAATGATGTTTACACCCCCTTTTATCTTAAATAATGTTTTTCTCCCCTCTCATCTTAAATGATGTTTGCACTCCTTGTCATCTTAAATGATGTTTGCACCCCCCCTCTCATCTTAAATGATGTTTTTGCACCCCCCTCTTATCTCAAAATGATGTTTGCACCCCCTCTCATCTTAAATGATGTTTGCACCCCCTCTCATCTTAAATGATGTTTGCACCCCCCTCGCATCATAAATGATGTTTGCACCCCTTGTCATCTTAAATAATGTTTCCACCCTCTCATCTTAATTGATGTTTGCACCCCCCTATCATCTTACATGATGTTTGCACCCCCTCTTTTCTTAAATGATGTTTGCACCCCCTGTCATCTTAAATGATGTTTGCACCCCCCTCTTATCTTAAATAATGTTTCTCCCCTCTCATCTTAAATGATGTTTGCACTCCTTGTCATCTTAAATGATGTTTGCACCCCCTCTTATCTTAAATGATGTATGCACCCCCTCTCATCTGAAATGATGTTTGCACCCCCCTCTCATCTTAAATGATGTTTGCACCCACCTCTCATCTTAAATGATGTTTCTATCTTAACTTGAAACACTTTCTTATCTTGTTATTCATTTGAAGCACGTTGCTTTAATCACAGCACAATATTAAAATTCATTCCACCAATGTACATGCATAAGCCAGTTAATCTATAAAAATTTACTTGATTTTGTTCAGATCTACTTCAAAATGGACATCAATTTAGTAACTTATAGCATTTAGACAGGTAACTAAATCTGATAGCAAACTGTAATTAAAAAAAAAAGACGCCTCCTCCACCTCGAAGAGTTAGGGTCGGATGGGGGCGGGATCGACGCAATCGCCTCCCACCAACCAAATCGGCCGACATACATAGGGAGAACGACATAATCTAAAAAATGGTTCAATTATAAATAATTAGTATATATTATTAACATAATTAAAGGATTCGATTACAAATTGTGATTTCTCTACTAAATTTCGCTATCGCCCCCTCCCTGGATATGCCAGTGATGTCAAGTGAAAGTCTCGCGGGTCGCGAGATATGAAACAGGTCGATTTTGTTTCAAAATGGCGGCTCGGAACTAGCAAACTAAGAGTAACGAGGAAAGGGCGAAGAAATTGAGACCAAAATCTAAATCTACTAAAAACCCGGATTTTTAACAAAATTGTCGTGGGCCAACCCGGAGGGGGGAAAATCGGACCCTTGAAACCCAGATTTCCGGGTAATTCAGGAAAAGTGGCATCCCAGTAACTACGTGTTTTTTTGTGCCATGAGTTTTAGATAGGCACACCCACAAACCCAAAAGGAGGTAGATATCGGGAGGTAGGTGGTCTATAAATAGAAACAATCTTCTTCCGGCATTTTTTTTCGTAATGGTCAATTTCTTGAATAGGAGCTCATCAACCAATGTCCAGTTGATCAATTCAACCGGAGGAAATGACAAGAAACAGACTGGGAGAAGTAACCCCCCCCCCTCCCTGACTAAGTGAACTTTGATGACAACTATGGCTAAAGGTTGAAAAGTAAGACGAAATTTTGTATTGGTCAGTGCCTAATATTTTTATATCATGGGTGTGTTCTACGTTAAATTTCCTTTCATTAGCACTAGATGTCTTTTGTTTTAGTTCGAGAATGGAGCTCGTGGAACCAAAACAAAACAAATACCGATAGAGAAGCGACAACGTTACGTTGCAAGCGAAAGTTAAAATGTTCACAGATGTGTGTGTCGAATCTAATAAATAAAATAAAATGACAAGCAAAATAGCAAAATACTTTTTAAAAAACCAAGCATATATTATATGTATATGTGTCTTTGTGTGTGCGCGTGCGTGTTTTTATTGGTAAGGTGCAGAATGTATGCATTCTATAGAATTCTGGATCTACGTTAGGCAAAGTAGAAAATGTCTTTTTTAGAAAGATATTTATAAATAAAATAGAACATAATTGAAAAAAACAACGAAATGAACAACATGAAGACTACAAATACATTTCTATTTCCGTATGTCTAAGCCTAGTTTCTATTTCCGTATGTCTAAGCCTAGTTTCTATTTCCGTATGTCTAAGCCTAGTTTCTATTTCCGTATGTCTAAGCCTAGTTTCTATTTCCGTATGTCTAAGCCTAGTTTCTATTTCCGTATGTCTAAGCCTAGTTTCTATTTCCGTATGTCTAAGCCTACATCTAGTACTAGTTCAGTTTTTGAGACTGTTATTGAAATTCATTAATCCAAAAAAGTAAATACAATTTTGTTTATTATTCGTACAAAGCTTATATCAACTCTGTCTGTCTGAAAAACATTTGTACATTTCTCCCACACCCATTCTCGGATGAAGTTGAAACTTCAACCATTAGGCAATCGATGCCAATTGCGCCTTGTTGAACAGCGTGGCGGACAGGGTCACCGGGCTAATTGTTCCACCCCCACCTCGACTGAGGTAAAAAAAAAAGAAGCTCACCCAAGGTAGCCCGGAAGTGGTCTTTGCTCGCTACCCGTCACTGATCAATCTTGTTCCACTACTACAATGTTTCCAAGGAGGCACCACGCTGAGGCTATAGGAAGCTAATACCTCCGGAACTACAGGCCAGAATTTCACAGTCTATACAGCAACACTTGCGAGGCTCACAACAATGTAGGAAAACAAAACTCATAGCCCTCGCCACTAACCTCAAACTGATGCGCTAGGTCATGGTCGCATTCTTGTATGCTTTCGAATCTTAAATGTTAACTGAAGAACTAGATAGGAGGATCCTTGTAATGGAATTTTAAAGAAGGTTGCTAGGTATCACCTATAAAAGACCGCATCATAAGTGAGGAGATTTGAAACAGGATCACGATGACCACTTTAAAAGAAATGCAGAGTTAAACTTTATGGCCATATCACAACATCCTGAGGGCTTGCAAAGACATACTTTCCGGGAACAGAACCAGGAAAAAGAAGAAGAGGCGGACAAGGGAAGACAAGGTTAAAAAATGGACGGCCTATCATTGAAAGAGATTCTATTCAAGGCAAATGACAGAAAGGATTGGAGAAAGACGGTCGACAGATCATGTGTGGCGCCACAACGGTTCAATAGAAAAAGGGATGAGGTGAAAAGCTGCAGACAGCTAGTCCAACGTTGTAGGCCTAGGACTAAAACAGAACTTCAACAAACTTCTTTAGAAAACAAAAAAAAGAACTGAACTTAATTGTGGCGCAAACTACTTTTAATTATTTTGTAGACAAAAGTGATCTTTTTAAATCTAGCCATTGTTTGACATGGACAATCTATGGTAAATGTCCTCCTCATTCAACAAATGACATAGACTATAGTGGGTCCCTATTGTTTGCTTGTGTTTGTGTTGTACATCGGTCAAGTTGCGATCAAATCGTTTAGACTTCCATTAACCCCTTGCCTGCATTATGCTCAAAATAATTGTCAAGTTCTTTTGTTAGCTGAAGGTTTTACCTTCTGTTTTCAACAAGCACTTTGTGTTTTCTTTCCAACGAACACTTCAGTTTTGATCTCAAAAAGACTGTTCAGTTCAAGCTATACTTTCCCTCTTGTCACCATGGAAATAGAGGTATTGGCTATTTACGGTCTTTCGAGAACGAAGTCTTTTGTCTTTAAAAAAACAAGCATCCATATTTGATGTACACACATATAGTTATTTATTTCTAAAACAAAATGACAAAGGCAGATCGTGTAACGCGTTGTCTGATCTAGACAGTGCTATGAAATAGTGACAATGTAAATCTGATTTCTCTCAGTCTTCTTTAGACTTATATTTAAATATGAGCAATATCTGTTTTTTTTTTCTGGAAGCGTATACTTCTGGTTTGAATACTGAGCATAAAATAGTATGCATTTATGTATAACCTATTTTAAAAACAAGATAGTGTATTCGTAAACTCCTAAAATTTGGAAATCATAGCACAAATATGATAATTGTAACATAATAGAGGAAAAGTATAATTTCTGAATAATGACCTTCAAATATTCAAATATTAAATTGAATACCTTGAATTCTTTAGATCAATCCTATACTCTTAAGCGAGCAATTCTTTGTATGTATGTGTGTGTGTGAGTGCGTGCGTACGTACGTACGTACAATAGTTTACCAGCAAAATAATAACAAAGTAAAAGCTACCTACGGGTGTACGCAATTAAAGTGTAAACAATTTATAAAGCCTTTACAACACAATAACTAATCATACATAAAGATATTTAATTTCATTATTTTTCTTCCATAGTTTCATAATGGATCAATATACAATAAGATGGTGCGCAAATGTTTAATTACGCCAATTGAATCATTAAAACTTTTTCTTGTTTGCGAAGAAATGTCTTGGTGTACTGCTGTGAGCCTAGTGACGTAAGCGGTGTCAAGTTTTTTTTCCCCATTGACGTCATATAGAAAATTTCATTCAAAAAACATTCTAAAATTAATTTTTCGATAATGAGTCATTTTCAAACAGACCTCGAGTTTTCCCGATGTGGCCAATGAGTTGAGATTTTTTTTTTTCACTAATATGCACATACGTTGAAATTTTAAAGAAAATCGTTAGAGCCGTTTTCGAAATAAAATGTATATATATATATATATATATATAAATATACATACATACATACACACATACATACATACACACACACATACATACACACATACATACACACATACACACACACACACACATACATACATACATACACACACACACACACACACACACACACACACACACACACACACACACACACACACACACACACACACACACACACACACACACACACACACACACACACACACACACACACACACACACACACACACACACACACACACACACACACACACACACACACACACACACACACACACACACACACACACACACACACACATATACATACATACATACATACATACATACATACATACATACATACATACATACATACATACATACATACATACATACATACATACATACATACATACATACATATACATACATACGCGAGCGAGAGTGTGTTTAAGAGAGAGAAAAAATGAAGACATCATTAGAGTGCTGATGGTATTAATATGAAAGCATTTGCCATTTTGTGTGTGACTTATCTTGCTGTTTCAGTGACTAGTAGACGCTCTATCTATAGTGATGATCCCTACTGTCGAGAAGGTGTGCCGCAAGCTTATCAAGTCAAAGAATAAGCTGTGGGAGCAGTCAATGATGGTGACTCGGCTTCCAACTTAAACAATGGTTGCCCAGGATTATGTATTCAACCTACGCCTGGAGACACTCGCCAGTCGCTAAGTCGTTCGTAAGCTGAAGGTTTCGCCTCATGATAGGGCGAGGAGTTCACAGTTGAGGATTTCTCTCAAAGGTGCATTACTGGAAACCTGGATACAGTCTTGTGTCTGGATTCAAAGGGGTACAGCCAGTGCTTATAGGTCTAAATAAGCTGGGGTTCTTCCACTATCTAGTGATCGGACTAGGACTAGAATCAAAAGCCTAGGATCGAGGCTAGATCCACAATGATCAGTCACAGAGGCCAGATAATGTCGTTCGAGTGGAAATGGAAAGGTGAGCGAACCAGAGATGCAGTGACTGGTCAGTTAAAAAAAACATTCCCACGATCACGCTTAAATTAAATTTAGAATTTTTAATTTTTAATTAGGTTGCAGATGATTGACTAAGCACCGTGTTTATTATACAAACAAGCAAATGGCTCGCCAAAACCTTGTTTAATGTCTGAAATAGACATGTGGGAAGAAGTAAAGTGAAGTTCCCCTTTCAGACCTTGGAATCTATAGTGCTGATGATTTAGAGGTCATCTGTTTCTGTAGCCTACGGTTAACGAAGGTGTCATGTGGCCAGAACAACGATAACCGCCTATACTTTCCCCCAAACTAATGGGGAAGTAATTAGATGTAATTATTTCAGCTGGTCAGTATCACATGCGTTTTATACTTACCCATTCGCTCATTTGTGATGCTATTATTTTTAATAGTGAATATCACAATGACCGTTAAAGATTTTCTGAGTTGTCTCTTAAATCAAAAGAAAATCTCCATTTTCAGTAGGAATCTAAATAACATAAACAATTTCCCTACACTAATACTTTACTTCCTCACTAGACCATAAATGGGACTACAATGAAACTTGACCCTGGCAGTGCCAGAGAATGAATATTCGTTCGTTTCTAACTTAATCAATAATAATAATAATAATATAATTTATAGAGCGCTTTTAATGAAAAAGAAGATGCTATTAATTTCTATCTTCATTCTATAGTATTTTGTGTTGATTTCTGGGTTAATTTTAAAATATTAAAAAATCGCCCTCTGTATTTCTCTTTTATTTGTTAGAATTACATTTGAGTCCAAATCTTGACAAAAAGAAACTGATCTGAGCGAGAACTCGAGCTTCTTGGCACGTGACGCGAATCAAACAAAGATCAAAATAACTCTTTTGAAGTTTATACATTTTCTAACTATGACAAAAGATTCTACATTAAGATATGAAAATCTAGTAGAAACTGTGTGTTTCATAATAACCAAGTTCTCTGCAAAATGTAAAGCTTCTCGTTCCAAAGTGAAGGTATGTGCGTGTGTGTGAGTGCGTGCGTGTGCGTGTGTGTGTAAAATGGATAAGTGATAACTAGTGATAAGCAAACAAATTCTTTTATTTAGTAGAAGTACTATTTATAAGTAAATAATTAATTGTTTTTAAAAAATAATTAATTAAGATTTACACATTTTTTCTTAAAAAACCTAATTAAATTTCGGCCCATCATCACGGAAATAATAATAATAAAAGACAGACCTATTTCGAGAGAAGACACTACTGAAATCTTACACTTACCTACCTAACCCTTCTATTATCTCATCTTATTGGACACAAGCAATGGCGGATACCAAGGAGGTTTTCTTTTGTAACCAGGCATCGGCGGCAAGCAACGGATTACATTGACTGTCATCTTACGGTGTTAACTCAAAATAGTCTCCAGGATTTAGAATAGCAGGCTGTACAATGAGCGTACAGGACGTCAACATGACGTCTACATCGAGAGTACCGCACTAAAAAACCACCCACCTGTTTACGCTACAAGGGTGTGGTTACAAAAGGTTGGACAATTTACTCTTCTTCTATAACCCCTGCGAGGAAAGAGACGCGCCTTTATCTTGGTCATAAATATTCACCAGTACGAAGAAATGCGCGTTGTTCGGGTGAAGTCCAATCTCTACAGTAGGAGAACACGAACAGTTTCGTAACATGATAAAAGCCAATTAAAACTTGACACGCAGATATGCCTAGAGTTTTACACCAACCAAAAAAGTTGAAACCGGCTAACTTGATCTGTTAGCCTATGAGCACACGAGACAAACATATTAGGCTTGTTTTTAGCTCACACTGAACACCAGCATGCTCTCAGCAAGGGATCCTACACCTCCATCAGGTAACACTAATGTCCTGGTTCATGTATACTTGTATAGGCATCATAAGGACTACCGGAACATTTATAGAAACAAACGAGTGGCAACAGGCTTTGATTTAGAATCGAAGGTCTTAAGTTCAATTTCTACATGTATTTTGAATAAATGGATACCTTGACATCTGTTCGTTATTGGGAGAGATGAAGAAGGAAGAATGTGTTTACAGCATTGGCCAGCGCACGGTCTACTAGATAATGTTTCCAGAAAAAGGTGAACAATTTTACAGGCGCACATATTACATCTAGTAGTATATGACAAATACACTTAGTTACATGTTACATGCTTCCAAACAAGAAGTGGATAACTTGCTTACAAGACCTAAATGATGGTCTTCCGCTTTGATTCACGTTCAAAAAAATAAAATAATAATAATGAAGTAAATAAATACTTTTAAAAAAAAAAGCTTATGCGAAGTGTATTTGTATCCATTAGTTTGAATCAGTCATGTCATTAAATTTAATAAAATTTAAATTCTCTGTTAACGGAGCGGACATTTAGGGTCCATGTCCTACTTGCGGCTATCCAGTAGTCCACTGTCAGTCCACATAGATGGACACCATGGACACGGGCAGACTATGTGGGAGGTCAAGATACTGACAAGCGCGCCTGTGATGAAGACTTCAGGTCGAAACATTTCTAGTTAGAGGAGACCGCCCGCTCGTTCTTCTGACAGCTCCATTATTTCGCGCCTGGACCATGCTTTAAAGTTACTTTACCACCCGACACATCACTTCCGCTGGTTGGCCACAAGTCAAATCTCCAGCGGAGCACAAGTTAACATCAAACATATCCCAAGAATATGCCAGAGACAAAAGTGCTGGTGTTTTTTTTAGTAGACCTGAGTCAAGGGGATGGGTATTATTGGAGTAGACCTGAGTCAAAGGGATGGGTTTTATTGGAGTAGACCTGAGTCAAGGGGATGGGTTTTATTGGAGTAGACCTGAGTCAAGGGGATGGGTTTTATTGGAGTAGACCTGAGTCAAGGGGATGGGTTTTATTGGAGTAGACCTGAGTCAAAGGGATGGGTTTTATTGGAGTAGACCTGAGTCAAAGGGATGGGTTTTATTGGAGTAGACCTGAGTCAAAGGGATGGGTTTTATTGGAGTAGACCTGAGTCAAGGGGATGGGTATTATTGGAGTAGACCTGAGTCAAAGGGATGGGTTTTATTGGAGTAGACCTGAGTCAAGGGGATGGGTTTTATTGGAGTAGACCTGAGTCAAAGGGATGGGTATTATTGGAGTAGACCTGAGTCAAAGGGATGGGTTTTATTGGAGTAGACCTGAGTCAAGGGGATGGGTATTATTGGAGTAGACCTGAGTCAAGGGGATGGGTTTTATTGGAGTAGACCTGAGTCAAGGGGATGGGTATTATTGGAGTAGACCTGAGTCAAAGGGATGGGTTTTATTGGAGTAGACCTGAGTCAAGGGGATGGGTATTATTGGAGTAGACCTGAGTCAAAGGGATGGGTTTTATTGGAGTAGACCTGAGTCAAAGGGATGGGTTTTATTGGAGTAGACCTGAGTCAAGGGGATGGGTTTTATTGGAGTAGACCTGAGTCAAAGGGATGGGTTTTATTGGAGTAGACCTGAGTCAAAGGGATGGGTTTTATTGGAGTAGACCTGAGTCAAAGGGATGGGTTTTATTGGAGTAGACCTGAGTCAAAGGGATGGGTTTTATTGGAGTAGACCTGAGTCAAAGGGATGGGTTTTATTGGAGTAGACCTGAGTCAAAGGGATGGGTTTTATTGGAGTAGACCTGAGTATAAGGGATGGGTTTTATTGGAGTAGACCTGAGTCAAGGGGATGGGTTTTATTGGAGTAGACCTGAGTCAAGGGGATGGGTTTTATTGGAGTAGACCTAAGGTAAGGGTTGGTATTATTGGAGTACACCTAAGGTAAGGGTTGGTTTTATTGGAGTAGACCTAAGGAAAGGGTTGGTATTATTAGAGTAGACCTAAGGTAAGGGTTGGTTTTATTGGAGTAGACCTAAGGAAAGGGTTGGTATTATTAGAGTAGACCTAAGGTAAGGGTTGGTTTTATTGAAGTAGACCTAAGGTAAGGGTTGGTATTATTGGAGTAGACCTAAGGTAAGGGTTGGTATTATTGGAGTAGACCTAAGGTAAGGGTTGGTATTATTGGAGTAGACCTAAGGTAAGGGTTGGTATTATTGAAGTAGACCTAAGGTAAGGGTTGGTATCATTGGAGTAGACCTAAGGTAAGGGTTGGTATCATTGGAGTAGACCTAAGGTAAGGGTTGGTATTATTGGAGTAGACCTAAGGTAAGGGTTGGTATTATTGGAGTAGACCTAAGGTAAGGGTTGGTATTATTGGAGTAGACCTAAGGTAAGGGTTGGTATTATTGGAGTAGACCTAAGGTAAGGGTTGGTTTTATTGGAGTAGACCTAAGGTAAGGGTTGGTATTATTGGAGTAGACCTAAGGTAAGGGTTGGTTTTATTGGAGTAGACCTAAGGTAAGGGTTGGTATTATTGGAGTAGACCTAAGGTAAGGGTTGGTATTATTGGAGTAGACCTAAGATAAGGGTTGGTATTATTGGAGTAGACCTAAGATAAGGGTTGGTATTATTGGAGTAGACCTAAGGTAAGGGTTGGTATTATTGGAGTAGACCTAAGGTAAGGGTTGGTATTATTGGAGTAGACCTAAGGTAAGGGTTGGTATTATTGGAGTAGACCTAAGGTAAGGGTTGGTATTATTGAAGTAGACCTAAGGTAAGGGTTGGTATTATTGGAGTAGACCTAAGGTAAGGGTTGGTATTATTGGAGTAGACCTAAGGTAAGGGTTGGTATTATTGGAGTAGACCTAAGGTAAGGGTTGGTATTATTGGAGTAGACATAAGGTAAGGGTTGGTATTATTGAAGTAGACCTAAGGTAAGGGTTGGTATTATTGGAGTAGACCTAAGGTAAGGGTTGGTATTATTGGAGTAGACCTAAGGTAAGGGTTGGTTTTATTGGAGTAGACCTAAGGTAAGGGTTGGTATTATTGGAGTAGACCTAAGGTAAGGGTTGGTATTATTGGAGTAGACCTAAGGTAAGGGTTGGTATTATTGGAGTAGACCTAAGGTAAGGGTTGGTATTATTGGAGTAGACCTAAGGTAAGGGTTGGTATTATTGGAGTAGACCTAAGGTAAGGGTTGGTATTATTGGAGTAGACCTAAGGTAAGGGTTGGTTTTATTGGAGTAGACCTAAGGTAAGGGTTGGTATTATTGGAGTAGACCTAAAGTAAGGGTTGGTATTATTGGAGTAGACCTAAGGTAAGGGTTGGTTTTATTGGTGTAGACCTAAGGTAAGGGTTGGTTTTATTGGAGTAGACCTAAGGTAAGGGTTGGTATTATTGGAGTAGACCTAAGGTAAGGGTTGGTATTATTGGAGTAGACCTAAGGTAAGGGTTGGTATTATTGGAGTAGACCTAAGGTAAGGGTTGGTATTATTGGAGTAGACCTAAGGTAAGGGTTGGTATTATTGGAGTAGACCTAAGGTAAGGGTTGGTTTTATTGGAGTAGACCTAAGGTAAGGGTTGGTATTATTGGAGTAGACCTAATGTAAGGGTTGGTATTATTGGAGTAGACCTAAGGTAAGGGTTGGTATTATTGGAGTAGACCTAAGGTAAGGGTGGGTATTATTGGAGTAGACATAAGGTAAGGGTTGGTTTTATTGGAGTAGACCTAAGGTAAGGGTTGGTATTATTGGAGTAGACCTAAGGTAAGGGTTGGTATTATTGGAGTAGACCTAAGGTAAGGGTTGGTATTATTGGAGTAGACCTAAGGTAAGGGTTGGTATTATTGGAGTAGACCTAAGGTAAGGGTTGGTATTATTGGAGTAGACCTAACGTAAGGGTTGGTATTATTGGAGTAGACCTAAGGTAAGGGTTGGTATTATTGGAGTAGACCTAAGGTAAGGGTTGGTATTATTGGAGTAGACCTAAGGTAAGGGTTGGTATTATTGGAGTAGACCTAAGGTAAGGGTTGGTATTATTGGAGTAGACCTAAGGTAAGGGTTGGTATTATTGGAGTAGACCTAAGGTAAGGGTTGGTATTATTGGAGTAGACCTAAGGTAAGGGTTGGTATTATTGGAGTAGACCTAAGGTAAGGGTTGGTATTATTGGAGTAGACCTAAGGTAATTGTTGGTATTATTGGAGTAGACCTAAGGTAAGGGTTGGTATTATTGGAGTAGACCTAAGGTAAGGGTTGGTATTATTGGAGTAGACCTGAGTCAAGGGGATGGGTTTTATTGGAGTAGACCTAAGGTAAGGGTTGGTATTATTGGAGTAGACCTAAGGTAAGGGTTGGTTTATTGGAGTTGACTTAAGGTAAGGGTTGGTATTATTGGAGTAGACCTGAGATAAAGGTTGGTATTATTGGAGTAGACCTAAGGTAAGGGTTGGTATTATTGGAGTAGACCTAAGGTAAGGGTTGGTATTATTGGAGTAGACCTAAGGTAAGGGTTGGTATTATTGGAGTAGACCTGAGTCAAGGGGATGGGTTTTATTGGATTAGACTTAAGGTAAGGGTTAGTATTATTGTAGTAGACCTGAGATAAAGGTTGGTATTATTGGAGTAGACCTAAGGTAAGGGTTGGTATTATTGGAGTAGACCTGAGGTAAGGGTTGGTATTATTGGAGTAGACCTAAGGTAAGGGTTGGTATTATTAGAGTAGACCTGAGGTAAGGGTTGGTATTATTGGAGTAGACCTAAGGTAAGGGTTGGTATTATTGGAGTAGACTTAAGGTAAGGGTTGGTATTATTGGAGTAGACCTGAGATAAGGGTTGGTATTATTGGAGTAGACCTAAGGTAAGGGTTGGTATTATTGGAGTAGACCTGAGATAAGGGTTGGTATTATTGGAGTAGACCTGAGGTAAGGGTTGGTATTATTGGAGTAGACCTGAGGTAAGGGTTGGTATTATTGGAGTAGACCTGAGGTAAGGGTTGGTATTATTGGAGTAGACCTGAGGTAAGGGTTGGTATTATTGGAGTAGACCTAAGTCAAGGGGATGGGTTTTATTGGAGTAGACCTAAGTCAAGGGGATGGGTTTTATTGGAGTAGACCTAAGGTAGGGGTTGGTATTATTGGAGTAGACCAGAGGTAAGGGTTGGTATTATTGGAGTAGACCTGAGGTAAGGGTTGGTATTATTGGAGTAGACCTAAGGTAAGGGTTGGTATTATTGGAGTAGACCTGAGGTAAGGGTTGGTATTATTGGAGTAGACCTAAGTCAAGGGGATGGGTTTTATTGGAGTAGACCTAAGTCAAGGGGATGGGTTTTATTGGAGTAGACCTAAGGTAAGGGTTGGTATTATTGGAGTAGAAATAAGGTAAGGGTTGGTATTATTGGAGTAGACCTAAGTCAAGGGGATGGGTTTTATTGGAGTAGACCTAAGTCAAGGGGATGGGTTTAATTGGAGTAGACCTAAGTCAAGGGGATGGGTTTTAATGGAGTAGACCTAAGTCAAGGGGATGGGTTTTATTGGAGTAGACCTAAGTCAAGGGGATGGGTTTTATTGGAGTAGACCTAAGGTAAGGGTTGGTTTTATTGGAGTAGACCTAAGGTAAGGGTTGGTTTTATTGGAGTAGACCTAAGGTAAGGGTTGGTATTATTGGAGTAGACCTAAGGTAAGGGTGGGTATTATTGGAGTAGACCTAAGGTAAGGGTCGGTATTATTGGAGTAGACCTAAGGTAAGGGTTGGTATTATTGGAGTAGACCTAAGGTAAGGGTCGGTATTATTGGAGTAGACCTAAGGTAAGGGTTGGTTTTATTGGAGTAGACCTAAGGTAAGGGTTGGTATTATTGGAGTAGACCTAAGGTAAGGGTGGGTATTATTGGAGTAGACCTAAGGTAAGGGTTGGTATTATTGGAGTAGACCTAAGGTAAGGGTTGGTATTATTGGAGTAGACCTAAGGTAAGGGTCGGTATTATTGGAGTAGACCTAAGGTAAGGGTTGGTTTTATTGGAGTAGACCTAAGGTAAGGGTTGGTATTATTGGAGTAAACCTAAGGTAAGGGTTGGTATTATTGGAGTAAACCTAAGGTAAGGGTTGGTATTATTGGAGTAGACCTAAGGTAAGGGTTGGTATTATTGGAGTAGACCTAAGGTAAGGGTTGGTTTTATTGGAGTAGACCTAAGGTAAGGGTTGGTTTTATTGGAGTAGACCTAAGGTAAGGGTTGGTATAATTGGAGTAGACCTAAGGTAAGGGTTGGTATTATTGGAGTAGACCTAAGGTAAGGGTTGGTATTATTGGAGTAGACCTAAGTCAAGGGGATGGGTTTTATTGGAGTAGACCTAAGGTAAGGGTTGGTATTATTGGAGTAGACCTAAGGTAAGGGTTGGTATTATTGGAGTAGACTTAAGGTAAGGGTTGGTATTATTGGAGTAGACCTGAGATAAAGGTTGGTATTATTGGAGTAGACCTAAGGTAAGGGTTGGTATTATTGGAGTAGACCTGAGATAAAGGTTGGTATTATTGGAGTAGACCTAAGGTAAGGGTTGGTATTATTGGAGTAGACCTGAGGTAAGGGTTGGTATTATTGGAGTAGACCTAAGGTAAGGGTTGGTATTATTAGAGTAGACCTAAGGTAGAGGTTGGTATTATTGGAGTAGACCTAAGGTAAGGGTTGGTATTATTGGAGTAGACCTAAGGTAAGGGTTGGTATTATTGGAGTAGACCTAAGGTAAGGGTTGGTATTATTGGAGTAGACCTGAGTCAAGGGGATGGGTTTTATTGGAGTAGACTTAAGGTAAGGGTTAGTATTATTGGAGTAGACCTGAGATAAAGGTTGGTATTATTGGAGTAGACCTAAGGTAAGGGTTGGTATTATTGGAGTAGACCTGAGGTAAGGGTTGGTATTATTGGAGTAGACCTAAGGTAAGGGTTGGTATTATTGGAGTAGACTTAAGGTAAGGGTTGGTATTATTGCAGTAGACCTGAGATAAGGGTTGGTATTATTGGAGTAGACCTAAGGTAAGGGTTGGTATTATTGGAGTAGACCTGAGATAAGGGTTGGTATTATTGGAGTAGACCTGAGGTAAGGGTTGGTATTATTGGAGTAGACCTGAGGTAAGGTTTGGTATTATTGGAGTAGACCTGAGGTAAGGGTTGGTATTATTGGAGTAGACCTGAGGTAAGGGTTGGTATTATTGGAGTAGACCTAAGTCAAGGGGATGGGTTTTATTGGAGTAGACCTAAGTCAAGGGGATGGGTTTTATTGGAGTAGACCTAAGGTAAGGGTTGGTATTATTGAAGTAGACCAGAGGTAAGGGTTGGTATTATTGGAGTAGACCTGAGGTAAGGGTTGGTATTATTGGAGTAGACCTGAGGTAAGGGTTGGTATTATTGGAGTAGACCTAAGGTAAGGGTTGGTATTATTGGAGTAGACCTGAGGTAAGGGTTGGTATTATTGGAGTAGAAATAAGGTAAGGGTTGGTATTATTGGAGTAGACCTAAGTCAAGGGGATGGGTTTTATTGGAGTAGACCTAAGTCAAGGGGATGGGTTTTATTGGAGTAGACCTAAGTCAAGGGGATGGGTTTTAATGGAGTAGACCTAAGTCAAGGGGATGGGTTTTATTGGAGTAGACCTAAGTCAAGGGGATGGGTTTTATTGGAGTAGACCTAAGTCAAGGGGATGGGTTTTATTGGAGTAGACCTAAGTCAAGGGGATGGGTTTTATTGGAGTAGACCTAAGTCAAGGGGATGGGTTTTATTGGAGTAGAACTAAGGTAAGGGTTGGTATTATTGGAGTAGACCTAAGGTAAGGGTTGGTATTATTGGAGTAGACCTAAGGTAAGGGTTGGTATTATTGGAGTAGAACTAAGGTAAGGGTTGGTATTATTGGAGTAGAACTAAGGTAAGGGTTGGTATTATTGGAGTAGACCTAAGGTAAGGGTTGTTATTATTGGAGTAGACCTGAGGTAAAGGTTGGTATTATTGGAGTAGACCTAAGGTAAGGGTTGGTATTATTGGAGTAGACCTAAGGTAAGGGTTGGTATTATTGGAGTAGACCTAAGGTAAGGGTTGGTATTATTGGAGTAGACTTAAGGTAAGGGTTGGTATTATTGGAGTAGACCTAAGTCAAGGGGATGGGTTTCATTGGAGTAGACCTAAGGTAAGGGTTGGTATTATTGGAGTAGACCTAAGGTAAGGGTTGGTATTATTGGAGTAAATCTGACAGCGAGGTATTGGTTTTATTCAAGGAGACCAGAGAAAAGGGCTGTTATTTATTTGTATTTTTTTGGATGAAAAAGAAATTAGAGGAAAGAATATTGACATCAAACAATGTATAATACTTTATTAAGGACACCATACCTTGATGTATAGGTAAAAATGTATGCCCATAGTGTGAGGTACAGAAACACATACAGTGAAATAACTAAATAATAATAACACTAAAAAACAGTATAACTAAATGATGAAATCGAAGCAAAACACCTACACTAACAACAATTCAGTTCAAAATAGTTTGTAAAAGACTTTCTTTTATAAGCATTAATATGAAAGTATTGAATTAAGGAGTGCATGTATTGACTATGTAAAAAAAAAATCGTTACCCAATCCACTGACTCTAAGGCTATTGATAAGAGAATCTCTAAGTAAAGTTCCATTAGTCTGAGACAGAGCCCATCTATTCTAATTATTTAACTAGTGGGCCAGCAGTGTGAATTGGACGGTGTCACAATCGGCGGTCTGGAACTGTTTGTTTTCAATTATCCCAGTTCCCAAAGTCACGGCCGAGTCTCCTATAGGTCCATCTAAACAGTACAAGAAATTATGGGGCCCAGTGAGACCTGTTGTCAAAACAAAAGCCTCCTTTATATTGGCCTAAAGAAATAAAGTTTGAAACCACTCCCTACAACAAAACCCTTCTTTTTATTGGTCTAAAGAAATGAAGTTTGAAAGCACTACCTACAACAAAAGCCTCCCTAAAGAAATGAAGTTTGAAAGCACTCCCTACAACAAAAGCCTCCCTAAAGAAATGAAGTTTGAAAGCACTCCCTACAACAAAAGCCTCCCTAAAGAAATGAAGTTTGAAAGCACTCCCTACAACAAAAGCCTCCCTAAAGAAATGAAGTTTGAAAGCACTCCCTACAACAAAAGAGTATTGTTCACTACATGTAGATAACAGGCTGCATAGAAAAAAAAAGTAAAAGTAAAGTTCCCCTTTCAGACCTTGTGGTCTATAGGGCAGATGATGTAAAGGTTATCTGATTCTGTGGCCTACAGTTAACGAGGGTGTCATGTGGCCAGCACAACGACCAACCGCTTTTACTTTTCCCCAACTAACGTCAGATACCCATTACAGCTGGGTTGACTCAGAGACGCCCGAAGATCCTGGAATTAAAAATCCCAGTCTTCAGCAGGATTCGAACCCCGTTCGGTAGCCAAGCGCTTTACCGCTCAGCCACCGCGCCTCCAAGCAGAATAGAGTGAATTTATTAATGTTAGAGTTACCTCATCATACAGAGTAAGGAATACTAAAGATATTATGTTTTCATTTCAGGCCTTTCCCTTTGAGCACAAATATTTTTCAAATATAAAACTTAGAACAAGTTTAAATCAGAACGCGTCAGAACTGGAATTGATGTCAGATTTGATTGTCTTTGCAGCTTTAACACTGGCGACCTTTACGGGTTTCTTTTAGTCCTGAAGTAATTATGGAGACTTGCAACCCCTGTGTCGGTGCTAGGTTAAATATTAACTAAGGCGACAAGCAACCCTAGTTTCGATCATAGGAGCTATGGAGCGTGTGTGTGTGTGTTCTGTTGTGAAGGTGGGAAGAGGTTAGCGATTGGTTGTGAATGATGCAATATAAGCGGCATTGTCGTAGTCTGTCTTAGGTAGACCACTTCAGAACGTCAGACTGAAAAGAAGTGTTATTGTAGTGAGTTAGATTATGTTCAGTATATCATTTCTATTCTATTTCTAAAGTCTATATGCTCTATTTATTGCATTTCATCTCAAATTGAAATTGTTTATATTGTAATAAAAGTTCTATGTAGTATTTTTCACATAGAATTTATTCAAGTCATTATAAGTTAACTAGTTGTAAACAAGCAGTTTGGTGCTACAAGTCAACGACCATTCACAACATTCAGTTAACTATTATCTATGGCGACATGCCACCTTTGTATGAGACCAAGATTAACTTTTAACTATGGCGACATGCCACCTTTGTATGAGACCAAGATTAAATGCTAACTATGGCGACATGCCACCTTTGTATGAGACCAAGATTAAATGCTAACTATGGCGACATGCCACCTTTGTATGAGACCAAGATTAAATGCTACCTATGGCGACATGCAACCCAGGTATCGGCCCAAGGTTAACCACTAACTAAGGTGACATGCCACCCTTGTTTCGGTCCAAGGTAATCAGCAAAGTGAGTATTATTAAAATAAGTTGTTTGTTTATGTGTATGTGTGTCTGCGTGTATCTCCATGACTATTCAGAACGTGGAGAAATGTGTTGTCTGTCTCACAACTTGTTGCAGGTCTAAACAAAAAACGAAACACACCATTTTCTTTGTTCTTGAACACTGTAGGAAAGTTTTACATTTCGACAAGATGTCATTTGTACAACCTACAGCTTTCAATGCGTTTTTTTTTAAATCAAAATATAAACCAGTGATGAAAACAGTCTTTGAAAACATTTTAGGAAATTTTGTAAACCCGCGTTTTTGAACTGGCCTGTCGCGGCGACTTAAAAAAAAGATATTGCTGAATTTTTTAAAATCATGTAAAATTAATTATCTTTGATATTTTCTTTATTAATGTTGTATTACATAATAATTACACTGTACAGGCTTTACTGCTCTCAAAATGCATGCAAGACACTATTGTTTGTACATATAGATGAGAGGAGAAAGCTATTTTCAGATGCTTTATATCTGGGTCCCGGCAGTCTGCTACAATAGATAAATGCTTTACAGGTATTGTAACAACTTCTCTCTCAAACAGGTATAAAGAATTAATGTTTTTAAAAATCAAAACATGCTTGAGTTTTGGAAATACTAAAAAGTATGAGCTACCTTTGTGCTGAATCTCTGCTGAGTTCTTAAGCAAGACCAGCAAGAACAACCAGATGAAGAGCAATGCTTAGAGGAAGAGAATGTTTAAAACTTTATATTGAGGCTTCCTAATGTGACTCTTTTTCATGCTGTTACAAGTTGTTTACAAGGAGTGGCTTTTAAAGCATTAGTAATAATTAGTTATTAGTTTAAAAGAAAAAAACTTTAATATTTCAATATATATTTCTCACTATAGATCTAGATCTATCCATAATACTATAATCTAGATCTACTTAAATCTAATAACCTGGATCTAGATCTCTAGTGACTCTAGATCCAATATATTACTATTTTATGCATTTTTTTTTATCTAGATCTATCTAGACTCTATATCTATTATATTCTATCAGACTTAGACTCAGTAACTCACTATCGCTATGTATACATCCTTATGTCTATAATACTAGATCTAGATCTTAAAATAGATCTAGATGTCTAAATCTAATCCCATTTGAACTCATGGAAGTCGGCAGGCATGGTTCAAATAAAAAAAAAATACTAGGGGCCATCGTAACAACAGAGCCAAAGATTCAGAAGGGTGCTCTCAAGTCTGATACTTTTCAAAAGCTGGCAAGCAGCCATTGAGCCCGTTATTGTTGAATGCCATTGAAGTCTAGTCGCTCTCGATCAAGATAATCTAGATCAAAAGTATTCAAAGGAACTAGATATCTTCTAGAATATATCTATCTAGACTGATAGATCTAGATCTAAGTCTAGACTTATAAGACCATACGATAACACGAGATTTTAAAAAAAATAGAGCTTTAACTGTGTCAAAAGACCGGATGTGCGCATGCCCAAAACATTTCAAATCTTATTTCGCATTCTTCCGAAAATGGAAAAATAATAAATTCGGATTTGTTTTCGTTGAAAAAAAAGTTGAAAAAAAAATCGATTTTTTTTTTAATGTCGGGCAAATTTCAGATTTTTTGTTAGAAAATCGGATTAGAAGAAATTTTCGGAATTCGAAAAATTTTTGGAAAATTCCCAGCACTGATAAACTCTTGTAATATAAACTCTAAATGACAACAAGCTCCACCTTCACACACACACACACACAAAACTCTAACAGTAAGCCACTTATGGGTCTTTCTGTCTGGAACCATTCTGTCTGTAATGACCAACTCTTATCTGCAGGGTCCACACATTAATGAAGGCCAGTGGAAATCGTAGAATCGATACCCATTTAACTGTAGTCTCAGGTACTCAATATGCAACCGATATAAACATGATATTTAAAGTCGAATCAATAGTAGTTGCAACAGTTGTCAATCAACAGGAAGAATCCCAGGATCGATCTCTTTTTTTTTTTTTTTTTTACTTTGAGGTAATGATGAGAGAAATATCAACGAATCGATGTGAAAAAACTCAGCGCGCTAAACCTGAACAACTTGACGCCAACAAGACTATGGTGAGAGCGACCTCGCGCTCTCTCTCTTTCTCTCTTTCCACTCATGTTACAACTCAAAAAAAAAAAAAAAAAGATAAGACTGTAGAGAAAAGTCCGGGGATGAGACGCATACGGCGTCCTCTTCATTCATTGAAACTGTTTCTAGAAATCCTGCGAGAAAAGAGGCGCAGACACTTGCGTTCATGAATGAAACTCTGAAGTCTAAAACGACTCACCTTTAAACAAGACATCTTTCATAAAACTGGCTATCATATGTTTTTCTTCAGTGTTTGTCTTATCAGCTTAATTCAAGTTAGTACTGACAACTTGTGATAACTTTTGGCTTAAAGACTGGTCTTAAAATGACCGTACCACATCTGACAACTACTGGCGTGGAAGACATGTCTTAAAATGACCATACCACATCGAATAGCATCAGAAGTGAAGCTTTCCTTCGCAAAGCATCTGCTGAAAATGTGAAAATCTCGGGATAAAAAAAAATGATTCTCGACCCAAAGGGAGTAGACAGATCAGTGAGGTAAGATTGCCTAACAAGTGATTTATACTGTGTGACAGCTTAACCAATTGGGGAAACAGAGGCGTGTGATGTAGTCGGGGGTGGAGGGCATTGTCAAATCGAAATGACATTTTTAGTTCTTTATTGAACTTCGCTATTAAAGAAGTGGTCAAATATTATTTGTTATACTAAAACAAACTTAATCTACTTGTAAGCCAATTAAAAAAAAAAAGATTTTTATGCATTAATATTTTCCCCCTTATAAGAATTCGTTTACATTAATTTGATTGTTGAATTTTATTTTTGGTCAAAGCAAATGTAGACATAAAATGTACACGTATAAGTCTATAATATCAAACAGGTTTTCCAAACCTGCCAGCTTTAATTCTCGGAGTAAGCAATGGCAGTCGATTCAAAATGGAAACTTACACCAAAGATTATCAACTTTATGAACAATAATAATAATAATAATAATAATAATAATAATAATCTTTATTGTCCGTATGGAAATTTGTCTTACAATTTGTGCATTACACCAAACAAAAAGCATTATAAATATAAGAAACCAAAGTGTACATTCACACCAGACTCACTCATAATTTACATGTGACAAAGTTTATATTAGATTGTTCCTATTTAAAGATGCCAGAGAAACAAAAGAGTGTTTGTGTCTGTTTGTCTTTGCTATCGGTGTCTTGTATTCTCATTGGTGATGGTAAAATCACAAAAACCTGACACAAAGGGTGATTCCTTATTTCTAGGATCTTGTTAGCTTTTTTATAGATGTTTGTCTCAAACAGCTGCCCAAATGGGGTTAGTTTTTTGCCAATGATTTTACCAGCAGCATGCTACCAGTAATGCTAGATGACAAAAAACATTTATTGTCATTTTGAGGTGACATGCCAATAGGCCTAATAAATGCCTTGTTGACATGTAAAGCATAAATAGTTAAAACACATGTAAAAGAGCATATAAAAAGACTTTAATTAGAGCTATTGATCTGAAAGGAAAATAACCGACTTAACCAATCATGTTGCGAATGACTTCGTCAGGTAAATTAAAAATAAGAATTTAATACACGTAAATCTTTACGAAATTCACTAAAATAATAAGAAGAAAGAATAATTCAGATTAATTCACAAGAAGTTGTTTTTTTTTAAAAGCGGGACACTCCCTAAAGTACAGTATTTGAGGAGTGCACATTCCAGTGCACTTTTAAATTACGTTGTCATTAACGATCATCAACTAGAATCGGTGATTTAAAACAAATGCACCTCGTTTAGGAAATGAAACATTCCTCATTAAAAACATTGGCAACAAGCACAAGTGTCACTACATAGACAGCCAGGAAACTGATGCGCCACTCATCAGGTGACCAAGCTAGATTTAGCAACTCTAGGACGCGCTTGAAGTGGAGAGCTTCAAAGCGATTATCACCTAACTCAAAACTCATTCATTTTCTGACATTCTACAGTTGATGTCAAGTTGTCATTAAACTATGGACTTGAATCCCATTGTTAACACACACACACATAAACACGACATGTATGACGGGATAAATACATGACGTAATCCAAGTGGTTTGTTTGATTACTTTTAGAGCTTACGTTTCAACACAAACGCGTCATAAGGGTTTCTTAATCCACCACAAAACACTCACAGAATCCCAACCTAAGCTTTGCGTTCCTTTGAAATGCAATGTTGCATAAACCACTTGGCTACCTTAGTTCAGACGGCCTAGCGATGTCCCATCCCAAAGAAAACCTTAACATCAATCATAAAAAAATATTTAAAAAGCCTCTAGCATATCCTGAAAATAAGGTGACAGTTATTACAGATCTGTAAAGCGGAAGTGGGGTCAAAATTATTGTCATGTAAAACATTCTCGGCGTAAAGTGTCCGAGATTCCCTGGCCATGTACACTATAGGCTCGATAGGACATCAACTAATTAGAATGAAACTAGTCGCTCGGTGTCCGCTTCTTATTTTCTAACTCTGCGCTACTTGGGCGCACAC
This sequence comes from Biomphalaria sudanica, assembly GCA_036873155.1. Lineage (NCBI taxonomy): Eukaryota > Metazoa > Mollusca > Gastropoda > Planorbidae > Biomphalaria > Biomphalaria sudanica. The sequence continues at coordinate 2,507,830 of JAZGLO010002645.1, read as the reverse complement.
TTAACAGAGAGTAACCTGCTGCTGAAATCAACAACCTGGAGGGATTGGCGCACAAGAGCTCCATAAGAAGAGTTTGCAAGGGTACTTCTCAATAGAAGAAATGGCGGCAATTATAATTTTCATCCAAAGAGAAAGAAGGGAAATTTCTTAACTTTAGTCTATTCAATTAAATCAACTTCCAGACCTTAATGTTATTTACATGTGCCTCTGCTACCGTTCAGGAACAGGAGGTATTTACATATATATATATATATATATATATATATATATATATATATATATATATATATATATATATATATATATATATATATATATATATATATATATATATATATATATATATATATATATATATATATATATATTCATTGAAATGTTCCCATGTTGGTCTGATGATCTTTGCATAAATAAGTTTTAATCATAGAAAAATTAAATACCCAGAATCAATAAAACATTGTCAGAAGATTGAGTAAATAAAATCAGATTGAAATAAGGAGGTGAATAAACATGACACGATAAAGGCTGTGTGAAGGAAAGTTTTGTTTTTAAATCAGTTTAGAAATTTTAGTACTGATTTGTTCTCTCTTTAAAACAAAATGTCAGGTCTGTTTCCAGTTCAAACTCAGTTAATCCCCATCCATTCAATCGACCAATAACTATTGATTAGAAATAAGTATTGAGTATTGATGACCACCAATAACTATTGTTTAACGTAGATAGATTATTTCAAAAAGTAAGCTGCACTATTCACTGAACAACATTTACTTGATCAGTCCAACCAGATGCCTATTGTATTTGATGTGGGAGAGGGACTCATATGTCTGAAAACCTTTGAGGCTCTAGCTAGAGTCACTGGAACTGTGTCACACTGTACTTCTCTCCCCTACTGCCGTGTCTTGTCTAAATCTGTCCAGGCCCACCGAGAACACGAGCTAATGACTCCTGAGCTTCACATTTAATGAACAACTTTGTTTGGCTGTGCCGTTTTTCTTTGTTTTTCTGGTTCTGATGTGACTAGAGTAAATTGGACATTGTTACGTAGAACTGAATAATGTCGACACAGGATATAGACATTGTTACGTAGAACTGAACGAACAGGGCTCACAATCAGACATTGTTACGTAGAACTGTACAATGTGGACACACGATCTAGACATTTTCACGTAGAACTGTACAATGTGGACACACGATCTAGACATTGTTACGTAGAACTGTACAATGTGGACACACGATCGAGACATTTTTCTTTGTGGAAGTCTTGAGACTCATTTCTAAATAGTTTTTGTCAATGAAAGGACTAGCCAAGGCTGTGATGGTCATAATGATGAAGATCGTGGTGATGATGGTGATGGTGATGGTGAAGATTAGGTTGAAGATGCTGGTGATGATGGCAATGAAGGTGAGGGTGATGATGATGTAGGTGGTGTTAATGATGGTGTGATGTTATGGTAGTGATGGTGAAGGTGATGATCAAGGTGTACGTAGTGTTGATGGTGTTGGTGACAATGAAAATGACGGTGAGGACGACGATGATGTTGGTAATAATGGTGTGATGGTGGTGGTAGTGGGGGCTGTAGCGATGATGGAGATGATGTCGATAATGGTGGGAATGGTGGTGGTAGTGGGGGCTGTAGCGATGATGGAGATGATGTCGATAATGGTGGGAATGGTGGTGGTAGTGGGGGCTGTAGCGATGATGGAGATGATGTCGATAATGGTGGGAATGGTGGTAATGATGATGATAATGATGGTTGTGGATGATAGTGATGATGATGATGGCAAAGAAGGTGTTGTTACAATGGGTGTTCTAATGATGGGGATGATGATGGTGAAAATGAACGCGGAGGTGATGATGACAATGAAGAAAATGATGTTGATAGTGGTAATGAAGATAATGAAGAAGGACATGGTGTGGTGTGGTGCTGAGGATAATGATGAAGGTGGAGATGTTCATGAATGTAATGGTGATTAGGGTGATGAGGATGTTTGATGCAGGCGTTAAAAATTAAATTATAGCTTTTAGATAGCGCTACTTTCATGCTTATAGCATGCTCACAGAGCTAGGGTCCAATCTCATTTGTGGACCAGTGGGGGGAGGGGGTATCTGGGAGAAGTTTTGTCCGTGCTGCGCTCAGTAAACACAAGTCTGCTCGAGTCATGGGTAGCCAAGCCAAACCAACTTCAAGCGTACATAGCCTCTCGACCACGCTTCCCACAGGGCGTTAGTGGTGTGTGATAGTTCCGGTACAGAAAGACTCACTTGAGAGTCAAAGGCTGGGAGCGGCGAATGCAAATGATTTTTTGTTGAAATTTAATTTGGACTCCTTCGACTACCCAGGGTCAGGTGGTCACCACTGCCAGAGAGTGTTCTATCAAAACAGTCACCTCGTATAACATCGAGTGCACATCCTCCGAAAGCCCCAAAAAGACAAACTGTAGACAAGTCTGAACCCATTTTGAAGCCAGTATAGCCTGACTTTTAAGACGCTAAGCATTTAATGAAGACGTTAATGGCCCCTACAAAAACACGGCTCATTGTAAGCATCACACGGCATTACATTAGACACGAGACAGCTCAGGATTACTGGGCCAAGGGAGACGATTCACATGATAATTCCGCCTCGGCAGACACGGTTAGCTATGCGTCCAATTTTCGGCCACGAAATTTTAATGGCATGTAATACTGATAAGTGCATCGAGTTCTTAGCAGTTAAGATTGTTTCTTTTGATTAGAGACGTACATACCAGCACATAGACAACAAATAGCTGCCTTTTTTTTTAAAAAGCTATTCAGATATAAATATGGGCACAGTTTTTGATCTAATCTGGAAGAAAGAACAAAAGTTACTAAACATTTGAATTTTTACGTAAAGACGTATGCATTGGTGCTGAAACTATGGCCCTCGGGAAACTTCCGGCTCTTCTAAATGTTCGCTTACAATGCATAATGAAATCGTAAAGGATTGGTTCCACTGAGCTAGAAGATTTTTTGAACTGACGCACAGGTTACAAATGCTTATGGTCCCAAAGTCTTACTGTCGTATGATAAAGCAAGCAAAGACCAAAGTGTCGAGACTTATAATGACCAGAACAGAGTCCTTCAAGATCGTAGTGAATCATCCATTATTTGAGCACAAATGAAATATTTCAGTTCCAGCACAAGGCCTGCATATATACATTGAGGTATAGCGGCTTTGTCTGCATTCGTCTGTCTATTTATATCTAGTTGATCTGCTGATATCTACTGTTTCTGGTCTCATTTCTCTAGATTGCCGTAACTTTGAAACAATTAAAGCATTACAATTATTTTAGTTCCTTTTGAAATTATTCGATCTTTGTCTTGGCTTCACATTCAAACATTGGTGGTCGATTTAGATTCTCTTTTCGACGTCAACGTCACTCCTCGCCACTGGATTTTCTTTTGGTCTCAAATGTCTCGCAGCCTTGGTAAGTGATCTCAAGCTGCCTCGTTCTGAAGACGTCTGCACCAGGTACTCTCTTCTATGCTCTTCTCTTAAAGTAAGTTGGCGCCTAAGCTGGTCTTTAAACTGTTTCCGTTGGGCACCTCTGTTACGCCGGACCAGCTTCCAGCGCACCAAATAAGACTGCCTTTGATATACGTTCCTCCTCCATACGAGATACGTGCCCTGCACAGCGTACCTGTCGGACTATAAGAAGTTCCTCTATACTGTCCATCCCGCATTTAGAAGAACTTGTATTCTATACTACAGTGAACAATGGGTGTAATATTCATCAATGGCCATGTTGTTAATGTTTATTCAATCTGATTAGTTCATTTAATCTCAGGGAAGGGCTGACCCTCCCCCTCCCGAATTATTTTTTTTCTGGTTTTGTTTCAAGTTGCAGGCCACTTAGTTCAAGAGATAATAACTCAAAACTTTGTCTCTGTCCACTGGAAACATTGTTCATTCAGCACGACACAGCGTCATCAGAAGATTCACTTTCTACAAATGTGTTTCTCTTTTCATCTTTTCAGCGCGAGCGAATAAAATTAGATTGTCTATTTGTGTGCATCAAATATGATAACCATTGCATTTCTGAAAGGAATTATTCTATTAACACAAATAAAAAGTTGCGTACATTACAGAACAAAGGAGCACATTCTTTAGGACAAAATTCTAAATTGCACTAGAGCGGAGAGTTCAGTCAGGAAACAAGAAGTGCTAGGAGACAACAAGCAAGTAAGGGAGCAAGGACTCGCAGCCGAAATTGAAAAAAAAAAGGTTTACTTACTGTGCTATGTGTGCCCCGCACTCTAAATATACACAGAATTTAAATAAAGGTTCTGGGGCAACAGCTAATTTTCAAAAGAGGATCCAAACTTGAGATGAGGCCCTAGTCAAAGAGAGTCAACGGTCTTAAGTTATGCTTGTATTTGATTTATGTCCATGTGAATTCCATAACTAGATATAGTTGTCTTGATTCAAAGCTTTAGAGAGGCCTTCACAAACTTCTAAACAAAACATACACAGAATGATTCTTTTTATCAAGTGTAGAGAACTGCGAAAGAGTTAACAATGCAGTCAGTCTATTGGCACCACTCAAAATTGTCCACACCAAATCGATAAGATAGAGCATGGTCGTAGGCAAGATTCTTTTCTGTAATACTTTGTGTTGTAAATTAGAAGGAAAACGAAAAAGGATTTGAGAACAGAAAAAGGGTGGTGGTGGTGGCTAGGTGGGGGATATTAAAACTAGGACCAACGTTTCTTGGATAATATTCTGAGGGTAGCCAAATTGTAGGATGAACATGTTTATCCTCACTGGACTTGGAGTGGCTAAGGTTAAATGTTAGGACTGAGCTAGTTTTCAATAGTTTTAACACTTAGGGTGTTAGAGTATATAACTACTAGACTTTGAGATGAAGTTTAGGCATGTATTAAGTGTTCGAGTGCCATTTTGATAACTAGAAGAAATAGTAAGCTAAGGACAGAATTTACTAGAACATGATATGGAGAGAGTTCATGATAAACTCAATAGCGGACTTGGAGAGAGTTCATGATAAACTCAATAGAGACTTGGCTACAAATGAACAGCTTTTTGTTTTCCTATTTTGTTTTCCTGGATTCAATGTATCAGATGTAAGTTAAGTTGGCGTGATCGCTCTATCGACAGGCTTTGTAAAGTGTGGAGATTGGTTCGTCTGGTCATGTGACACATGAAATTGAAATGGCCATTGCAGTTGTCAAATCAGTGTCTGTAAAGCCGCAATTAGTTGTCAGCGGGTGCGCTTTTTTTCCCTCAGCTCCCCACCCTCCCCTAGCACCTTCTCTACCACACTGTAACCCTTACTCCATCTACATACACGAACACACACTCTCTCTCTCTCTCACACACACACACACACGAAACTTCCGTTTCTCCCCCCTTCCTCCCGGTGTTTCACGAGCTAATAATATCCCCAATAAAGTTGCTGCCAGTGTACGATGTGGTCTTACCCTGGACGGCCAAACATGAGCAACGCACACAACATAAAGACTTTTTGAAAGACGTATTGACCAGAAACTTAGAGACAAACAGGAATATAATTATAACGCAAAGCTTTGGGAAGAGAGATCAAACTTTGTCCTGGAGTTAAGGTTTAAAGCACCTCGTATTTTGTCATGCCTATACTTCCAACTACATCCTCCGGTTACATTTTAAACATAGTCGCTAACCAACATAATGCATACAAGAAGAGGGTTCAGCCTAGAAAAGCTAACATCACTACTGGCCTGGTGTATGACCAGTTTAATTGTATAGGTACGGATTATTTCTTGGTGTCGAACTTACGTGTTTGTAAAGTCAGTTACTCATGACTAGGTGAACGTTTAGAAACTGATGGCTGAGTAGGGTTGGATGGACCACTTGTGTGAGATAAAGCAGAATTTCTTTTGTACATTTGTAGGCAGTCGCATGTTGACTTTAAAAAAAAAGTTGATTGATTATATGACGATAAGTCAAAGTTTCAAATATTTGTGTTTGTCTAAATGATTAAAGAACAACATAACAAGGCATACAGAGCTGCATACAAAAATAACGTAACTTAAAGGAGACCCGGGTCAAAGCTAGTTCTAGTAGACTCTTTTGCACTATAACGAATACGTCGCACTCGAGATAACACTTTTCTCGAGATTACACTTTTTACACTTTCCTCAAGATAACACTTTTCTCGAGATTACACTTTTTACACTTTTCTCAAGATAACACTTTTCTCGAGATTACACTTTTTACACTTTTCTCAAGATTACACTTTTCTCGAGATTACACTTTTCTCGATATTACACTTTTCTCGAGATTACACTTTTCTCGAGATTACACTTTTCCCCATGCCTCTACGTTCTGACTACAGCCCCCCCCCCCCGATGGTTTCATTCCATATACACTAGAGAGTTCAGACCCAAAATTAACATGGTCATTATTGGATTCCGTTTAAATCCTTCTCACATCACGTCAGTTTCCGGATTTCCACAATCGCTGTCCAGCCTGGCTACCCATTTCTTTGTTATCCCAAAACCTGGCGCTGACGTCCAAAAGTACAACAATACAGTCGCTCTACTCACGTGACTTATGGTCACCATGGAAACTGTACTTTTTAGTCGGTTCAAACCTGGACTAGCGGAAACAAAGATCGGGCGAGAGTTTCTATTCGTTGTGATGGAGAAACTTTGGTCAGCGGCTGAATCTACACTGTCCGTCCTGTGTCCAGTAGATAAGGTTAGCCAAAACTGGACAGTGATGGGAAAGGTTTAACAATAGGGGTCGTAAAATGTTAAGGTAATCAAGGATAAACAATCTTTTCATTCGCTAGCTGAGAATAGTCTTTCCCTTTCATCCAATATTTTATTTAGGACAATATAATAGAATGGTAAATAACTGTTTGGACTTTCAATACCAGGAGATGATAAAAATAATAGGAGAGAGAGAGAGAGAGAGAGAGAGAGAGAGAAAAGAGAGGGAGAAATACTTCTTAAAAACTTGCTTTATTATTGTTGAAGAAAAACAACAACAAGGATTTTACCTCTAACATGGGGAAACATTTGACCTGATAAATAGAGCATCACTTTGGCTATCCTTTATTATAGCCAACAAGGAACTGGATGAATGCATTAAGAAACAGATTCCATGGCATTGATCTGTAACCATGATGCGTATCAAACTAATAGTATCTAGCAAGTTATGTTATCATAATGGTTGTTCATAGACTAACTTTAGTAAATGAATCGATCTACCGACATTTATGGTAATTAAATACGCTATTGTATCATGTAAAACATCACATTTATGGTGATTAAATACGCAATTGTATCATGTAAAGCAACACATTTATGGTGATTAAATACGCTATTGTATCATGTAAAGCAACACATTTATGGTGATTAAATACGCTATTTTATCATGTAAAGCAACACATTTATGGTGATTAAATGATGTATTGTATCATGTAAAGCAGCATATTTATGGTGATTACTGGCGCTATTGTATCATGTAAAGCGGCATCTCCAATTTTCTTATCGTTATAAAATAAGTTGAAGGAATTAGCTGTCAAAAAACATTTTGTCAACGCGGAAATTCGGGGAAATTAACGCATTTTGATCACCCTGCTTCTCAAGAAAACTTAGTTAAACGTGCTAGTATGTTACTTTAATGTGTTAATCTGTGACAAGCATATTGAAAAGAATCTAGATCTAGCTGTAAAAAAAATTTAAACCAAGTAGACCTAATTTATTACTGAGTTCAACACTAGCGGTGTAATTTCCAGGCTCAGTTATCGACCTTCTTTGAAGGGGCTCACCGGAACTGGTGCATTTCACATACGGCGACAGTTTCCAGACATAAAGAGACGTGGACGTTGAAAACATACGTCATAGAGCAAGGCGTGGGAGGGGAGGGGGAGCTTTGAAGCGGGCTACAGGCTTTAGTTACTAATTGCATCGCCGGCTTTAGTGTGGGAACATGCGCTGACAACGAGGCACAAAGGCTTGAACCCAAGAAGCAATGCGCGAACATCACACTCACACTCATTTCACAATGCGCGAACATCACACTCACACTCATTTCACAATGCGCGAACATCACACTCATTTCACAATGCGCGAACATCACACTCACACTCATTTTACAATGCGCGAAAATCACACTCACACTCATTTCAAAATGCGCAAACATCACACTCATTTCACAATGCGCGAACATCACACTCATTTCACAATGCGCGAACATCACACTCATTTCACAATGCGCAAACATCACACTCATTTCACAATGCGCAAACATCACACTCACACTCATTTTACACTGCGCGAACATCACACTCACTCTCATTTCACAATGCGCAAACATCACACTCATTTCACAATGCGCGAACATCACACTCATTTCACAATGCGCGAACATCACACTCATTTCACAATGCGCGAACATCACACTCACACTCATTTCACAATGCGCGAACATCACACTCATTTCACAATGCGCAAACATTACACTCATTTCACAATGCGCAAACATCACACTCATTTCACAATGCGCGAACATCACACTCATTTCACAATGCGCGAAAATCACACTCATTTCACAATGCGCAAACATCACACTCATTTCACAATGCGCAAACATCACACTCATTTCACAATGCGCGAACATCACACTCATTTCACAATGCGCAAACATCACACTCATTTCACAATGCGCGAACATCACACTCATTTCACAATGCGCGAACATCAAACTCATTTCACAATGCGCGAACATCACACTCATTTCACAATGCGCGAACATTACACTTATTTCACAAAGCGCAAACATCACACTCATTTCACAACGCGCGAAAATCACACTCATTTCACAATGCGCGAACATCACACTCATTTCACAACGCGCGAACATCAAACTCATTTCACAATGCGCGAACATCACACTCATTTCACAATGCGCGAACATCACACTCATTTCACAATGCGCGAACATCAAACTCATTTCACAACGCGCGAACATCAAACTCATTTCACAATGCGCGAACATCACACTCATTTCACAATGCGCGAACATCAAACTCGTTTCACAATGCGCGAACATCACACTCATTTCACAACGCGCGAACATCAAACTCATTTCACAATGCGCGAACATCACACTCATTTCACAATGCGCGAACATCACACTCATTTCACAATGCGCGAACATCAAACTCATTTCACAACGCGCGAACATCAAACTCATTTCACAATGCGCGAACATCACACTCATTTCACAATGCGCGAACATCAAACTCATTTCACAATGCGCGAACATCACACTCATTTCACAACGCGCGAACATCACACTCATTTCACAATACGCGAACATCAAACTCATTTCCCAAGTCAGAAGAACTAGTAGCCAGCTATATTGTGTCGACGCTTCAACAAAAATCTACCGGTGGACAAAGGCTATGTCTGAGCTAGATGTAGCAAAATATGTAGCTCACAGCTGGGGCTTTGTAGCAGCTACGTGAAATACTTGCAGTCCTCGTTAATCTTCGGATTCGAAAAGAAGCCTTATAGTGGCCAAAGTCAAAATTGTTGAACTTCTTTGTAAGCTGTCTATGAACAATGTTTATTAAAATTATTTTGGCAGGCTTTGACAATTTCGTGAAAAAAAAATGAATTCGGGACGCTATGCTTAGTGATTACTTAGTGTTACTAATGGACTGGATGATTGAATATTTGAAAATATTAGACTAACAAGAGTGGTTTCCAAAATAGACTTTGCAATGCAATAAAAAGTATAGGAATTTACTAATATATATATATATATATATATATATATATATATATATATATATATATATATATATATATATATATATATATATATATACATTTTGGAAGAGCTGGGTTCAAACATAGGTGTTGACGAAACGCAAATCTAAAAAGACTTTAAAAAAAAAACCGGCAGGAAGTTGCGACTTCCCCAAAGTCTTGTATCTAAATATTTCCACTTCTATCTTCTACACAAGTGAAAAGAAAATGAAATTAAAACCCAGACAACACACATCTGGAATTCGTCTCAATCTAAAGTACCCCCATAGTTTAGTTCTTCTACAGCTCTCTCTTTCTCGTTCTCTGTCCATTCAGCATTGCACACACACACCCACACATACACACACACACAATGCTAGCTGAAGTCATTTAGAAAAATGAAAATAAAAGAAACCCAGTCTGCAATCATTTAAACACAGAACCGTAGCTTATACTGAGTAGCTTTTACCTAGAACACACATACCCTCTGACATTTTCATATATTGTACGATATCAGCGGTAACCTAATCTATGGCCCCAAAGACCAATGCATCTCAAAATCTATCCAGGACTGACTAGGTATGTCGGAATTCTTAACTAAAAATAATTCTGGATAAGAAAAAATGTCAATGTAATCTTAATTCTCTACTTCTGTTCTGACAGGCTTATTATTTCAATAGATGTAGATGGGACAGCCAGATTGACATTACTTTTACAAAAGATTTATGCGCATTTCACGCATACAAAATGAGGTTTTAATAAGAGTCCTAACCCAATACCAGAATGATTGGATGTGTGACAGTGTGGGGATATGGGGATAGACTAACAAACAATCAGCGTCTCAATAGGTCACATCAACCAGACATGTGGACCTCTTCATGACCATTGTATCTTCAAGATCTAAAGATACAGCATCTAAACTCGTTTAGAATTTAGAATTCACATCAAATTGTATCCAACATGTTATGTCATGTTATGACTTGATAGAATACATATACAGTTTTATCCAACAAGTTATGTCTACTACTTCTAGCGGACTTGCTAACCAACAATCAGCGCATCTCTTGAAATTGAATTAGAGATAAAGTCTCGTTGAAATTTCTTCTTCCATGCAAAACACAAAGTGTGTGTCTGGTCGAGTGGTATGCACTACCAGCTGTTGTCACGACGGTTCCAAGTTCGAACCCTCCTAATTCCGTCCTGCAGGAGATTAGGGTCATGCCGTAAGACTGAAGCAACGTCACTGACTTGGGAAACAAGACTTTTTTCATAATGTACTCGCATGTACAAAGACATTCTCATAAACAATTTGTCTCAAGTTTTGGTTACAACCCAATGAAGCCAACCTAAAGACAAGAGCAGATAGATACTTTCAATGACATTCTCTGGTGTCCTTAGACTGATACTTTCAATGACAATCTCTGGTGTCCTTAGACTGATACTTTCAATGACAATCTCTGGTGTCCTTAGACTGATACTTTCAATGACATTCTCTGGTGTCCTTAGACTGATACTTTCAATGAAATTCTCTGCTGTCCTTAGACTGATACTTTCAATGACATTCTCTGCTGTCCTTAGACTGATACTTTCAATGAAATTCTCTGCTGTCCTTAGACTGATACTTTCAATGACATTCTCTGCTGTCCTTAGACTGATACTTTCAATGACAATCTCTGGTGTCCTTAGACTGATACTTTCAATGAAATTCTCTGGTGTCCTTAGACTGATACTTTCAATGAAATTCTCTGCTGTCCTTAGACTGATACTTTCAATGACATTCTCTGCTGTCCTTAGACTGATACTTTCAATGAAATTCTCTGCTGTCCTTAGACTGATACTTTCAATGAAATTCTCTGCTGTCCTTAGACTGATACTTTCAATGACATTCTCTGCTGTCCTTAGACTGATACTTTCAATGACATTCTCTGCTGTCCTTAGACTGATACTTTCAATGAAATTCTCTGCTGTCCTTAGACTGATACTTTCAATGACATTCTCTGCTGTCCTTAGACTGATACTTTCAATGACTTTCTCTGCTGTCCTTAGATTGATATTAAAACATGTCCTTTTTTTTGTCGTCTTTTTACCTGGACATCATTTTTCTTTAGAACTCGCTGTTTCCAAAAACAAACTAGACTAACCCAAACACAATGTTGTCTTATGCGTCCAAAGACAGGCGATAAGATAAGATAAACAAGTGTAGACTTCACAAACGTTAGCCTTACGCTCATAACACATTGACAGTTCACTGTTTTGTGAGCGGCTGCAAATATGAACGAGGGATGGGGAGGGGAGATATTTAAAGATTGAAAGAAATGTGTTGCCTCTCTATGAGCTCAAATACAGCCAGGAGGAGTTGTCCGTCCCACGCTACGAGAATCAGCGTACAAAGACATTCTCAGTTATCTACCTTCGTTATCTGCTCTAACACTCTCCAGATAGCTTACAGACAAAACTCGTGCGAAACGTTCAAGGGAATATCTGGCAAAATAAGCCAGTCAAGGGAAGAAAAGACGAAAAGGGGGGGGGGTATATTTGCTCCATTTATACTCTCCTAAAAGAGAGGCTGGATACATTATACACATGATGTGCCATCCTAAGAAACGAACAAGCAAAAGACAAAACACAACAAATACTAACCCACTAAAACCTTTATGCACCGTAGTGTTGCGCATACAAGTGTACCCACACACAAATTACAAAATAAGTAAAAAAAATAAATCGTACAACCCGCACCCTTTTGTACTCCGCATGTGCAAAGAGCGATTGCAGTAAACTACCGGCACATAAAGTACTAGCATCGGTACAACTTTGTAAGTTTCCAATGTACATTTCACAACCACACAGCAAACTATTGGAGGTATAAAGCCCCAACGGTATGTCCATATTATAACTTTTATATGCCCCGCCATACGTTCGGGGATAAAATGTACAACCCCGGGGGGGGGGGGGGGAACTATAAGGGTAATAACTCCACATTTACAATTGCATATCTCAATACTGTAGGACTTATCTCTCCTTTTCTATATCAATGACCAATGTATTGATAGCCAATAATTGATGGATTAATTGATTAATTTTTTTTTATTGATTCAGATCCGGGCCAAAACTAATATGGCTAAAACAACAACAAAAAAGCACTTAGTATCTGATTGGTATAGATGTTTTAAAAGATCATTATAAAAATAACCGATAATTGTATAGAAGTGTAAGATATTTTTGATGGAAAATAAAATCAACATTACCCTTGTAAATAGGAACTTTATTAATCTCTTGGTTAATTTTAAGGCTTTAGATAACGAAAAGAAGGAAAACCTTTAAAGTATAGAACTGCGTTAGTGTGAAAGAAGATACAATTGAAACACAGATGGAAATCAATAGTATTGTCTGATATTGTCAAATACTTGTACAAGACTTCGTATAGTGTTATATTTATGGATGTATTGTGATGAGAGCTAAAAGGGAGATAAACATTTTAATAAATTAGGATACTTTGGTTTAATGCGTCATGCATATACTGGTTTAAGACCATTTTTTTCAGTAAAATCTAATGTTGTAATCGATATCGTTTACATATATAAGTATAAATGTGATGCGTGTGTATGTATGTATGTATGTATGTATGTATGTATAAGCATAGAAATCAAAACCGTTTCACCGATCTTGATAAAACTTGGCAGAAATGTTCTTTGGGTACTAACTCTGACCGTAGTGGATGTATTGTAACCCTAAAAGTAACCTAAGACCCTCACAAAAAAAGTTGACCAGCTCTATGAAAGCATTGTTACTTCATCGATCTAGGCCATGTTTACATGTGAAAAGATCTAAAGGATTTAGATCTAGATCTAATTTTAAGAACTACACTTTGCGCAGATGGTTTTTTACTTTGATACATGAAAATACAAAATATAGTCCATTGATTTCACTATTTAATAAAATTAACTTTCAAATTTGTGTTTCAAAAGCATTTTTTACATAAATTCGTTCCTTATATCTGCGAATGTAGAACTCCTGATGAGCATTCTTTCATTAGGCAATACCGTAATGTTACACATCTTTCTATTCCTGTGCTAATATTATATGATATTACGTCATTGTTTGTTGTTAATGTTTTGTGCGAAAGCAAAGGATCGGACGGAAATAAAAGTGAGTTCTATATGTCTACCTTGATAAAGACAGTCTCGTTATTATCATTATTAATTAGTAACGTCTACAGTAATTGATTATTAATCTGTGACAACAGAACAATTCCTAGATCTAAAACTCTAATTAAAATCTAAGATGTTATAACTCCTCTTCGCAAAAATAGTTTTATACTTTAACACATGAACATACTAATTATAGTCCATTCATTTCATATTTTAATCAAATTAACATTCAAATTTGTTTTTTCTAAAGCATTTTTCATGCATTCATTCGCCCTAAAGCTGCGTACATCTAATTAAAAAGGTCACGCATGCGCACGTGCAAAAGTCTATTCAAGCCAATATTTAAATCTAGATTTTTTTAGATCTAGATCTATGACTCTATGTCTAACTCAAGATCTACTTTATTCTTCAACACATGAACATACTAAATTAAGTCTATTCATTAAATTTTAATCAAATATATGTAGGCCTGCACGCAAATGATTTTATTTGAAAAAATGGATTTAAGTCGATGAGCTATTTTGATAGCACCATTCACTCCTACAATTTTACAGTTTGACACATTCGCTTGACTTCTAACAGTAGTATTTCGTTTCATTTGTTTACAAACTACTCTCACTGACTCATCGACAGTTAGACGCAAACAAAAAACCCGCGGGCCGCGGGTAATATATGTCTAGTATATATATATATATATATATTGTACAATCAATAATATTTTTTACATAAACTCATTCTGTCTGTCTGACTGGTATAAGATTTGAAACACGTTAGATCTCCCTCACCCTTTCTCGGATCAAGTTTAAACTTCACATAACTATCCATTCTCCCTACTACCTGCTACTATATAGAGAACAATTCAAAAGATGCCTATCAAATCCAAAAGTTTGAAACTAGATATTTCCAGTTGACGTTGTTTCCCCTCTTTAGGTAAAAGACAGCTGGTTTCTTTTCTGTTAGAACTTCATACAAATACACAGGCAGAGAGTAAAAACAAATCTTTTCGAGTTGATAAAACTGAAGAAGTGACTACACATAGACACTGTCGTTTGAATCCCAGTCCTCTGCAGACTAATATGTTTGTAGATGTTCATGATGATGAAGAAACGAATTGAAACTATTTGAAGCAAAAAGTTTCCACTGGGATGAGTCCATAAAGTCTACTCACTTCCAGACCAGCAATATTACCTAATGACTCGAAGCAAGATCAAACCTAGTTCACGAGTACTTTCAAGTTGTTTTTGTCAGTTGTAGAATGGACATTCCTTTTTTATTTTGATGTAAACGTACCCGGGGCTTTGAAATGCTAGTTTATGATTTATAAACCATTTTCCCCTGTTCTTACAAGACAAGAGTTAAGAAACATCAGATATCTATTGTAAATCAGCTCTCTATTGCAAGTCAGCTCTCTATTGTAAGTCAGCTCTCTATTGCAAGCCAGCTCTCTGTTGTAAGTCAGCTCTCTATTGCAAGTCAGCTCTCTATTGTCAGTCAGCTCTCTATTGTAAGTCAGCTCTCTATTGCAAGTCAGCTCTCTATTGTAAGTCAGCTCTCTATTGTAAGTCAGCTCTCTATTGTAAGTCAGCTCTCTATTGTAAGTCAGCTCTCTATTGTAAGTCAGCTCTCTATTATAAGTCAGCTCTCTATTGCAAGAGATAAGACATGAGTATTTTCCTACTAGTCACTTAAAGTTCTGAATAAAAAAAAATCCCCTTCATAGACTTCTAACAGGAACTAAAAAAATGGGGCTCGTGTCATCTAATCAAAATGTTTCTCTCATCAACACTGAGACCGCTGGAATCATGACATTGAAGCAGAAGTAACTTAGAGATTCAGACCATTAACCAGTGCTACCAAGAAGAAGAAAAAAAAAAAGCCGTGATCCACTCTAAGATATCTGCTTTCTACTTGCCTTTGTCATAGCCAACTCTAAAGTCAGTTCGAAGTAACAGAACATTAACCATGGCTATTAACTAATCACTTTCCAGTTACCTACCGATGGAAGGAATCCCACCTTTTGGAGAAAATTTCCCCCCTTCCCCCGGCTAGTTTCCGCATTTTGGTTAAAGAAGTCAAAGAAAGGTTGACTGTGATCCCCGACGATCGCCTGGTTTCAGAACATCAGATAAGACCGCGAGTAGCCAGTTCGATTATTGGACCTTTCCTACCCCCTCTCCCTCTTAAAGCCAGCGCCATCTTGCTAAGCTCATTCCGTCAGTTAAAGACTTCAGTTTCCTTGATGATCTTTTTATTGGCAGAGATTTCTTTTTAGTCATCGTTCGTTGTAGCCGCCATCAAGCAGAGGCAGCAGCAGGGACAACGTCAAGCGATGTACTTTACCAGCATGTCCTAGGGTGGTAGGTCAAACTAGAGAAAACAAGAGCTACAAGAAAACAAGCCAAAGAAAAAAAAGAATATTATTGTAAAAAACAAAGCTTATTTAAGGGAAAGAACCACTAATTATTGCCATTGATTTCAAGATGGCAGGGTTTAGCCCCCTTTCTGCTATTATGAAACAAAATTAATTAATTACTACTATCGGATATATTTAATTGTTTATTTTTATTGATTTGTATATTGTCGTCGATTATGAATAATTATGCGAAACGGATTGCGTGGCGCTTAATTTGCGTTGTAATAAGGATAATAAGTGAAAATTAAGATTTTGTATTAGAAAATAAATTCGCCTTTGCATTTTATTTATAGTACAAAGTACAAAATCACTGTCAAATTAACTTTACAAGCCATCTACAGTAGATAGTAGTTTTCCAACAAAAAGTTGATAAACATTGAGATCTTTTAGATTTACTATCGACTAGCAAATATCGTTAAAGTAAATTAAAGTATTTGAACTTCTTGTTTTGGTTAAAATTCGGATTATTATTACATTTTTATTAAATGAAAGCTGACAAAGCC
Organism: Biomphalaria sudanica; assembly: GCA_036873155.1. Lineage (NCBI taxonomy): Eukaryota > Metazoa > Mollusca > Gastropoda > Planorbidae > Biomphalaria > Biomphalaria sudanica. The sequence goes on along the minus strand of JAZGLO010002645.1, from coordinate 2,490,981 downwards.
GTTTCGTTTTGTTTTTTTAATCGCGAGTAGGATTGGCGTTTTCCATATTGAATGACACCCAGTGTCACGTACACTGTATCTATATTTAGCTTGTCGGCAGAATTTTAGCTACCTCGGGGAAATTTTCTATCACGCAGCAGGATCATGTTTGGAAATAAATATGATTGGTTTAAAGTATTAATTATTGTACATTGAGCTGCATTTATTGGTTGGCATTGCAACGAGGGGATGTTAGACACGTGACAACGCTATACCCGGAGGAAGATTCTAGATTGACGCGAGAGTCGTGCGGAACGTGTTAGGATTCAGATGTATATTTTACATTATTGTGTAGATCATTTATTTAGCAGAATTATATTTATTCTGTTCTATTCAAGTACATTTAACCATTGTAATTATTTGTGAATAGCTTTTCCAAGTTTTGAATTAAAGCATTTGTTTTAGACGAAGAGAAGTTTCTTCATTTAATATAGTAACATACTTCTAGATGATCCTCTTATCAACTGGCAACATTCTGAATGATCGTATTATCAACTAGATCTAGCTACTTTTATAAGACCATCTTATTAAAAGACGATTTCAAGATCCTCGGCAATTACGATCATTGATTGTGCTTCAACGTGACATCTTGACATCAAGTTTGATTGTAACATCTAGCACTATTGATGATCGTAACACCCAGAAATGACAATTTTGTCTGTTTTAAGGAGATCTGCATCAGTTTTCAGAAGATTTTTAATAATTTCAGATTTTTCATGAATTTTGTTATATTTTTATAATTTCAGGAAACTTCCAGCAGCAACCCTTTAATAATGTTAATAAGTTAAAATGGTTTAATTTAATAATTTACACCTAAAATTTGCATCGCGCGGGGCCTATGAAAGTGCGGGGCCCACTGCGGCCGCATAGGTTGCAGTGGCCTAAGACCGGCCCTGACTGTAGTGACCGTACAACCGTACAGCAAGGTGATGCGAGTCTACCAATACAGAACTCTTATGAGATGTAAGAGAAGCCAGGCAATGGAATCAGACTGATGTTCACATTGAACTGGAGAGCAAGTGGCACAGACACAAAGGGACATCTCAGATGTCTCAGTCACACGCTTAGATTTACACACACTCACACATTTACACACACACATACACATTCACACATATATTTATATACACACACACATTCAAAACTATGCTTCAAGATGATGGTTCAAAATAAAAACTGATAGCCTGCAGGGCGAATGTAAGCATATAATATGATGTCATTGAAACAGGCACCAAGAACCGCAGGTGCAATGCTAAAACAGCCCCACCACTTATATTGTGTTTTTTTTTCATTGGTTCTAAACGAAATGGAGATCCTAAGTACACAAGAACAGGTTCTAGTTGAATTCAGTCAACATTGCCCTTTCATGATCTCCCTAATACTCTAGATAACGATCATTGGGATGTATAAAACCTCTCAAGTTTTAGGAACAATTGTAGGCCTAAAATTACACATTTTTTTAATAGTAGCAATAACAAAACTAGCCCAATGAAACTTTACAATTGACCTTTAACTTGACTCAAAATACGCAAACAATTTCTCACCGTGAGCACATTAGAGGACTCACTCCCTCTCAAATTTTCCTAGCAACCATTGTTTATTTATGGTTACTAGGGCTCCAACATATTTATTACTTATAATAAAAAATGAAAAATAATGAATGTCTGAAATCTGAGCAAGAAACTATTAATAAAGATATCTTTGAAATTGTGGGGAAAAAAAAGAAAAAGAATCATATCCATTTTTTAAAAAGTTATTATATACACCTCAGCAGTTATAAATAAATTAATGCAGGAATTAAAAGTCATTTTTGTACAACTAAATTAACAAGATCATTAGTTTGTTTGTTTGTTTTCAAAGTTTTCCGAAAATTACGTTTTGTCGACACTACTTCCAAAATATTGCTCTATTGATTTCACATTTTCCAAATTTATTCCTTTATGTGCAGGGCTTTTAGCAGATTTAAAGCAATATTTTAAATTGAAAAGTTTTACAATTTTAAGCGGCCCCCGAAAGGGGAAAAAGACGCAAATAGTTTTGTGTGGCCTGTCTGTCCGTCCGTCCCGTTTAGATCTAAGAAACTAGAAGAGAAAATGAAAATCGGACTTCATGATATTTTAGATCATTTAAAGTTCTGATGCAATGGCTACTTTTTCTTTTCCGAAAGTGAACCATCTTATTTTTAAAATTATATATGCAAGCATATTTTTCAAAAAATTACACCACTTTTCAATAAAAAACTTCAGGGGAGGTTACTTTTTTTTAACAGGTCACGGACTTCTTCATTAATAATCATGGGTTATAGCGCCACAGGGATGGACGGACGGATGTATCAATTAGTAGGGATAAGACATGTCATTAAATGTGTAATGGATCTAGACTAACAACAATAAATCTGTGCGATCAGAAATATGTTGACCAATTGTGTTTGTTTAGCGCTATTTCATGCCTTTAGCTTACTCGCTACGCTGTGATCCTATCACTTGTCTGGACCAGTTGAGACAGGGGGGGGGGGGGGGGGAGAGAAGAAAGAAGGAGGCACCTGTGTAACTATTACCGTGATCACTTTTTAAATGCATATATTTTTTTATATTTTTTTTAAAGTTGAACGACCTGAATTTGAACTCGAGAGCTCTAGCCTCCTCAAGTTGATATAAGCTTTCTAAAAAACTTAGTGTTATATCTTGAACATTCTGCTAAAGTCCCTTGAAGCTACACTGCAAAATATCAAAGCTAACTGTCAATTAGAAATTGAGTAATCAATGTTAAGAATATAGTATATTGGCCAGTATTAAGGCGGCCATATTTGAACCTACTTAGCATACAATTTTCAGATTTTCGATTCACAACATAATACCAAGTTCCCATTAATGCATCAAAATAGAAATAAATATTCCTAATTGAAAATAACAAACATTAGGGTCCTATTCGGGGGGGGGGGGGTACCTAAAAACATATGCATTTTCCCTTGCAAATTAACCCAAAGAATGTGGACCTATTGCTTTAAGGTCAAGAACCGCAACCAATTGGGACAGCTGTTTATTGATGTTGTGCAATACGAAATATAAACAGGCATTGATCCAAATATCTGGTGGACACATTTAGTCACCTCCATCATTACTGGGCAAACGAGGAGAGAAAAAAACATCAGATTAATACAAATCAAATCAAACTAAAAAATCAACTAACTTCACTTGAAGCAATCAAAGAAACACGATCACGCAGACACACGTACACACACACACGAACATTTCGTCCCCCAATCAATTGAGAAGAAAGGAAACTTCAAACGTGAAATCCACTGTTTACCCAATTGGGAGAAGAAGAGTTGGAGAGTGACAAAGAATAATTTCTTGTTTTCTGTTGAGCCCAACAAGGTCTGTCAACGAGGGGGGGGGGGGGGAGAGATTCAACTGTACAAGTTAAATACACGCTGGAGGAGCAGCCACGGAGAGATGGCGCTAGTGGTGTTATCTGTCCTTTAGTGTTAGTTTGTTCCGCACCCTTTAGACTTTTGACAATGAAATTATGAAAAAATTGTATCGAGTAAATATCTAAAGCTTGTACAAGTGCATCTCATTCCTGGATTGGGGACATTGTTGTATAGGCTCCAAGACTTGTTGCTCTTGTTCTAAGATAAGATAAGATAATTTTATTGGTCCAATCAAATGGAAATTCATTTTGACTACAATTGACCACCTCAGTGTAACTACAGTAACAATAACAATATAGATGCGAACAACATTCACAACTAGCGTTTTACCCCTCAGGCACTGCGCACCCTTGTAACAACTACAAATGTAACAATTATTTCTAGGCGCCGTGACAGAATCAGTTACAACTTCAACATCAAACTGAACCTTGTTTGTTTATTTCTCGCTGTGCCTATTTAAGTTTCTAGAAGTCTAAATCACGTACTTATAAATGACCAGACTCGTTTTGTTTTGCTCTACACAACGTGAAAAGTCTCTGGAAAGCAGACAATCGAGCCTTAAGTTCATTAATATGTGTGTAGAATGAATATTAAACAGGGTGTATTTCCAGTTCTTGTTCTGCGGCTAGTCCTGCTCAAGACAATGGGTTAGGCTTGATGGCATGCATACTGATCAGTTTCTGGAAATACAACCCGACCCAAATATCAAATGTGTTAGAAAAGGGTCAGTATATACAATCAAACATCCCTCTGGCTATCTAGATAATAGGCTCGATAAAGCAAAATAAGGAGTTTGAAAAAGTTAAAAACATATTCCCAAAGGCATTCTATAGATTGCCCAATTTCAAGGGTGGATCTTTTATAATGCCAGTAATTTTTTTTCTTTCGATACATATCTCCAGTGGAGGCAGCAACTGATTTGTTCAAAATTGGAGAAATGTTTTTTGCACTTCATAGCACTTACTTGTCAATAATACAACAAAACCCACGAAGCCGTCATACAGATCATATATATATATTATGGAGGGAGAGAGAGAGAGAGAGAGAGAGAGAGAGAGAGAATTATTTTAAAAGTTGAATAAGAACATTGCTTTTTTTTTTTTTTTACTGAATTCAGATTTTTATCTTGTTCCTGATGACCAGTTCCATCTAGCTCTCTCTCTATTTTCTGGCGCCTTTAAGGTTACACTCACATTTCTGGCAGCTTTTCAAACTGAAGCCTACTGTTTCTTAATGCTCGCTCTGATAAATGAAAACATTAGGAACTTGTATTTCTGGTTCCAAAAACAAGTCAAGGTGCCCATACCCAGGCAGCGTATCAAGCGTATCAAATCGTTTAGCCCATTCGTGCAGCTAACCTCAAACAAGTCAAAGGCAATATTGGAACATTGCTAAGCTCTCCATATGTCGTATCTATTGGACACCATACACTATACATGCATGTGGTACTATACTATCAGCATGATCCACTACTTTTGCAGTGACCAGAACTGTACCGTGACGTAGTGAACACTGTCTAGTAATGTGCCTGGAGGCTGGAACAGAAAGCTAACGTCTAGATCAGTTCACTATACAAGTCTTCAGGAGATCTGAATGCTAACACTTAGTCATCTTAGTTACCAGTGTAGGAGAGAGACAGTCCTTCCCATTCTTTGCTTTGTTATGTAACACACACACACACAGACTAAACACACAGAGACAACATCTCTTCAGTTCAGATACAAATAAATTCACAAGAAAATGTTTCTATCTGTGCATCCAAATGTTTTAGTCTCATATTGCACTCCTCTCTCTCTCTCTCTCCGTCTTCCTTCCTTTCTGTTCACATGGCCATACCAAGTATCTCAAGCAGTTTATTGGAAAATGCATTGTTCCAAACTAGAAACAAACTGTGGTCACTTGTTTTTTTTTTGGTTTAAAAAAAAGCAAGCAAAATATAAATAAAAACTTTGTTTAAAACAAAGCTAATAGTGAATTTAGGGAGAGAACCGCCGATCACTGCCATATCTCAATATTTCATGTTTTACCTCCATCTTTTCTAAATAAAACAAAATTAATAAATGACCACTTATTGGTTAACTAATTAGTTAAATTTTGACTGATTCTCATCGACAATGGCTAATTCTGAGAAATTTCAACTTTATTCGAGAATGGTAAGTGGGAGACAGAAAAAAAAGTGTGAATCCACCCAGACAGACAGGCGGACTTGTGAGTTAATAAAAGCTTTGTAATAAATAAATAATCTAATGTAATCTCTCGATACTTTCCAGCAAGAGCATGTCTATAACGTCAAGCAGTCCCTTGACATGGGGTGTTTATCTATTATGATGCTGAATCTATCTGATAAAGGATCTCCATCGCGCCAGTTCTCGCTTCCCTTGCTACAGCTGAGAACGATAGTATTTACAATCTGTAGGGTGAGAACTTTGAAACTGCGTAATAGGGCGTGCTGACCCAACATTAGCTAACAATGACTACAAGAAAATATTTTTAAAAAATCTTTTTTCAAAGAATTCCGCACTTACAACTATATCTCTCCATAATGTAGAAGTTATTTCTCTTATTCGATTCGAACAAAATAATTAATTACCAATAATCAATTTACTAGTGGATTATGTTTTAACTGATTCACGTTTTGTAATAACTAATTCTGTAAAGTGTCCACATGATCACAGAATGGGTGTGGACGAATTCAATTATCTAAGGGACGAAACCCTACACATTTGGCCGTATCTGTGAATACTGGAGGATTAATTTCCCATGTTGGTATCAAACAAGTCAATTAATTACCAGTCATTAATTGACTAATTGGTTACTTTTGTTTATTGCTTCATGTCTTATCTATGTCAATAAATACTTGTGCCATGTTTCAACTTGATCCGAGACTGGGTGTGGGAGAAATAAAGTGACCACACTTGTCACAAGACAGACAGAGTTGATAGAAGCTTTGTAATAAGAAAACAAATTTGAATGAACTCTCTACGATAAGAGTTTAAAATAAATAAAATTATTACATTCAAAAAAAAATTCATCCACATAAAAAGATATCTGTAATAAACTTATCCATATACTAATCTTTAGCTTTGTTGTTGTTGTTGGATATTCCACACTAGTAGAGGGGAAGCATAGGATGCTTCAAACACGAAACAACAAGTGAAAGTAATCGAATTTAAAATTCGAAAAGTGAAACATGAAAGTAATCGAGTTCTAAATGTGAAACCTTTTAGAGGTGCATAAAATAATCGAGTTCTAAATGTGACTATTGCTCTGGAGATATCCAAAAAAGGATAGTCAAACCCATGTACTCTAGGTTTAGAGATAGAGTGTGAGAGAGACTGGTACAAAGATATAAACTAGAAGGACAAAGTAATGAACGGCACGCGCTCCCCTTAATGAGCCTTGGACAAGAAGGGACTGGTCAAGTGGTTTGGCTGGTCAATAAAAGGGACATCTAAGGTCAGTGAAATGTTGAGTGCACGGTGGGACAGACTGATTTCTCTGGTACTTTACAGATCTATCATGCATGCTTCACAATTGAAACTATTTCCAATGATTTCATTTTTAGTTTCAGACAGCCTATTATCCTGACAAGAAAAAATCTTTAATATATTTGGACATTTCACAAATAAATCTATTCAACTCGTAATTTCCTGGAAACCTGGGTGGACACAAGTCTCAAAAACGGCTCAAACGATTTTCCAAGAAATTTGACAGTTGATGTTTATAGCTGGGAAAAGAACGACTAGCTCTTTGGTCACAGGGGAAAACTCTAGTTTGACGTTATACTTTTTCAAAATATAAAAAAAAAATAATTTGGCTAGAGGACTAGAAAATATTTCTCTTAAACAGACTAAATGTTTTTTGGTCAGTAGTTACGCGTGTATGCATTATTCATTGATGAGTTAATTAAATAAGTTAATTTTCAGGACCATTTTGTGCATCGTCATCTAAATCTAGAGCTAAAAACCTATCATTGGAATAGAATAAAGTCTAGAAAATCTAGACATTCACTTTATTCATTCTCAGGGGAAAGGGGTAAAAAAATTTTTTTTTTAAATTCATTAGTAATTAAGAGCAGAATAAACGCTTTATATATTGTACAAAGGAGGTATTGTCTTTCTTTTTAAAATCATTTTTCAAAATATTTGTTTGTTTATGTTCTTATTGTTCCTTCTTCCATTTCAAAAGTTGTTGTTGTTGTTGTCTTTTGTTTTTGTATCAATGAAGCAGCAAAAGTGTTAAAGACTTTAAAAAATATATATTTATAGATACAATAGATAAGAAGTTGTTGTTTTTTAGGACAATCTCCTAAAATTATTATAAGAATGTTTGAAAGAACCCTTAGTAAAATATTAAAATGCATTTTATGTTTAGTTAGTTGTTCAAGATAAAGTCGTAAAGAAGATAAAACTAGATGTTTTTTTTCCTCATCTTGAGATCTCAACACAGACAAAAAATAAGTCTCTGCTATTTAGCTTTTTTTTCCCCCAATGTCTCTCTAAACATGCAGCCAATACATTAATGTCAGGCAGTGCTTGCCATTTGTTGGATGCTAGCGAATTTCTCACACACCAAATAAAAACAGGAACACTCGTTAAATGAAAGGCGAAATGAAAAGTGTTGGCCCAAAACTTGTCTAGTCCAGTTATTTGTTGGGCGTAGATGAATCAAAGTTGTTCTTTATAAAACAGTGCAACAGAAATTCTCCAATATCGGCTGGTGGTCAGTATTCTTAAGTTCATTCTTCTACCATCCAGGTGTTCTCATTCTTAAGTTCATTCTTCTACCATCCAGGTGTTTTCATTCTTAAGATCATTCTTCTACCATCCAGGTGTTCTCATTCTTAAGTTCATCCTTCTACCATCCAGGTGTTTTCATTCTTAAGTTCATTCTTCTACCATCCAGGTGTTTTCATTCTTAAGATCATTCTTCTACCATCCAGGTGTTCTCATTCTTAAGATCATTCTTCTACCATCCAGGTGTTCTCATTTTTAAGTTCATTCTTCTACCATCCAGGTGTTCTCATTCTTAAGATCATTCTTCTACCATCCAGGTGTTTTCATTCTTAAGTTCATTCTTCTACCATCCAGGTGTTTTCATTTTTTTAAGTTCATTCTTCTACCATCCAGGTGTTCTCATTCTTAAGTTCATTCTCCTACCATCCAGGTGTTTTCATTCTTAAGTCACACACGTGATCCTTCTGGACTCATTGAAGATTTTCTTTGACTTGCACATACTTTATATATACATAATATCTACAATTTGCATACACTAACACTCGCCGTTGTGGGTACCAGGAGATAACTAAAACACCAGAGTATACATTTCCAAGAAGGAGGAATGGCATGACGGTCTTGTTAATTTGGGCATTGCTCTAATACAGCGATACACAACCTAATTCGACCTGCGGGCCATTTTATTTTCCGACACTCATGTCGCGGGCCACATAACCGAAAAGTTACAAAACCGAAATTGACCTGAAACTTTTATTATTTTATGAGACACCCGTGGATCTAGTAATTACATTAATTAGTGGGATATTTTCTTACACGGAAAATGGCTTAATTTCTCTACTTAAAATGTGAGCCACATCTAGCTTTACCGCCGACTCATTTTCTTGTCTCTTTTTGGTAAATATTCTCATCTATTGGCCACATTTGTTTCATAATGCCGTTTATATGTTGTGTTTGTTCTTTAAACAGCAAAACTTTCTTTATACAATAAATATGGCGGCTTAGTTTCGTGGTCCACAAAAAGTAGACGTCAGATTTGACATTCAGTTGTTAAAGGTCGTTATACAAACCCATCAGAGACAAATTGAGGGCCCTAACACGGGCAAATATACACAAACCTTTTTTTTGGAGGGGGGGGGAGGGGGGAATTTATACACCTTGTGCCGACGTTTCGGCGGACCGGATTGAACCAAGTCGAGGGCCGGATCTGTCCCGCGGACCGTATATTGGGCATCACTGCTCTAATAGATCATAATGAAACAGTTTGACTTTAAATAGTGTGTATAGTTTCGAACTATGTTTAATGCGGACATGTTAGGTGTGCGTAGATGACGAAAAAAAATATTTCAATGAAACACTAGGCCTCACTAGGTTAGACTAGTACGTACAAAAGTACTAAATCTGGTCAGATCAAAAGTATTGTATAGTTAACTTAGCAGTCAGTTCAGTGTGTGGTGTGTGGAATGGTCTTACATAAACATACTATTTAAAGATAAAATGATTGTAATAGTTTGAGTGGTCACAACAAAAATATTAACAAAACACTTTAATAAGTATGAAGTTATTAAAGAAATAATTACTGATGAACCTAACCGGCTGCATGACAGTGACTTTGTAAGTTCCTTGATAAAGAACTGGGATCTGGATGACGATTGCTGAAGTCAGACTCAGTAAAACTGGTACCGATTCCAACGCTTCTTTGAAAAAGAAAAAGCACCAAGAAATATAGTCTAGAAGAGAGGGGAGAGAACAAGAGAAAGACAAAAAAAAAGATGGGAGGCAAGTTGAATTATCATGTATAGTGTCGACTACAGGCTTTATTACTCGAGTTATCTTCTCCTGTGCCATCCTAAAACATCCCCAGGTTTTTATCTGTGACGCTGCCGCCGTAGGTTGTACGTGCCACAGGGCGTGCCGTCATCGGACTGAAGCTTTGCTGTGGAGGCAGGGGGAGGGGAGGCGGAAACGAGCTGTGCATAATGAAGTCGAGAGGTCAACCAATAAATGGCTGTAGGTAAACACAGCACGATGGGAAGGAGATGGTGCTTGGGCTTATTGTGTGTCTACTCTACCCAGTTCAGACTCAAGAAATAATAACAAAACAAAACTTTCAAGGAGTTTTTTTTCTTTCCTTTCCCATCCTGGGATACAGTATTGCAGTCACATATTCAATTCATACATTATACAAAGTAATCTGTATATACTGGATGTTTTTCATACATTGCGGACAAATTATAAATAGCCAGCTTTCTGGTGTATCCGGTGTACAAAATATAGAAAGTGTTGATAACCTTTGTTTTTTCTTACAAGGAGGTCAATGAACAGTTTTTGTGCACATAGTAAAAAACTGAAGAATCAACTGTTCAAAGCACAAAATCATTTCAATATGGAGCAAGCATTAGACTTTCTCGAACTTGAAACATTTCAAAACAAAAACAAGGTTACAAAAGACAGTTTGTGTGGAAACACAAACTCAAAATCGGCCCCCGAAGTGGTTCACCCAGGCAGGCTTCAATATTTTCAGAAAGAACATCCGAATGAAATTATATCAAAGACAAATGAGAGATAAGAATGGAGAAAGAAGGTTAACAGATCTTGTGTAGTGCCCCAGCGGTCCCGCAGATCAAAGGATAGGTGAAAGTGAATCTAAAGTTAGATGTGAACCTGGCCTAACTAGTTCCCCTTTCAGACCTTGTGGTCTATAGGGCAGATGATGTAAAGTTCATCTGTTTTTTGTGGCCTACGGTTAACGAGGGTGTCATGTAGCCAGCACAACGACCAACCGCCTTTACTTTTCCAGAACTAATGACAGGTACCCATTAGAGCTGAGTGGACTCAGAGGCGCCCAAAGATTCCAAAGTTGAAAAATCCCAGTCTTCACCATAATTTGAACCCGGGACCCCCGGTTCGAAAGCCAAGCGCTTTACCGCTCAGCCACCGCACCTCCCCTGGCCTAACTGATGTCTTATAATTGATCTAATTGTTTTGAAAAGGCTCAATCTCTTATTCGAATCCTCAAAAAAAAAAAAAAAAAAAAAATTCGCATTAAAAAAAAAGGTTTAGGAAAATGAAGTTTACAAGATTACTATTCGTTTTTAATTAGGTCTAACTTATAATGCATACTAATTAGCTTTTTCTCTTTTAAAAAAACTGCTTGCATAACTGATTTAAAAAATTAATTTTTTTTTTGCTTTCAGAAAAAAAAAAGGAGCCGTTGCATCAGAACTTTGAATGGTCTAAAATATTGTGATGTCGGATTTTCAATATCTTTTCTAGTTTACGAGATCTAAACGGGACGGACGGACAGACGGTCAGACATTTCATACAAAACTAATAGCGTCACAAGATGTGCAACTAACTAGCTGGAATAAAGGAGATTTCATGCCAAAATCAACACTTCCAATCATATTTCAATTCTTTTGTAGTTGGCAACATTGAGGCTCAATTAGCGTACTTAACATTGTTTAATTATATCTTGAAACTTTCAATAGAGATAAAAGTACAACTCGTTTTCAAAACTAGATACATTTGCGCATCAAATATAGAAGTGTGTGCTACATGTGCGTTGTTGTATTTATTTTGAGTATTTTGAGGACAAGTTATCCAAAGATTTGGTGTAATAGATATGGTGTGTGCATGAACCTCGTTCAAACATAATATAAAGAAATCATGTTTCAGTTTTAAAAGTTTCAACGTCTGACTGTAGCGAGGATATAGATTATTTCTCTCCAACCTAAATGTCATTCTAGTGACTACAACCACAAATGATAAAACTTCTTTCATTTAGACAATAGAATTTGTAAACAAAAGCAAGCGGAAAGAACTAAAATGTCATAATCTTTTACCAATGGCAGTTCAGTTTCCAGACTTCAAGTCTGACAAAAAAAAAACAATCTACAAATCAGAAAACACTCAGACACTAACTGTGACAAGAAAACTAAGCCGCTAGAACAAGTCTTTCCTCTCTGGAACAACACGAAATATTGCTGAATGACAAGTTGAAACACCCCACCCCCAGACTTTTGGCTGGAATGTTGGCTTTATGAATGCGGCAGAAATAAATCTGTGCCGACTGCTTAGCCCCAGAGGCGAGCAGCAGGGTTCGATAGAAGAATGGCCCATCGTCAAAAGGTCTCCAAAAAAAAAAAGCTAATCAGTTACTGAAAAGGACTAGACTTTAGGCGTCTTCTTTTCATTGGAGTTGAACACTTGTACTGTAGGTGGACAGACTGTCCAGCGAATCAGTGTTAAACATGACTCCATATATTTTAACTGCAACACATACTAGGGAATGATCTAACAGAAAGAGAAATGCTAAATGATGCAATGTAGTTTATTGCCCTTGCTCAGTTCAACAATTTGAGCGTTGGAAGAAAACGTTAATGAAGTTCGTAGCGAGATGAGAGGCGTATCAATTATCTGTCCCCTAGTACTAGATTAGTTGTGTTTACTTTGATAGTACTAAATAATGGTCACAAAAACTGGAGGAATTGTGTGTATCTAATGAGTCAAGGTTCAATCTACAATCTGATATATACCGGGCGTTGGCCTATTGTCCCATCTTGTCATGGCCACACCAAATAATAAACCGATTGTGTATTTGTTTTTGTTTGCTATTTCATCTCAAAGTTTTGTTTATTTTTGTTACATTAGGATTAGATGACTCAAACAAAATAACCTTTTTTTGTTACAAAGCTTCTATCAACTCACTCTGTCTATCTGCTAAAAAGTTTGTACGTGTTATTTCTCCCACAACCAAATCTCGGATCCAGTTGAAATCTTGCACAATTATTTCTTTTACCTGACAACACAAGAATCAATTAAAAAAAAACAAAAAACAATAAGTTAATGAATGAACTATTGATAATGAATTATTGTGTTTGGTATCTCGAACTTCGAATACAGGTCGTTCACTTTTTGCTATAAATACTTTTAAAAAGCGATCCCCCAGATAAAGAAAGTAAAGCTCCCCTTTCAGACCTTGCGATCTATAGGGCAAATGATGTAAAATTCATCTGTTTCTTTTGCCCACGGTTAATGAGGGTGTCATGTAGCCAGCCCAACGACCAACCGCTTTTACTTTTCCCTAACTATTGTCAGGTACCCATTACACCTGGGTGAACTAAGAGGCGCCAAAAAAAAATAAAAAAAAAAAATAAAAAATCCCACTCATCACCAGGATTCGAGCTTGGGACCCCAGGTTCGGAAGTCACGCGCTTTAGTGCTCAGCCACCCAGGCTCAACCAGATAGTCAGTTTTCTCCCCAACTCCACCCCTGAACAACTGGGCCAGACAAGATCATAACGTAGTGAAAAAGCTAAAACCCACGAAATAGCTTCACAAAAACAATTGGCACAACTAGTTCTAATCGCACAGATATATTGTTGTTAGTCAATATCTATTACACATTTAAATAAATGAAATATCTATTGCACATTTAGTTCAATGACAGATTCAAACTAATTGACACAACTACACTTAATATTAGCTTTGTTGTTGTTTTTTTTGTTTTGTTTTTTAAAGTATTTTTTTGCTATTTCGCTTGTTTTTTGTTGTTTTGTTTTGGTTCAATGTTACAAGTATGATACTTTGAGCCAGGCTAGTCACAGAGTGAAGGGACGTGAGAATTCGTGTACAATTAGAAACATCCTTAGCGAGACGTGGCCGCCAAAAGCTTATACTACAGTACAGAGTACACCAGTCTAAGAAGGGAACTGACTCTAAGTACTATAGGAAATGACTTTAGTCTCTGAATACACTAAGTACTATACGAAATGACTTTAGTCTCTGAATACACTAAGTACTATACGAAATGACTTTAGTCTCTGAATCCTAGAAGTGCTGAAATTATATAAACACATATCTAACACAACTTCATTCATTCCACAAGGAAATGTTTGAAGGCCATGAACCAACTAATCATCAACTATTTGCCCTACATCCCTTGAAACCTTACAGTAGAGACCAAGTTCATGGTGGTAGAATAAAATACTATAGGTTTTTAAAGCAACAAAACAAAAGATGACATTGCAAACTCATGAGATGTGGCCATGACAATACAATAGCCCGTACTTCTTAAGGTAGAAAGTGGGCTCATTTTGACATAATGCTACGAGAATCATAATTGACCATAAAGGTCCTTTTTTTTAGACCTTCTTCCAAGTCTTCATTAGCCACACAGCAGAATGTGGGCGGAATAATCTAATTTTCTGCACGAGCGGACTTCTTTTCTACAACGCGGAGTGATAAAAATGTGAGGAAAATTGGAGCGCCTTCACTGACTTGTAACTGATCCAGGACATTAAACCAAATGAGATGCCTGGAGTCCTTTAAATGTACTTCCAAGGCAAGCGTTGATCAGTATTCACTGGTTAATTAACTAAAATCTAGATTTAGAATCGGTAGTTGGAACAGCCTCTGAGACCACACCAAGTTACCAAATATGGGATTAAAAAAAGTAACTCAATTTTGGACAAATGTGCATTATAGAGTCGATACATAGTGAATCTGATTTCTACAGGCTCATTCTATACAACTCAAACGAGCAGTAGATTTATTAAGTCTGGAGCTTGTAGCGGATGATTGTATATATTAAAGGTCACGTCCATATGTTCAAACTATAACAACACACCAATGCCCCCCAATGGTTTTCTTTGTCTACACATGGCACTGATTTCAAAGTTCTTCTTTCACGTTCATAATTCTTGTGCTGTTCATTGGATGGACGAATTAAAAAAAAAAAAAGATAAAATAATCTCATGAAACTGCGTTTTCAAAGTGAAACTACTTTGCGCTACATCCGAGGTAACTCTAGTATACTTTGAGTTGTTATTATATTTTAGCGTTTGAAGAATAAAAAGTATATGTAGAATTATGTCCCTTCAAAATATCTTCTATACACAAAAGATGTTCAGGGACGAATCCCAACGATATGGGGCGCCGTGTCCAGGTCTCCTTTGAGCAGGAGTTTGTCCAATACTAAAAAAGCTTTTATTAATGTAAGGCCTAGTGCTTGACGGGTCATCGCCCCATTGCTACTGGTTTAGCACAGCTCAAGGCAAGCTTCAACTCAGGCTGCCCCCTCACTAAGGGGTCGGGGGAGGAAACAGTAACACGTCCTCCTGTCCTAGACTTGACAAAATCTGATTGGACAAATCGGTTATTGAAGCCACTAGTTCTTGAGAGTAGGGTTTCTTGCAGGGCTATTAGGAGAGGATTTGATCCCTAACTTGCAGATGATGACCAAGAGAATTATAACCCGATGTCTGCTAACAGATAGACAGTGGAAGGATGAACAAAGCAATGTTTCAATGAACAATGTGTACCCACCAGGTCTAAACTGGTCTCTAGGTACAAATACTACATATTTGCTGCAACTCGATTTTTAAACGTATCTGATAGGATTTTGTTGTTATGTACCAGTGCTCTGGTTGCCTGGTCTCCTTCGAGATAATGATTGTAAGTAAGGGTTAACCTGGTTGGACATAATTTTATCCTTAACAAAACTGTTTCCTTTCCAACACCATTAAGACAGGATTTCCGTCTTGCTCCTAATAGACCCGGAAGTGGCCGCTCGTTTTTTTTACGAGAATTACGATTACGTTTGAGCGCAAGCTTCTACCAACTTAGCCGTAGTGACGCCTCTGTATCTGATCATTAACAATAAATATCGTTACTTTTTTTTAATGGTATCACCAACAAGTATCGATCGGACAAGACTAATCTGTGCAATACCAGCCAGTTTTAAGCCTACGATCTGAGTGAGTGCTCAGCCCGGCCTCAGAACAACTTTAGAGGTGTGAACTGTGAAGACATCAAAGCCCAGTTCCACAAAGTCCACTTATCAACCCCCTCCCCAATCCCCAAAAATAAAAAAAAAGCAAGCGTGACCTATGACCTGACCGGATATGAGAGTCGTGGAGACTTCCTATCGGAAACAGAAAATGGCCGCTCCCGGGGACAATAAAATGACAGAAGTTTGCGGCGTTGCTTGCTTTCTTCATGTCAGGGCCATAGTTTCAGTATGCACTCATGGCAAGGAATAGTTCATACACAAAGAAGTCATCAGCCGTTATAAACAATCAGAACAATGAAAACTTGTAAAACAATAGACTTTTGAAGCAATGTCTTTCTTGAAAACAAAGTCTAGCATCCCCATTAAGAGACTGTAGAGAACGATGTCATACGTTTCATTGAACTCCAATCATAATGATCTGAAATCCGAACACATTGCTTTGCATTAGGAAATATCAGCGATTCATTTCTAGTCCTTCTTTTTAAAAAGTTCAACAAACAAACAAAACAAACTGTTTACGTAACTTTACAGTTTTTCTCCATCTCTAAACCTTTCCGGTCTTAAGTTTGGTTGCTCGCGTCGTTAAAACACGCAGGATTACGCATCTCAATATTACCAGATCAAAAGGTCCCGACAATTGTTTATTTGCTCTAATAATAAACAAACAAAAAGTCTTTCATTTCTTCCAATCCTACAGTCCTACATCATGGGACATCGTGAGATGTCACAGTTCCCCTTCAATGTGTGCTATAGAATTGTTTAGGGTTCAAGGGGCCGGAAAGGCTGATTTAAAACAAACAGTTCTTCGATTCACATTCATAAATACTTACACTGTCTCTAGGTACAAAATAAAAGAATATTTACAGACAGAACATAAATCCAAAATATTACGAAATAATGAAGTATATTTCAAACTATATGTGAATGTTGGAGAGTTTAGAAAAATAAAAACATTGACAAAATTAGGTTCCAATAGTAAGTACATCGAATGTCTCTCCACTTGTAGACATGTGTGACTTAGTACACATTAGAAACAACAAAAGAAATGGATCTACTTTGTATTAAAATCTCATGCGTTTTGACGGCTTGGCCTTCAGTTATTTCCCTTCGAAAAACAAATCTACAGCCTCGGTTATTTCCCCTCTAAAATGTTGCTGTCCAAACAGGCATTTATTTTTCAGCCTCATAAGACCGTGTCAATAAATCATAGCTCGCCGGAAATCTAATTCTATATGTAGACAAAGCTTGAACACACGCAAACGTTTTCCCATCGAGTAATATTTAATGTAGCTCTTGCTATGAGTGACTATAAGACTCACTCTAAGTGAAGTGGTCCCTATAAGATTCTTACACATTGGGTTTCAAGTTTAAAGAGATAGAGAATCTACGTCCTTTCTTCAGTAACTCACTAACATGTGTCACCATCACCTAGTGAGTCGGTGTCCCCTAAGAGAAGTAAGCCCCAGTATTATCTTACTGACCGCTAGAGATAAGAGAGTGATGTGTGTGTGTGTGTGTGTGTGTACTTGTTGAACATTTACAACAATTAGGAGTGGAGTGGAGGGGGGGGGGGGGGGTTGAGGGGGACATTAAGACTGAGCAAAAGGTTTTAGTCAATGACAATTTTAAAAACATTTCAAACATTTTAAAACCTGTTACTGAGCCGGTCTTACCACTAACCCAGTCTGTTCTGTCATAGACAGTTTATGTTTTGTAGGACAACCCGTTTGTTCTGACTTTAAAAAAAAATATTGAATCGATCGGGATCGAATTACCATTGCACCAATTTGATTTTAATATTATGGCGAAACTAGTTCTGGTTTATTTATATATTACTTGAGCTAAGGATGAGTGCTTGATAATTCATTCTGTTCTCCATAGTAACTTACATGACGAAAAGTGTTGATTCCTTCATCAAACGTTTCCTTTTAATGATGGTCAGAGAAGACAAAGCACTATGGAACAAATGAATGTCGAAGAACTTACTTAGTCTGGGCCAATGCTGGACCACAACTGGACTTTAAAAAAAACAACAACCTCTGGTTCTACTTGAGCTAAATGTGTCTTGCTGCTAAGCCCTTACACAAAACCAAACGCATGCCTCGTACTTCACTTCTTCTCTAAACCTTTTACTTGGACCGGTCTATTTTTTGTTTCAGTCCTTCATTTTACAGCGAAAGTTGTGTGTGTGTGTGTGTGTGTGTGTCTGGTTGTAGATGTAGAATAAAGCCAAAGGTCGAGGTCCGAGGCACGTCTGTAGAGCGTTCAAGTAACAGATCTAATGAGTCTCTCTGGCTGTAAGCTAACAGTGAGTCGTGGACGGGCCATAAACCACGTGACAGGGCTCTAGATTAGAAAGTGCTCGATCGCCATAAAACTTCCGAAACACAAAATGAGCAGACTACGAGCTAGTAGGCGACAAGAGACATGTCTATTAGAAGGGAGATATTCTTCTCGGCTATTGAGCTGGAAGCCAAACTGGTGACTAGCCGTTGTAAGGAGGCCGCATTATCTCTTAACTTTCTTTTTTTTTTCTTCATGTGGCAGTTTCTCATGGTACACTTTTTAAAGTCACTCATCCACCATGTTCGAATTGCAGTGATCAGCCTTGCAATACGGCCAGTCAGATGGCTTACGCCTTACCTCTTAACACCTAATTGAGGACTTACGCTGGTACAAATTTAATTTCAAAATGTTGACAAGAGGATCTCTTACAAGGAGTCATTGCTTTAACATTGCATACGTTTGGGAGAGTTGTTGTCTGATACACTGTCAATGTGGTCAATGTCAGAGAGCTACAGTAAACATTGTGTAAACCTTTGTTGTAGCCAACAACCAACAATGTCTGTAAAGCGTTGATATTACTGACATTGTGCGAAAAGCGTTGAAATTACTGACATTGTGCGAAAAGCGTTGAAATTACTGACATTATCTTTAAAGCGTTGAAATTACTGACATAGTGCAAAAGCGTTAAAATTACTGACATTATCTTTAAAGCGTTAAAATTATTGACATTGTGCGAAAAGTGTTGAAATTACTGACATTATCTTTAAAGCGTTGAAATGACTGATATTGTATGAAAAGCGTTGAAATTACTGACATTGAGCGAAAAGCGTTGAAATTACTGACATTGAGCGAAAAGCGTTGAAATTACTGACATTGTGCGAAAAGCGTTGAAATTACTGACATTGTGCGAAAAGTGTTGAAATTACTGACATTATCTTTAAAGCGTTGAAATGACTGATATTGTACGAAAAGCGTTGAAATTACTGACATTGAGCGAAAAGCGTTGAAATTACTGATATGTATGAAAAGCGTTGAAATTACTGACATTGTGCGAAAAGCGTTGAAATTACTGACATTGTGCGAAAAGCGTTGAAATTACTGACATTGTCTTTAAAGCGTTGATATTACTGACATTGAGCGAAAAGCGTTGAAATTACTGATATGTATGAAAAGCGTTGAAATTACTGACATTGTGCGAAAAGCGTTGAAATTACTGACATTGTGCGAAAAGCGTTGAAATTACTGACATTGTCTTTAAAGCGTTGATATTACTGACATTGTGCGGAAAGCGTTGAAATTACTGACATTGTGCGAAAAGCTTCGAAATTACTGACATTGTCTTTAAAGCGTTGATATTACTGACATTGTCTTTAAAGCGTTGATATTACTGACATTGTCTTTAAAGCGTTGATATTACTGACATTGTCTTTAAAGCGTTGATATTACTGACATTGTCTTTAAAGCGTTGAAAATACTGACATTGTCTTTAAAGCGTTGAAATTACTGACATTGTCTTTAAAGCGTTGATATTACTGACATTGTCTTTAAAGGGTTGAAATTACTGACATTGTCTTTAAAGCGTTGAAATTACTGACATTGTCTTTAAAGCGTTGAAATTACTGACATTGTCTTTAAAGCGTTGATATTACTGACATTGTGCGAAAAGCGTTGAAACTACGGACATTGTGTGTAACGTGTTGAAACTATGGATACAGTGTGTAACGTGTTGAAACTATGGATACAGTGTGTAAAGAGTCGAACCTGGTGGTACTGTGAGTAAAGCGCTGAAACTACTGTCATTGTGTAAAGCATTGAAACTATTTCCTTTGTGTGTAAAACGCTGAAACCACTGCATTGTGTAAAGCGTCGAAACTATTGTATGTAAAGCGTTGAAACTACTGTCATTGTGTAAAGCAGTGATTCCCAAAGTGGTCTTAATGGACCCCCCAGGGGTCTACGAGGACTTCCAAGGGGTCTACGGAAGTGAAAAAATAAATTGGGGGTCTGTGACCTGTAAATAAGGGTCTACGATAGTGAATCTTAAGCATTAATGATTTGTAACCTAAGTTCATCCTTTGAATTGTAACTCTGTTATTCGAACGATTTTTTTTTTTATTTAAAAAATGTTAACATCTTATTTTAAATAGCTTAACTTTGTCTACGAAGCTATTATTGCACATGGCCTAGTTAAAAGAAATGTAGAAAGTAAAGTGTTGGTTATTAGACATTTGTCTTTAGTCTTTCCTTGTCGAACAAACATTTGCATATGTGATTTTTACGTAACAAAGTTTTAAGCTATCAAATCCCCTATGGTGGAACATCATTTGAGACAATGCCATCATGATAAAATAAACTGAGATTCGAAATACTTTCCCACACTTTAAGTTCAGAATAGACTCACAATAGAAAAAATGTTTGATTAAACATCACAAAAGAAAAGAGGTCTGTGAACGCCTTACAAAATTATTACTTAGGCCTATATCAAACTCTAGAAAATTGCACACTTAAGGCAAATAAGGCAAACCTGTTTTACACATTCCTATATCTGATATCATGATAAAAATTCTTCTAAGATCAAAATTCAAAGGTGTAATGGTCAAATGTATTAGGACAATGAAAGGTTCTTATGTAATTACTTGCCAGTTGCCAATGACATACTTTTAAAAAAAAAGCTGGACTAGTCAACGTTGTCCGATAATGTGATATTATTATCATATTTTCGTTTTGTTATGAATCGTGAAATCCAATAAGAACTGTTCTTTGCCGGAAACTTTGATCAATATCTCCTTCTCATTGAAGTATGATTGGTGTCGAAAGGCTTGTTTGACAATACTTTATTTTCTGAGTTCTTGGGTGCTAAATATCAAATTTAAAAGCGGGAATCGGGTGTAGTCGATTTAACAGACTTGTTTTATCAATTTCATTAGGTTGACTTGCAGCTACAAGATGATAATATAAATTTGTTCCAAATGAAGTCAAATCTCAGTGTTTCTTGTGAAGATATTAAATTAACGAACGGGATACATTTTCGCAATTTTCAAATTTACAACAGTCAATTATCATCTTATTGAGAAGTTATAATAATAAACCTAACTAAATTGAAGCCTAAATATGAACATTTTATTATCAAAGTTGTCCTTCTATAGGCGTTTTTTTTTTGTTTAGTCGATTCATGTAATACATATTGTTACGAATAAACAGTGACAGGTAGAGGTCAACGTGAGACCCCGGCGAGATGACACAGCAGCGAGTGTTCTCTGGAATCTACGTGTATAAATAAAGACAGGATGTGACTTGTCCTCACGTGATGCTCCAGAAGGTACTAGCAGTGTTTGTGCAACATTGGAGAAGCGATTAGGGACTCTATATAAACCTGAGAGATAATGTGAAAAGTCAGTAGTCGGTAGGGTCGTCGTTACTGTTGTCTACAGTGCGAGACAGTAGAAGAGAGATGTGTACGACTCGATGCAAGTTGACTAGGATAGAGTTAACTGGAGTGGACTACAGTCGTTAAGTCTTCACAGCGAACTACAGTGGTCTTGAGCCCTTACAGTCGATGTTAGACGTGTACGGCTCTGATTCGGTAGAGTTGAGTACGCCTCGGAACAGCTGAGTAGAGCGGAATACAGCTCGATGCAAGATGAGAAGAGATGAATTGCAACGAAGTATAGCTAACTGTAAACTACCAGATATTGTACAGAAAAACATATTTGAAGTTGATGAATCTTACAAAAAATGCAGGGGGTCTACCGAAAACTGGAAAACCTAGCAAGGGGTCTACGAGACTAAATAGTTTGGGAACCGTTGGTGTAAAGCGTTGAAACTATTTACATCGGTTTGTAAAGCGTTGAAACTGCGGTCATTGTGTAAAGCGTTGAAACTGACATTGTGTGTAAAGCACTGAAACTACTGTTATTGTGTGTAAAGCACTGAAACTACTGTTATTGTGTAAAGCGTTGAAACTGACATTGTGCGTAAAGCGTTGAAACTAGTGACACTGGGCGGAGAGAGAGAGTGAAAAACAAGTTATGCGCGTTTCAGCCGTGACCTAGCAACAAGTCTTAGACGTTGAGCGCATCAAGAGACAGGAGAAGAATATTAGATGAGTGGAAAATAAATGGGAAAAGAAAGGCGGTTTAAGTGGGGGGGGGGGAGCGCTGTACATCAAGATTAACTCGCATCCAATGCTCAGCTAGTGGACAGCTACTGGGTCCTTTTTTTTAAAAGTCTTCCAGCTTTCTTTCTCAACTGTCTACAGACACTCAAGCTAATTCTTTGGTTTTGTTGAGAACATTTCTTCTGTAATTTTTTTTTAAAAAGTTTTAGTGACTTCTTGATATGAATAATTGTTTGTTTGATGTGATTTCAGATCAACTTGATAAGCACACATCACTAATTCACAAGAGTCAAAAGAACTAATCAGTGCAATCCCAATAGTCTGATGACAAGAAGGTTGTTAGAGGACACAATGTTAATGTATGAATGCATGTCTTTGAATAAAGTTTTCCTTCTAAAAGTCTTATGCACGTAACACGCTCACCACCATAGACTTAAGTCTTCACACTTACATCGCCCCTGAGCTTGGATCTCACTCAGTTGACCAAGAAAAAAAAAACACTATCCCAGGTGGACTAAAAGAATGGACAGTGCCGACTAATGATCCAAATGGTTGGACACTGTACTTGCCACTTTGACTAAAAGCTATTTAGCAAGTAGCAGACCAGGGAAGATGACACCCCCGCCCCCCCCCTCTTTTTGTTTCTTTCGTTATCAGCGCTACCAGAGAGAACGTCATTCTTTTCAGGTACAATCTAATGTCATCTGAATGTATGCATTGACATTAGAACTCTTGCTCCTGTAGAGTCATGTTGTTAACACAAGCTCTGTGCCATGGTGTTTGTGAGGATGGGGAATGTTTGAAACGAACAGAAAACAAAATTTAAGAATCGACTAATGTATTGAAGTGACAGGTCAAGGTCAGCTCCCAATTGAAAGAGTTCTTTCCTTTCTATTCAACACGCCCTAGCAAAATTGGATGTCTGAACAAGGAAGCTAACTCAGTAAAACACCTACCTTATATACAGCTTCAGCTTCATTCCGTCCCCGTTGATCTGACGTGTCTGTTCTTGAAGTACATCTCTGCGATGAAGACTGACCTATTCGTTTGACATCAGCTCCGTCAGTAGTACCTAGTCCCTGGACACATTTCTTGACACTGTTGAATGAAACAAAATCACATGGTTAGAAAGAAAGTACAAGATAATTCAGAAAATTAGTTTTTTAGCATAAAGTGGTTTCGTGTGTGTGTGTGTGTATTGGCTGATGCACCTAACTAAATGTTGTTGGTGAAAGAGGCCCATTATTGGCCTTCATGTCATTTCACTTGTACTTTATATATCTGTACATTAAGTATGCAACCTGTCAACATTTCTGAATGTAAACATATAGGAATAAATAACAAATGTTTTTTTACAACTATTCCTCCCTTATGAAAGCTGATTAGTTCTCATTCACTGGCAACTGGGAAGAGGTGGCACTGGACAGATCCACATGGAGAGAGAGCATAATGGAAGGGTCAAAGATTGCAGATGTCATACACAACAGAAGCAGATAGAAAAGTGATAATGCAACGGCGCCTGGTGATTACATATGCCCAACCTGCGATTGCAGCTGTGTATCAAGAATTGTCCTGTTAAGTCAGACAAGAAGTGGCAAAGGGAAAAGATCGTCTCTCGAGACGTAAAAGTTCTCATTCTTTTTATTTCTTGTCATTTAGGATCGTAAGGAGTCTTTCTCGTGATCTGGCACAATTGGCAGTGCAGCTCAGTTCTTCAAATGCTCATTTATTCTATTCTATTCTTGACTGACTACAAAGAAACAGTTGAGTCGTGCAGAACTTCACACTGAAAACGTGTTAAAAATAGCTCAGTTTCAGTGAAATGTCCAGATTTCAGTTTCCACAAAATGTGTAAACTAATCAAATGAATTATAATCAAATTTACCATTATTTTGTTTTAAAAACAGAATTTCGATTTTGTGCAAATGTCTGTATCAGTCAATTAATAAGCTAACAAGAGTAGGTTCGATTTGCTGTCTGAAGCTACGCACACACATTCAAACACAAAAACAAGCAGTTTGTATTTGTATAATTGTTTAATCCCTAAACAGAAGTTAAACTATTGAAGACTTTATTCATGTTTCTTAAAATGGTACCGGTATATGATTATTTAAAAAAAAAGGTTTACAAATTTAATTGACCAGTTGCACATATTGTGATGGTAAAATCAAACTTTCCATCACGCTTTAAGCTTGTAAGAGTTACACGAGACAGAGAGTAAAGACAGTACAAAAGAAAAATGGGCATTTTGCTACGAGGCTTCTTCCTAAGCAAGAATGAAAGAGGTTGATCTAAACTCGAGAAGTTTATAAAACTAAACAATGGCGTCGAGATAATAAACGAATAATTGTGAGGTTGATTGAGCCTAGAAGAAATTATTACATTAAGTCAACACTTCAATCAGTTCAATTGTGGTTTGGTTGAAGTGTCGACTTATTTCTCTCCGAATCTCTTATAAAAGGAATCACTGTACTGGGAGAAACAACTTCTCTATTGAGACTCTTCAGTTTAACCTAAGTTATGCACGACTTATCATTTCATTGCTTTGATTACTGAGTCTTCGTTTCCAACCTGCGTTCAATTCAAATGGGAAAGTCAGTCATTGTGACCTCAACATGATCATGTGTTGTACCCACTCAATGTGACAAGTTCCACAGGGCTTCACATACGCAGTTAGTGGACTTGGTTCTGTATTTATTTGTTTTCAACATATCATGGCTATAAGAACGTTCGATGACTCCTAGGAACGCAGCAAGACCCATCCATTGAGCCCACAGTTTTCTACAGTACGACTTACTATGGACGGAATGTCAGCCCTACTTCAGAGGATGGGAATAAACAGAGTAGCCAGTGGCGTGTGGGGAACTGATTCCGTTCGTGCCGACACGAAGTTTCATTTCGTTTCGCGGCTTAGTTTTCATTGGTTATTATTAGCCCCAGACTTGATTTCCACGTCACGTGACACGCTCAATGTAATTTTATATAAAAAATTATGAAAATAATTTTCTGTTTATGGAAATAATATCAAGCCCAATCATTTCATGGTGAAATCTTTCGAAGCTGTTGAATCCAGCTCTTTTTTTTCTCCATTTACATACATTCCGTTTTCTGTTTTTCATTCACCGAAAAAGCGTTAGAATATTCTTTTTGTTTAAATTTGTATTTTATATGTTGCATCACATCGATATAAAAAGACTTATTTTTAAATAATAACTATAGCAAGGTTACAAAGACAGTTTGTGTGGAAACACAAACTCAAAATCGGCTCCCGAAATGGTCCACCCAGGCAGGCTTCAATATTTTCAGAAAGAAAATCCGAATGAAATTATATCAAAGACAAATGACAGATAAGAATGTAGAAAGAAGGTTGACGGATCTTATGTAGTGCCCCAGCAGACCATAGGATAGGTGAAAGTGAATGTGAAGTTACATGTGAGCCTGACCCAACTAAAGTCTTCAAATTGATCTAATTATTTTTTAAAGTCTCAATCTCTTATTCAATCCAAAATAAAATAATATTTTCGCATCAGTTCCACACGTAAAACAGGGGAGAAATATGCAATTTATAACATAGTTAAGTGTTTTAAATTATGTCTAACTTATAATGCATACTAAATAGATTTTTTTTCTCTTTAAAAAAATAATAAACATTTGTTTGTGTGTAAATATAGGACTATGTATAACATAACTTAACAATAAAAAAATAAACAATTTGTCAAAAAAATCTACAACAGGTTGCAAAAATGTGTTCTATGTTTCATCTGTGGTGGTCTCCCCTAATAAAGAGCCTCAAGTGTTTGAGTGTTTAATAGTTGTAAAAGTGGTGTATTTTTATGAAAAAAACTGCATGCATAAGTGATTTTAAAAATTAGACTTTTCGTTTTCAGAAAAGAAAAAAGTAGCCGTTGCATCAGAACTTTGAATGGTCTAAAATATTGTGATGTCGGATTTTCATTATCTTTTCTAGTTCACGAGATCTAAACGGGACGGACGGACAGATATTTCACACAAAACTTATAGCGTCTTTTCCCCTTTCGGGGGCGCTAATAATGTGTATAATCAGACAGTGCTGTACGTACTTTCTAGTTTTGTAAGGAAAAATAAGTCAAGAAAAGAATAAAAGAAAATGGCTTGGTGTCTGCATACCGCCATGTCCAAACCGTAAGGTGTCAAGTCACGCCATTGAGTATACATCAATACAAATCCTAGATATATCTCGAACACTATACGTTGTATCTCGATCACTACATAGAGAGGCGCAGACGATGAAAAGAGAACATATCCCTCTTGCGGAAAACGGCTTTTGTTTGCATCAGGTGTAGCAAAATATGCAGGTCGCAACTGGGACTGCGTTGTCACATGAACTACCGCACTCAACCTTAATCTTCAAAATCCGAGACAACTTCATAGAGGTTGTAGTTCTGATCACTAGAGGTTGTAATTCTGATCAATAGATGTTGTAGTTCCAATCACTATATGTTGTAGTTCCGATCAATAGATGTTGTAATTCCGATCAATAGATGTAATTCCGATCAATAGATGTTGTGATTCCGATCAATAGATGTTGTAATTCTGATCACTAGATGTTGTAATTCCGATCAATAGATGTTGTAGTTCTGATCACTATATGTTGTAATTCCGATCAATAGAGGTTATAATTCCGATCACTAGATGTTGTAGCTCCGATCAATAGAGGTTATTGATTAGCTCTAGTGATTGTATTTGCTCTGGGTCGTCGGGCCGAAACGGATTGAAACATCAACAAGGCGGTAGTGGTAGCATTCAGACACAACTAATACCTTTTTTTTTGGTCTCAGAAAGGGACGTAACTCATCCGTGTGACAAACAACATATTTTGTTCAGTCCCCTGACGCCCAGCAGAGAATTCATTTTCAGGACGGGCCTGACAGTAACATTACTAAATCTGATCTATGGCCTATGTGTCGCTGAGTGAGCACAAGTGAGAAATGGTGAAAATATACAGACTGGCATCACAGTACAAACTGTAAATACAGGATACCAAGCTTGCCCAAGTAGACCTAGATCTCTAGTATTCTGCATGTCCTTACAGGAATAACGAGAGCTATTTGGAAAATAATTGTTTACACAGATTGTTAGCTAACATGGGCTGTAGGCCTTTATACACAAAGTATGTAGAAAAAATGGATCGTGCCTTCAATGTTCTTCAAGTTCTCGGATAAAATGTGCGTTTCATTCCATTAGCGACTAATGCTGACGCCTTCTGTTGAGCCTTTGGCCTTGCTTTTCATTGCTCTTAAGGAAATGAAAGTAAGGAAAGAAATCTGTATTTAGCTCCTTGCTATTTCTACAAGACTAGACATTTTAAGGATTCGCTGATTTCAACTCATTATAAAAAAGAACTCACTAGAAAGCTGCTGAAACAATTAACTCCATTTTTTTATTTTTGTCTTCTATTCTCGCTGAATGAACGACCTCAAAGAACGCGTGTCCATCGTCGCTAAACACGAAACAATGGTAAAAAAGGTTTAATGTGAACCCTTTGTAACACTGAACTAAGGTATCTTTATGTGGAAAGCTTTGTAACACTGAACTAAGATATCTTTATGTGGAAAGCTTTGTAACACTGAACTATGGTGTCTTTATGTGGAAAGCGTTGTAACACTGAACTAAGATATCTTTATGTGGAAAGCGTTGTAACACTGAACTAAGATATCTTTATGTGGAAAGCTTTGTAACACTGAACTAAGGTGTCTTTATGTGGAAAGCGTTGTAACACTGAACTAAGGTGTCTTTATGCGGAAAGCTTTGTAACACTGAACTAAGATATCTTTATGCGGAAAGCTTTGTAACACTGAACTAAGATATCTATATGTGGAAAGCGTTGTAACACTGAACTAAGATATCTTTATGTGGAAAGCGTTGTAACACTGAACTAAGATATCTTTATGTGGAAAGCTTTGTAACACTGAACTAAGGTGTCTTTATGTGGAAAGCTTTGTAACACTGAACTAAGATATCTTTATGTGGAAAGCGTTGTAACACTGAACTAAGATATCTTTATGTGGAAAGCTTTGTAACATTAAACTAAGATATTGTTGTCATGGTGTCACGCTGACTTGTGCTGAACATACGTTGCGCTGCTTGAATCTAGTAAATGCGTTGTTCAGATATAAAGGTAACAGAACAGCGTTATGAATAATGCAGAGAAGAGAATTTACTCACTGAAATTCATAGATCCAACAAATTAAAGTATATCTATTGAGGTGCATTGTGTGACTAGTGTCACTGTGGTACATTCTGAAATTATCACCATCTTTACGGTCTTCTTCAAAGCTTGTTTGTCGAGAGTTCTACTTGCGATAGGCATCTTGACGTTACATGAATTTCCTTAGATATTTTTATCCGTATCCAATAACATAAGCAGTAGGCGTAGCTAGAATGGGGGAGGAGGGGGGAGAATTTTAAAGTCCCCACGGGCCCCCACTTGAGGGGGACCCCTAAATGAATATTTTTTACATTAAAAATTAAATATTACGTAAACGCAGGAGCCCCAAAGAGGTCAAGCCCCCGGCCCCCCAAACGATGGAAAATTCCTTGCTACGCCCCTGATCATACGAGTAAATGACGTCATACTCAGTTACAATTTTCAATGCAAACAAAGAGCAAGGTTAACCTTATACGCCTAGCCAAAATTAGCATGTGACAAAAAGTAATTGTTAAGGTAAATGTTTTGTCTGAAATCTTTCACTTGTGCATGAACTAACCTTTTCAACATTCTCTCTTGCAGACTCCAAGGAAATGAATGCTGAAACTCAAGCAAGGAGCTAAAACTTTCAAACAGAGATCTCCACCATATTACCATGAGCAGAAGCTTGTAATTCGACGTCAGACCATTGCTTATGAATGTAAACATAAACTTTTGCTTTGTTACTGGAGGTCTATAAATAACATGGACAGTACCCAGTGACGTCAACACATTCTATTTTGTCGTCATGAGCCTCTTTCTGGATTCCGCCGTCCTGTCTCGGGTGATAGTAGAGACGCACCCAAACAACACGGGGACCATGTTTTCAGAAGACGTTAAAGACTACAACGTGACCACCGTGTCCCAGGCCACGACTACAGCCACGTGGATTAATGAAGACATCTTCACCGCGTCACCACAGCAGCCCATTCAGATCAGCGAGTTCACGCAGATGCTCACATTCGTCTTTCTCGGGGTTCTAGGCAGTGCCCTGGCAGTTCTGGGTTTCCTGGGAAATACGTTGTCAATTATAGTACTGCAGCATCGCCAGATGAGATCCTCCACCTCCTATTACCTGCTGTCACTGGCCATCTACGACAACTGCATTCTGCTGGGTATGGTGGTGTACTTCTGTTTCCCGGCCATGTCTCCGTACACTTCGTCCTTGGCAGACTACCAATCCTTCTCGTCGCAGACTATTGAAGGAGGATATCCTTTATCTTTAACAGCCCAGATGGGCTCCATCTACACATGTGTTGGATTTACAGTAGAGAGATTCATCGCTGTGTGCCGGCCACTTCACGTGGCCAACACGTGCACCAGGTCAAGGACGCTGAGGGCTATCGCCTTGATCTTCCTGTGGTCGTTTATATACAATATACCTCGATTTTTTCATTATCAAGTCATCGAGATACCCATGTCTGTCTCCCAGGTGAATTCCACTATCTCGACAGAGCCTTACACCATTCTAGACCTTTCACCAGCCTACACCATCAGCAGCACGACCCACGCCTTTAACGTGTCCAGCCCGCAGACCGTATTCACCACAGTGCTTAACTCCTATGACACGACCACCGCTGACATCAACAAAACGTCGGGTTCCGGCAGGAAAATGTACACTTACAGGGAGACAGAGTTTGGCTCGGACCGCACCTTCCAGCACGTCTATCTCATCTACTCCCAGCTTTTCTTCATGTTCCTACTCCCGTTCATTATGATTCTCGTCATGAACATCTGTCTGATCAAGGCGGTGAAAAACTCAAAGTCCATGCAGCAGTCCATGTGCGCCTCGGCCAGAAAAGAACATAACTTGACAGTCATGCTGATAGCGGTGATTGTGGTGTTTCTGGTTTGTCAGTTCCCATCTATCATAGACAATATCCTTGTGGCTGTATTTGGGGATGAAAAACTGAAATCCTACAATGCTTATATGGTACATATCTATTGTATTTTTTTTTAATTATCCAATAGAAAAACAAATCCACATCCTCGTAGAATCCACCGAGGATTTTTATTATTATTAATAAGTACTTTAAAAAAATAATTTAAAATAATAATAAAAAATTATTCCACACAACCAAAGTAAACGAGATAATCGTATTTACTATTTACAAAATATAATCTAAAAAGTTGACAATATTTGATCAAATTGAAAACCATTCATAGATGTGCCAGCTAGAACGCAACCATCTAGATTTCCTAGGTCTGTGCAGTTACTTTGATGCATCTGACTTTCTCGCGCTTATAATGTCTGTATATTATGTTAGGCTTTGTTAGTTTACAATAAGGAATTTAGCGCATACAAGTTAGGATTCATTTGTTTTGGTTATTTCAGGTTTAGGTTTTAAAGCGTAGCGACAATAAAAAGACTTGTCTTCGAGTCGGGAGATTCAAGAAGAGTGCACTATTTCATGTGGATACACAGTCCTTGATATGACCTACATATTTTGCCACATCTAGCGCAAACACAACGGTTGTCTACACGTGGTCGGCTAGGTTCTCTTTCTGCCGTCTACTTCAGTCCTCGGCTGTAGATTTCCTATTGGTCTCAAAGGTGCATCCCGCGGCCTTTGTAATAAATGTCCAGCAGTCGGAGCCACCTTCTGCCAGGAGCTCTCTTCTAGGTCAGTTAAAGCAAGCTGGCGCCAAAGCTGGTCTTTGATGATTTGGTCTTTTTGTCCAACACGGAGCTACTTGAGAATGGATAGAAATCTTGGAGGGCTTCCGAACTTGGCCAAATGTTCCATCTTGACTGACAGTATCAAAAGTCTTAGTGAGGTCCACAAAGCATCAGGTCCAGGATTCAGTTCTCTGCATTTTTCTTGTAATCCCCGTATGATAAATATCGTGCCTTGGTGTGCATCTACCAGGAGCAACAATAACTTCACACTAGAAACAAAGACTAGAGTTAGATATGAAATCAGAACCGTTCATATGCTAGCGTCTCTCAACCCCGTTTACTTCATTGGGAACTGTTTGGACTCTAAGGTATTGGTTGAGCGACAGACATAAACGGATTGCCTTCAGTACCCAATTCCATTTGTTGAACTGTCAACACTCTTGCTTGTCTCATTTTAGTGTTGGCGTTCGTTTATATTCAACTTGTACTTGAAAGTGTTGACTTGTGACCTCCGCTTCAGCATTGTTTACTCACAACGCGTAGGTTTGATACAATTGAAATACTTAGACTGCTACTTGGACTGCTATTATTAACAAAGGAATCAGACCTTAATGTTCTGTAGTATTATTTGTATATAGTTTCATTGTGGATGGCATTTAATTCTAATGGAAACTGCAAAATATGTATGACCTATTCCACCTTAAAAGTTAGGTGAAGTGTTGAATTTTAAAGAAAAACAAGTAGCACAAATAAAAACTTCAAAATATATTTGTATATAAAAAATCCTCCTTTATGAAGCGCATGTAATAGTGACTACTTTGCTCTTAATAACTAATGAATCAGAATGATAGATTTTTAAAAAATAATTTTTTATAACCCAGTCCATTCCCCCCACCCGCCCGAAAAAAAATCCTTGTTACGCGCTTGTATAAATCTACTCAGTGTTTAGAAATATCTGGTTTGGTGATAAAGATCCAGACTTGGAAACACTAAAAGAGAGTAGTTTAGATAAGAATACTGGATCTAGTTATACATGCAGGAATCTCCGCCGTCATAAGCTCAAAAATGACCAAACTTAATTTTAAGATAAATATATAAAGTAAAATTATAACAGTCAAACCAGAGTTTTCACAGTGTGGTCCATTAGCTAGTAATTTTTTTTTCAAAAGGTACACCGGTACTTTAATTGTCAAATTATTGTGAGAATCTTTAGCTCCTTATTCGAATTACATGACCGGACTTCAGATTTTGGCCATGAAAAGTATGCAAGCTAATAAGAGGCATTGTATTAGAAATAAGACTTGGATTATTCGCAAAAACAATTAAATGACCGTAGAATAGCGATCAAATAAATGTACTTGACAGTATTGAAATGATTCGCATTATATAAGTTCTGAAATTAATTTTAAAATGGTTTGTGCTTTCATAGCATCGTGCACGCCATCTCATACAAAAATTTGAAAACAAAAATAATACAACAAACATGTTTCTGTAGTACCCGGTATTCAGGAGTTTGTTTCTTTTCCAAACAGTTTGTGAGTTTTTGTCTTGGCAATGTTTGTAATTAAGAAACAAGAATCTAGTAGACAATAGACTCGGCTTCACTAGACAACACAGAAAATACACTGAATGAAGTGAATCGTTTTACTATCTAACTATAAAATGCGTACTTATTTGTATAAAATTGAAGTAACGTCTGTATTGAATAAGATAAAAAGATAACTCTACATGTAGACCATTCCTTCAAAGTGTTTCTGTTTCTTTCTTTCAGTGTTTCTATACCCTGAGCACGTTTATGGTGGAGATTAATGCGGCCTCCAACTTCCTGCTCTACTGTTTCTTTGGCAAGAAGTTCCGCTTGATGCTGCTCAACATCCTGGGCCTGAAGAGAAAGAAGCGCCACATCGCCTACAGGAGCACAGTCACCAAGACAAGAACAAGCGGCACTAGGATCTACGAAATGGAGGTCTCGGCCATGTGAAGTACACACAGCGACCTGCTGTACACAGTACACGCAGCGACCTGCTGTAAAGAGACATTTTCACCCGAGGCACGCAGTGTGTTGATAGGAGCGGCCAAAAAAATTTGATAAACTTATGAATCAGTAGATCTCATCTCTACGTTCTGTCCAAAGAGCATGTGAAGGATATCCTCTGAATAATAAATGTATATCTTCTTTCCAGAGAACAGAGAATTGTTTGCTTAGAGATTAGATAGAAGATTTCATCTCAAACTAGACATGGACTACATCATTTTTGTCACATGTTTTCACTCCAGTTGATGGTTTTCTTAGCTATCTATCTGTTCACAGATAATGTTCAAAACTCTCTAATTACCGAAAAGGTTCCAAGCTATCTAATTACTGAAAATATTCCAGTCTATCTAATCACTGATATATAATCTAGACCAGTGTTTCCAAAACTGTATCCTTTTCCTTAACGGATCGCTTCGCATATTCTGAGTATTAGGCGGAAAACTTTGCTTATTTTTTTTTTAGAGAGGTGCTAGTTCATGGAACATCTATTCAGGCCTCGCGGACCACCAGAGTTCCGCGGAACACAGTTTGGGAAACCCTATCCTAGACTATATGGACTGCTGTGTTCTAGACCATCAACTCATTGATATCTGTCCAGCCTATGCGTTCGCTGGTAACGTTTTACTTCACTGTTAACATTTACTAGCAGTATATCAAAAAGTATGTACACTTATTTAGCCAAAAGATAAAACGAAACAATTCAAATAACCTATTATAACAACACAACTATTAGACTCTATAACAATCAATTATAAACATGCACTGAAAACTAAACTGTACCAAAAGTGACATTAGCTAACTATGTCTCCGCAATTTTTTTTATCTGTTTTTTTTTCACCAGCTTGCTCTGAAGTGTCGCTGTCTGAGAGACTTAGACTGAATGCATCATTACCCAGGCTAACTTTCAAGTGCAACAGACAATGGCCTCTCACATTGGATTGGAAAATAATTGCAGAGGCTAAGCGCGTGTGGAGGTAACGAACGGCTCGTTGGGTAAACGTCCCACTGAGACCAGTATCAACAGCATATGTGTGTGAGCAGTTCATGGAAGGGCTCAAGTAGCAGACGTAAGACATGCTCGTGTGAACAGAAGTGAGACATCAACACTGCACGTTCACTGGGATTCACTATGTAGGGAATTAGTGAAATATCTATGTTGTTGGCTTGTAGCACCCAACTGCCGGTAGACAACTCAACCATGTGAACAATACTAAATAGAACCTTATGGAATAAAATGAAAAAATATACTAGACTTAAGAAATAATATTTTTTTAAAAACTACAAATAACATAACCTTTTAGTCACACGTTCTGGAGTCGTCTCCTTTAAGACCACAAGATATTGTTGCATCCTTCACAACCAATCGCTAACCTCTATCCACCGTCACCATAGAAACACAAACACACACGTTCTCCATAACAGTGCTTTTCATTTGTATGTTTTGTAAAATGCCACATGACGCTGAACTAAACAATGTTAAAGGCATAAAGCACACATTCTAAACTCAAAAGTTGAGAACTAATTGCATGTGTATAGATTATTATATACAAATGTTGAATTTCAATAATGATAAAAAAAATTTGTAACAAGTAGTGAGTTTGCGACATTGATTGAATTTAACAAGTAGTGAGTTTGCGACATTGACTGAATGTAACAAGTAGTGAGTTTGCGACATTGACTGAATGTAACAAGTAGTTAGTTTGCGACATTGATTGAATGTAACAAGTAGTGAGTTTGCGACATTGACTGAATGAAACAAGTAGTTAGTTTGCGACATTGATTGAAGGTAACAAGTAGTGAGTTTGCGACATTGATTGAATTTAACAAGTAGTGAGTTTGCGACATTGACTGAATGTAACAAGTAGTGAGTTTGCGACATTGACTGAATGTAACAAGTAGTGAGTTTGCGACATTGACTGAATGAAACAAGTAGTTAGTTTGCGACATTGATTGAATGTAACAAGTAGTGAGTTTGCGACATTGACTGAATGTAACAAGTAGTGAGTTTGCAACATTGACTTAATGATGTACTTGTAATACCGTGCATTGTAATCTAGTCAAAATGACAAGAGTGAACAAGTTGTGTGTTGTTATATATATATATGGGGGTATTCAGACAGCCCAGGTTGTGGCATACACAAGGAGAACTATTTACGAATAAAAAAAAAGATCTGTCGAAGAAAGAGATGCAGTATGTTTTAAAAAGCTTTCATTTGAATATAAGAAATGCAGTTCATTGTATCATTACAAAGTTGTAGAGTTTGGTCATCTCCAACACATAATTTTGCCAAGTCTTAATAGGAGTGAAAATCATTTGTACAAGTTGATTTCTATATTCGAAGTGGAGTGTATGCTAAAGAAATCTCCTAGACTTCGGTCTCGGCCAGCACGTCACTCAGTCTACAGTGCTTGATGAGCAGAGCCAAGCCTTTCTTTTCTGATCTTACCTTTAGTATTCTAAAAAGCCTTACTAAGGTTTCATGTAGATCTGTATGCATCAGTTAAACAAAGCTCAATCCCATGACTGTAATAACAAGATCCATGACTACCGCTATTGTGTAGATCCGAAGTTCCTAACCATTTTGTAAGCTTGTCTTTGCAGTCAGTATCACAAGGGCAAGAATACAAACAAGGAACTCGCGGAATTATTCGCGGAAACTTTGAACAGTAATGGCCAGTTGTTACATTGAAAACAAAGATGACAATGAAATGTGCTATGCTTTGCCAGCTGATAAAACAAATGGAGCATGTTTGTGTTAAAACTAAATTAAAAAAAAAAAACACGTCAATCTGGTACTGGACCCACACTTTATGTCCTATGGACCACACTTTATGTCCTATGGACCACACTTTATGTCATATGGACCACACTTTATGTCCTATGGACCACACTTTATGTCCTATGGGCCACACTTTATGTCCTATGGACCACACTTTATGTCCTATGGGCCACACTTTTTTTTTCATTTACGTTGAGACAAAAAGAAACAACTGTTAAACTTTTTTCATTAAAGACCAAAACAAAAAATAGTTTGAACCCACGTAACTAGTTTTGGTGTGTCAAGACAAACTAAACTCGAAAGCTCGGGAGCTGAGCGAATTCAAATTTCATTTCATTGCAATATGTACGGTCTCAGCTGTGAAATCTTGTTGAAACTGAAGTGTCCAAGTTTATTGAGAACAGAGCTTTCAGTCAAGTATTGATTCGTTTTCTTGACAACATGTGAGACTTGATGTTAGTTAAAGTTTTATAGAACACAATTTCGAGTATAACTCATTCGACACTCAGATCTACATTCTATAATAGTAACACAATTGAGAAGCACGTTCAGTCTAGGTAAAGACATAATAGATTCTTGAATATAGAATTCAAAGTCATGCCAAGACAACAATATTCAATGGGAAGCGTGGTCGAGAGCTTGAACTTGGCTTGGCTACCTATGAAGGGGGCTCGAAGTTCGACACCCGACTCGGGCAGAGTTGTGTTTACTGAGCGCCTAAGGGCAGCACGGAAAACCTTCTCTCAGATACCCCCTTCCCCCCCCCCACTCGTCCAAAAATGACATTGGACCATAGCATGCTATAAGCATGAAATAGCGCTATATAAAAGCTATAATTATTATAATGTCCTGTTAAGACAACAATATTCCATACCCTGTTAATACAAGAATATTTAATGTCTTGGCAAAGGATGAATATATAATGTCATCACGGCAGCACGTTTTCTGCTGCCCCTAATCTAAGCCAATAAAGTCATCTTAATGTCTGGATTTCTAATTTCATTAAAACGGTTTATAAA
This sequence comes from Biomphalaria sudanica, assembly GCA_036873155.1. Taxonomy (NCBI): domain Eukaryota; kingdom Metazoa; phylum Mollusca; class Gastropoda; family Planorbidae; genus Biomphalaria; species Biomphalaria sudanica. Next base: position 2,453,898 of record JAZGLO010002645.1, on the reverse strand, counting down.
ATACACAAATTAAAATGTCAACAAATTTAAACAAAATGTAGACAATTTTAAACAATTTAAATTTAATCACCAATAATGATTATATAATGTACTGAGTAAATTTCAGTTCAGTTACTATGTCTATCTGCGTGGCTTACATTTGAGAAGCTGCATATGTCTCTATTTTTAAAAAGATGAGATTAGTTTATCAATGAGGAGATGAACAACGCACTGGCAATATCCACTTTGTATTTCTTGTCATATTTGTGTGTATAACATTGAAAAATGAAATCAATAAGACAAGCTCTACTTTGTATCATAGAACCATAGTTGGTTGTAAATAATGCATTTCATGTACCGAGAAGTGTTTTCTGCATTTACTTTTTATTCCAATAATAATTCATTACAGCTATGCGGGGCGTAATTTGAAAGTACATGTCCTAAATGGCAGAGTTGGTTTGTTGTATTTTGTTTTTCTAAAATGACACTTTCAAAAACTATTTGGCATACACCATTTGTTTAGTCAAGATAACGTCAAGAAAGTATGCAGACAAATTAGAAACTCTTATAGAGCGAACTGATTTCACGGAATAGTAAACTGTTTAAAGAAAACGTCTACAAGGGCGTTTCAGACTATTCAACTGTAAATATATGTCACATCTTAAAACCACTATGTAGTGGAGTAGATAATGCTATTCTGTATATGCACTAGTTTACTGCCGCTGTGTTTTTCTAAGCTATTGTTCAACATACACTTGAAATTACTGTCATTAATTTGGTTGTCAGAAATATGACTTGTTGTACATGTTTCTTGGTTGGAACACAGATCACTGCAGTGGCATTGTGTACTTCATTTTAAATACCAGCGTTTGTTGTTGTTTTTTTTCATTTTTCTTTGATTTCTTTTTCTTGTTTATGTCTTGAATAATCTTGTTATATTACCTTGTATTGACATATTAAATTGTTTCCTATGTATCGATGCTTGAGTCCGTTATTTTCATGAACTTTCAAGTTCTAGCTAAGACATAAACTAGAATAGATGTTGTGTGGTCAAGTTTCTTGTTTAAAGACTTATAAACATGAAAGAAAGATCATGCTCCTGTGTGTGGTGGAAGGTCTGAGAAGTATCCAGCCCAGTATATGCACTTTCTTTGGTTGCCTAGTCATCAGTATGCACTTTCATTGGTAGCTTAGTCATCACTATGCACTTTCATTGGTAGCTTAGTCATCACTATGCACTTTCATTGGTAGCCTAGTCATCGGTATGCACTTTCACTGGTAGCCTAGTCATCAGTTTGCACTTTCATTGGTAGCCTAGTCATCAGTATGCACTTTCATTGGTAGCCTAGTCATCAGTATGCGCTTTCATTGGTAGCCTAGTCATCAGTATGCACATTCACTGATAGCCTAGTCATCAGTATGCACTTTCATTGGTAGCCAGGTCATCAGTATGCACTTTCACTGGTAGCCTAGTCATCAGTATGCACTTTCACTGGTAGCCTAGTCATCAGTATGCACTTTCACTGGTAGCCTAGTCATCAAAGTTACGATGTAGGTTTCATGCTGGCTTGACATCCGCAGCAGTAATGGAGTCAGCGTACTCCGATTTATGGTCTTATTTATAGTGAAATTCTAAATCAGTGATAATAAATCAGTAATACTTAGCCTACGGCCCGAGAAACATATCGTGCCCTTGATGCGATCCTGCGCCATAAAACGTGTGCCTCGATAATAAAGCCGTTGAGACTCACTTTGATCACAGAAGGTGACGTGTATTTCAGAAATAATGATGGCTCCCAAGCTGATTAGGTAACCGCAGAACTAAATGGTATTTTCAGTTTCAAGTCACTCTTATTGCACAACGGATACGTTTTGAATTGAAGGCGCTAGTACAAGATTGTAGTCAAGTCACATATTTTATGAAAATTGAGTTAGTGACACATGCTGTCACCAAGATGCTCTGCGCACATTCTGACAAGATTTCCCATGTGTGTAAGTCTAGATATGTGCACATAGCCCCACTAAGAACATGTTCAGATGGGCCATGTCCAACGTATAGGTGAGGACTATGACAGTACATAGCCACTTTATGCATAAACCTGCTTGGATATGACCTCCTTGTTGCACTGAATGGTGTTAACAATAGGAACACAAGTTACCTGCCAATTTACCTGTCAAACTACAGCTTTGGTTATATCCTTATAACATAACATTATAACATAGCATGCTACAATATTGTAGCTCAGAATAGACTCATATATAATCATGAGCATATTACTAAAGAAGGGGGTAGTCCAATCTCTTTCAATGAAACAAGGAGGTCAATTCGATTCTCCTTCTTAAATTGACAGAAAAGTAAACTATGGAGAATGGACCCTGATTCTTAAGACAGCACAGTGGAAATGTGCCAATGAAGACTGAAAACACTCAATTTGAGAGTTTAGAGCCCACAAGAACCAAATATCACGAGGAACATAAACAACAAATGTTTTTCTCAAAATGATCAAACTGTGACTTGACCACCTTCTTGAGCTTCAATATTTGAACAACAACAAACAAAAGTGTTGATTGTACACAAGCACATCTGCTTATGTTTACATAACATTGCTGCACCAAACCATAACAAATATTATTTAACTTTTTGTTCAACATATAGATAACAAACAAGTCATCGAGCGACACACATCATGTAAGCTATGTCCTGTACACTTGTGTGTCAAAACTAAAAAGCCTGTAGAACTTGTCTACCATCTCAAATCTGTCAATATTTCACTTAGCTCACAAACGAAACAGAGCAAAGAAAAAGCAAGCTAGTTGTATATGTTTAAACAGGGACTTGACATTCTTAACTATATTAAAGAAATACTGCCGAAGATCAATGATTTTATCCATTTATAACTAATTTGTTGTCAATGCAGTCAAATGAAATGATTCTTGTTTAAACTAAAACCAAAACGCTAAGATCACACGTTATTCCAACTGTCAGACCAAACGTGCAGGGGACATTCAAAGAAAAGTTGTTGAGAACTTGTATTTCAAAACAAATCTTAACACTCTTTCTGCACATTTTCATGTTTTAGACTTTTTGTATAGAGCATCTAAAGTCATGTTAACAAGTAAGTTTTCTATAAGGAATCCACGGAGAAGACGATATTAAATTCACCGTTTTTGTCAATGTCCACCGGTGAATAAGGTTTGCTGTTTGGCCAGTCAAATATCAATGACTATTTCCAGAGCGTACCAAATAGACCAGTTAGAGCAAAAAGCTGTCATAAGAGCGAAAAAAAAAATACTAACTCATATTGTGAACACCGAGATCAAACCGTTGCTATGACTACACCGCCGCTTTCCCATCCCTTCCACTATTTGATGGTAACACTAATTACTAAGAGTTTACCGACAAAATACTGGAGAGAGACATTGAGATATCATTTTGGAAACAAGATTGTCTTCAAGCAGCACAGACCTACCAGTCAAGCCGGCATATCTTATTGAAACATCTGCCTACTACATAACGTTAGCAGTCATTAATACGACTAATCGCATAGCGAATGATGCAGTGATGATGCGGTAATCTCTTGTCTCTAAATGGGTTCTACTATTCCCCTCTAGATTAGAACGTGTCTGAAAGTCAGGGTAAAGAACAATGGTTCTCAAAATAATAGCATAGCTTATCCTACAGTGGCGCCATCTTTAAGCACTGACCGGAAAGACCGAGGGAGATACAAACTCTTGGATTCTTCCTACACACTTCTCTATTCTACAAAACAAGTTCTCTTCTTAGATAATCCCAAAATTCGTATTTACTGAACGACTGTCCGCATGTTGGATTTGTAGAACATGTTTTGTTGTTGCTGTGTAGAGCATCCAATACGAGTGCATTGAACGAACATAACATGGACAGTCACTATTTGTATTGATGTTGTAGTAATGTTATCCGGGGGAAGTCGGAAATACCAAAGAATGCAAAATAATGGGTGAATGTGGATTAAGTAGGGCAAAAGTCTTAACTAAATCTTAAAAAAAATATGATCTAATATACAATACAAGTCAAGGTAAGCTAACAGGTCTCAAATAGTAGAAGCATTTTATCAGTCAATATTTTTCCTACATTGTTAATGGGCTAAAACTGAGTGCTAGTTCTTTTTTTCCCCTTTAATATATACTTTAGATAGGATGATACTTTAGATAGGATGATACTTTAGATAGGATGGTATTTTAGATAGGATGACTTTGTTTTCCTGTAAACCAAATGACAATCTTTGCACCTTTGATCTTCCTCCCAGCGTGAACCAACTTGACTCAATACAAGGACGAGGGAACTAATTCCACAAGTAACGCAGCCCACCGCTAGACCAGCACAGAGTTACACAATGAAAGTTGGGTGAGGGAGTAAGACACTAGGAGCATATCTAGTCTATCATCAGAAGTAGTATCAGACGACATCGTTAGATCGGGGAAGGTAGAGCCTGAACACGAGTCTACCCAGACAGGTCTCGATACTTTTGCCACTCATGTCACAGTTTTATTTCGATATCAAACAAAATTATTAACCAGCAACAATTTATTAACTAATTGGTTAATTTGTTTTTATTGATTCATGTCTTGTCAGGCTCAATGAATAATTGTGCAAAGTTTCAACTTAATCTGAGAATGGGAAATAGGAGAACAAACATGTTCAAACGTTTTACTAGACAGACAGACAGAGTGAGTTGATAGAAGCTTTGTACAAATGACATTATCTTAAATATTGACTGCTTAAGGTCGAGCTAGACTAGGGATGATCAACAAACAACAACAAACCTAATTTCATGTTGAAAAGAAAATATGACAAATGGTAACAACGGTTCTCAGTCAATCACTGCGAATACATTTGAAAAGCTCAACTCTAAAGACAAAACTAACATCAAAGTAAGGTAGAGGGTCGCATGTTATTCTAGTAGTTTGCCCACACCTGCTTTACAGTAGTATTTATTTGAATTCTTGTGTGCTTGGAGAAACATTTTGTGTCTACTTTCGAGCCTGCAACCATAGGAGTGGGGAAACACTTCCATTGTGCACTCGAAAGATCTATTTCCTTCCACAGAAACTTTCATGTCAAGATGTGAAACTTTGTTCTCTCAGGTTCTCTCCGTGAGCCCTGCGGAGGTGCCGGTTCAAATGTGATCAAAGTTTCAATAAACCTACAGACCTGAACGAAAGACTTACACAACGAACATGTAGAACAAAATGTTTCAGACAACTAAACAAAATATCGTAGGCGGACCCGCGTTACGTCATGTGCATCCTTGTAAAAGTAATATAAAAACTGGGTGAAAAGAAATACTAAGCCAGAAGGATCACGTCTCTTCAAATAGAAACTCTACGCAACTGTGAGGAAAATGTATTTTCAAATATTTGTGGAAATAATATTGACTTGCAAACAAGAAATGGCCACATCCCTAACGATCGTTAGCCTCATTAAATAGACAAAAACCTTGAATTTCTTTTCATTCTTTTTTTGTTCCTGTACAACTTGGCAAGTTGAACGGGCGAACGGAAGGCACATAACTCTGTAACTATGTGCTCCCGAATGTCCATCCTTGATTTAACTCCCATTGCAGAGCCATCAAGCATAATGCTGAACTAATCCTCAAAAACACATGAATAACACATGAAAACAAAAGCTGCTCCAAGCCAAACAATTGGACAGACAGGTCTCGGGAGAGCTCTCGTCTAATCAGTCCACTTCATATGTGTTTAAAGGTTGTCACCTGCCCCAAGCAACCAACATTTCAGAGAGGTTGAATTATGCAAGGTTTGACCTATGACTACTCAGACAGTATGAGATCCATTTTGTAGATAAGAGATCAGACCCACTTTCTAGAGCACATAACTGTGAGAGCTAAAGACAGGAGGAGGAGGTTCTCATTTCAATATTAACAGTGATTAAGAAAAATATTATTGTATATATATACTTTTTTTGTTTTTGACAATTGTGTTTTGTTCTGAAATTCTGCTATATTAAAATGTTCTAACTTGGTTAAAATCATGACATTTGATAATGTTTTAAATAATTTATTTTTTTTATTAAATTTGACAGAGAACAGTTTTTGTTAGTATAGATTACTTTAATTTAGCAGGCAGAGATTCATATGTTTTATAGGAGCTAAGCCATTATCATTAATAAGGCTGATATTTGTTCTAAAAGTAGTAGGATTCTTAGCCCATTTCTCTACAACACTGTTTCCCAATCTTTTTCCTATACGAACACTTTGCACATTCTGAGTATTTAGCAAAACACTTACACAAACTCAGAAGCGGCTCCCGTCGGATCCCTGTCGTATCCGCCTAATCGCAAGGAATATTCAAGACGAGATTTTGTTTTGATTGTCAAAAGTAATAATGTTTCAAAGATTCATTTGGCGTTGCAAACAATGTTGTTTTTTTTTTGTAAAATGTTTGACATGTTTTGGATGTTCCTTCAAAGTTAAAGATAATTTACTTCCTTGTCCAAACCTCCAGCTGGACGACGGGGGATGGCAGCGAGCGGGGTATGAACCCGGGAACGTCGAGATAATTAGACCAGCGCGCTAACCGCACAACCAGGCATTGCTGTTAACTTAATAACAAACTAATAGCCTATTATTGATAAAGAGATATATTACACATTACGGCGTGACAATTACCGGATATGTACAATATGTCAGACGAGCGATTTTTATATAATCTCTTGGAATTGATTTGTACTTGAAAAAAAAAAAAAAGAACAAGGCTTGTACTTCAACAACGTCTGCCCGATGTCCCAGCACAGTTACCTACAGAGCTTGTACTTCAACAACGTCTGCCCGATGTCCCAGCACAGTTACCTACAGAGCTTGTATTTCAACAACGTCTGCTCGATGTCCCAGCACAGTTACCTACAGAGCTTGTACTTCAACAACGTCTGCCCGATGTCCCAGCACAGTAACCAACAGAGCTTGTACTTCAACAACGTCTGCTCAATGTCCCAGCACAGTAACCAACAGAGCTTGTACTTCAACAACGTCTGCTCAATGTCCCAGCACAGTTACCTACAGAGCTTGTACTTAGCCAACGTCTGCTCGATGTCCCAGCACAGTTACCTACAGAGCTTGTACTTAGCCAACGTCTGCTCGATGTCCCAGCACAGTTACCTACAGAGCTTGTACTTCAACAACGTCTGCTCGATGTCCCAGCACAGTTACCTACAGAGCTTGTACTTCAACAACGTCTGCTCGATGTCCCAGCACAGTTACCTACAGAGCTTGTACTTCAACAACGTCTGCTTAATGTCCCAGCACAGTTACCTACAGAGCTTGTACTTAGCCAACGTCTGCTCGATGTCCCAGCCCCACAGTTACCAACAGAGCTTGTACTTAGCCAACGTCTGCTCGATGTCCCAGCCCCACAGTTACCAACAGAGTTTGTACTTCAACAACGTCTGCTCGATGTCCCAGCACAGTTACCTACAGAGCTTGTACTTAACAACGTCTGCTCGATGTCCCAGCACAGTTACCAACAGAGCTTGTACTTCAACAACGTCTGCTCGATGTCCCAGCACAGTTACCAACAGAGCTTGTACTTCAACAACGTCTGCTCGATGTCCCAGCACAGTTACCTACAGAGCTTGTACTTCAACAACGTCTGCTCGATGTCCCAGCACAGTTACCAACAGAGCTTGTACTTAGCCAACGTCTGCTCGATGTCCCAGCACAGTTACCAACAGAGCTTGTACTTCAACAACGTCTGCTCGATGTCCCAGCACAGTTACTAACAGAGCTTGTACTTCAACAACGTCTGCTCGATGTCCCAGCACAGTTACCAACAGAGCTTGTACGTAGACAACGTCTGCTCGATGTCCCAGCACAGTTACCTACAGAGCTTGTACTTTAACAACGTCTGCTCGATGTCCAAGCACAGTTACCTACAGAGCTTGTACTTCAACAACGTCTGCTCGATGTCCCAGCACAGTTACCAACAGAGCTTGTACTTCAACAACGTCTGCTCGATGTCCCAACACAGTTACCTACAGAGCTTGTACTTCAACAACGTCTGCTCGATGTCCCAGCACAGTTACCAACAGAGCTTGTACTTCAACAACGTCTGCTCGATGTCCCAGCACAGTTACCAACAGAGCTTGTACTTCAACAACGTCTGCTCGATGTCCCAGCACAGTTACCTACAGAGCTTGTACTTCAACAACGTCTGCCCGATGTCCCAGCACAGTTACCAACAGAGCTATTGGCATTTTCATTTAAATGGAACTAGAATGAGGAAGTAGATCTACCTAAATTAAACTTATGATTTAGCAATACTAGATCTTGATCTAAAATATAAATTTGGAATAATTTATATGTAATTTAGATAGGATTTGTGTATAAAAACAAAAGCCTAGATAATCTATCAATAGAATGCAATATTAAATTTAAAAATAGTAGATTAGTTTTAGTATTTTATAACATTGCCATATTGATCTAGACATTTGGAAATCAAAATCTACACTGTAAGTCTAGAAATTGAAATTCTAGATCTTGATCTAGTCTATATCATTCTAAACTAGACGTAGAAATTATAGATCTAGAATCTAGAATGATTTTAATTAGAATACAAATCTAGATTTAGTTTAAAAAATCTAGATCTAGTGTAAAAAAATCTAGATTACATATAAATCTTGCTAGTATGTCTTTTTTAAACACGAGAAAAATGATGAGGTTTAATAAACATTTATGCACCGAGTTCTTTAAGCATTTCATTTGAAGAATTCATTCCATATGACGTCAAAAAAAAACCATTACGTCACAATGGGCTAGTTAGACTTTAAGTGTCTTTATTAACACAAGAGAGTTAAAGAGGGATCATAGTGGTACACCGAGTTCTAATAGCATTTCATTTATATATATATATAGGCTACTGCATGAAATTCGCTGCATAAAATCTCCATTTTAAAAATTTGCGTGATATTTACATACAATATGCATTCTTAGCCTTTATAAACAAACATAAATGTTTCCTTTTAATTTTAGCAGCTAGTTGACCAGAAAAAAACACCTTAAACTAATTTTTATATTTGTTGTGACCATTTCTTGTACATTTTATCAATATATTTGCCTTAGTGATACTGAAAATACACACAAAAAATATCATTCTTTGTTAACATATTGTAACATTATCTCCCTTACATGTATGTATTGTTTTAGAATTGGTGTATTTTTATGAAAAAAATTGCTTGGATAATTAATTTCAAAAACCTAAATGGTTTGCTTTTAGAAAACAAAAAGAAGACATTGCAACTAAACTTTTCAAGCCGCATCGCAAGGTGAAATAATATTTTTCATTTCTCTTCTAGTTTTCGAGATCTGAGTGTGACAGACGGACATTTTCACAAACCTAATAGCGGCTTTTCCCCTTACGGGGGCCGCTAAATATGTCAAACTATTTGAAAAGATGATTGAAAAGTTAATGGTGACAAACAGGTTTTAACATAAGTGTGAACTATTAATATAGAAATAGAGAAGGAAATCTTGAGTGATTAGAAAAAGTAAACACAATCTGAGTAAAAACTCGTATACTAGAAGAAACTTTCAGAGATCATCTGTACACAGTGAGAACACTTGCAGACAACAAAATATCAGAGATCATCTGTATACAGTGAGAACACTTGTAAACAACAAAATAATTAAACAAAAACCAAAAAATTCAGATACTTGTTGTGATAATGAACACGACATAAAAGAAATGTAAAATTGTACAGAGTAAATATAAAATAATTTGATAGTTCTAGTGTCTAGAAGAGAGAGAGAGAGTTATTTGCTTGTTATTAGAATAAAGAACAGTGTTTATTGATTTGTACTATCCAACCTACAAAAGAAAATGTTAGATAAATATCTACTTGTTTCTAGTAGGCAGTGGTTATTACCTTTAATTTTAGGATACAGAAAAGATAAAGAAAAGAAAAAATAATAATTTGAAACTGTATTTGACTATCACATTAATTGAGTTGATTTGATATTTGTCTCTGTAACTGGCCAAGAACGACAACTCCAACAATAAAAGTAATTTACTGAAGTTTCAGTCTTACTTCCCTTGAGAAGAAAAAAACAATTACAGTTTAACTCTGTACTTTTAGAATGCCAGAACTTATGTATTTATTCATGCTTCACTACATTCGAGAAGAACATTAAGACCTATCTGTTCAAAACTTTTAAAAATTAAGTTTATTATTTTAGCTCTCAAGATTATGTTTGTAATGTTATCTAAGCGCCTTGAGCCTACATCATGTTTGTTAACAGCGCTCTCATAAAATAAATTGTTATTATTAATATTATTAAACTTATTTTGAAAACAGCACCAACTTTATCTGCTCAATTTCAATGCCTATGTATATTTGAGTACATTAGATTTATAGTCTATTGAACAAACTGGGAAAAGTTATATTGATCTAAAAATATTTCATTTTAACATTATTTTGTCTGTTTTTCATACATACGGCCAATTATCTTCTTTTGGCCAATATTCTTCTTTTACGAAGGAAATTGTTTCGAATGTCTAAAAAGGGGGAGGGCGAGTATGATACTTCCCTATTTAATTTTACATTACAAGGTTTAGTGCAGTATTTCTCAAACTGTTGTCCGAGGACCTCAAGGGGTCCTCGTGACGACCGAAGGGGATCCGCAGAAAGATGAAAATTATATACAATTCTTCGCTAAAAGCCAGTTTATCTGATCGGATAATTTGAATACTAATAAACTCAACCCTCACTACTGTTTAGTATGTCTATTACATACTAAATCATTGACGACCTAAACCAAAATTAACACAAAAAAAATAATTCCCTTGGTTATTCCTGACTTGCTATTGAACCCTCACGTGCACGTGGAATAACTGAGGTTCCAATCACTGGTGAATCCATACTAATGCAGGAGCAGCTTAGTGACAAACAATATCAATATAAATAAATATACCTTTTTCACTTAGGGGTCCGTGGGAAAGACTTAACTTATAAAAAAAGGGGGTCCCGGGTCAAAAAATTGAGAACCACTGGCTTACTGCACTCGACTAATGCATTATTTTTGTAAACATATGCGAGACTGAATTGATAGTCCTACAATATTCTCTACATTATACATGAACATTTGACACCATCTTATGTAGGTTTTTTGATACCCTTAGCACCAATAGTAAGTCACTTGCACGGCTGAAACCACGGACTAATGTAGCTAGTCTAAACGGGGCTTAGGATTTGTAACATCGAAATCACACATGAGTTATTATTATTAAAAATATAATTAAATTAAATGGCAGCTCGCACAAAACATGCGCGTGTAGACCGCAGGATTATGGAACATTGTTTCAATTTAGTCTTTTCGCACGAATCGCCCATACGAACTAAACCTTATTCACTGGGAATAACTTAGGTTGGAAAAAACAAAACAATATATGCAATTAAAATGAAATCTATTTTTACATTATAGTATAAATGAATTACAGTATTCCAGGATTACCGAATTACAGAATGAATTTTAAAAGAAGTCAAAAATGGAGTCAATTCTATTATAGTGAGTTTCTTCGGGATGTAGTAATTTCATACATCAAACTAAATGGGCATGATTAATTGGAAGTGCAAGTTGCAAAAGACCAGCCCATGTGACAAGAAGTCGTGAAAAGTGGATCAAGGATTCTTTGGTAGTGTCGGTAATAAATGAAAGCAGCTCGTAGTGTTACAAGGCCAACAAACCACAGCTAATTGACACTGTTCTTTCTATGATAATGAGATCGACGCAAATGTATAGAAGAATAATATGTGTTATTGGAACAAAAGCTACAATATTTATTACTAGTCGACCCGCGGAGTAGCATACGCGCTATTTTGCAGGGCCGGCCTTAGGCCACTGCAACCTATGCGACCGCAGTGGGCCCCGCACTTTCATAGGCCCCACGCTAATTAAGGTGTAAATTATTAAATTAAACCACTTTATAACTTTTAACAAATTTTTCGCGGCTTCCATATTTACCAGGAACTCCTGAAAATCTCTTGAAATTGCAAAATATACGTAAAAGTCCTGGAAATCTCCGAAAATTATTAAAATCTTTTGAAAACTCATACAAAGCTCCTAAAACATAGACAAAATTGCCATTTTGGGGTGCCATTCATTATGGAAAACGCCATTTCTACGCGCGATAAAAAACGGCATTATACAATACCCGTAATTGTGGAATCTGGCGAAAGAAGCTTATCGCGCCTCAAACTAATGAAGAATTACTTAAGGTCAACAATTTTCGAAGATAGATTGAAACATTTGGTAATTATTGCTACTAAGCGTCATCTATGTAGTAACAGAATGTTTATGATATACTCAGTGGCGTAGCTTGGTACCCGTGGGTCCGGGTTCAAGAACATCTTGGCGGGCCCCCTCTAGCCAATAACACAAATTCTGTGTGTAACAAAAAATGAGTAATCTAAATGTAAAGATATTCCACAGTAAAGATCGTACATTTGTGATTTGTGATTTTGTGATTTTGGGCACATCGGCACAATTTAGGCCATGTCGTGCCTGCAGTCCCTCAAGGGCCACTCTCCCTCCACACAACAAAGGTCAAATTCTATACCGTCAAATAATTAAAATCAAGGTCTATTTACAATTAAAATAGTAGAGGTAGTAAAAATTTAATAATTTGGTAAAAATATAATGTAAAAAGTACAGAGTTTAGAAATCAGATCTTCGTAGACAATCCCACTTCCCGGATAAAGCCCAGTACCTTCCCAGGGTCGACATTATTGAATAGTGTTTTTAAATTAGTGGCTCTAAAATATTTTCCCCTGACATCCTGGTATCTGGGGCAGTCAATGAGGATATGTTCCACGGTGAGGCGAGAGTCACAATACTCACAAAGTGGGGGCTCTTCTTTCTTCAGCACAAAAGAGTGCGTGATGTAGGTGTGGCCAATCCTAAGTCTAGACATGGTCGTGCTACCACGCAAAGATCGTACATGTTTTTGTTTAAATAAGTAATTATGTCATAACGTTTGATTCAGTTAGGACTGCATATAAGTTATAGTGACTTAAAAAACAAATGTTTGTACAACTTCTTAACAGAGTTAAACAACTTCAAAGTGTTTCAAATGAATAAACAAATGTTCTTCCCAAGTTCTAATGTGGGCCCCAACTGGCCATGAGTTATGGACCCAAGCGTAATGAACTCCTTCGCGCCATGGTTGCTACGCCACAGGTAATACTGTATGACTTCGCTACAAGCAAGGCTCGTAAAGCAATTCTGTACGTAGTAAACAATGAATAAATGCAAAGACGAATTTATTTTCTAATACAAACTCTTAATTTTCACTTATTACCCGTATCCCTACAAAACTCGGCCCTGCGCAATCCGTTTAGCATAGGGCCCCGCAATGGTTAAACCTGGCCCTGCTATTTAGTGACGGGTGAATACAGAGAAGATTACTTGTTCTCCCCCCCCCCCATCGACTAGAACGATTTCCGCCCACGTAGAGAGCCAATATGGAGTTTCTGTACTCAAAGCAGATGCCCCTTTGTGTTTGTCATGTGATGGCGTGTAAATAAAGATATATGTGCCTCGTTGAGTTGCCTCACTTAAGTTATTACAATATAATGAAAGTGCTAATAAATAATAAATCAATGACAATTATACAAAATGACTCTGGCCTAATGAATAGACACGTAGATACATCGAGTTTACGGTGCCGAAGTCGATACCCGACTTTTATAAATTTATTTTTTGTATATTTTTTTTTAACTTTTAGAAAATTAACATCATTTTCTTTAAAAAAGACCATACCTCAATTCTAAAAGTTAAAAAAAAATATACAGAGTATTTTATTCAATTTTTTTTGTATTTGAAGATTATGGTTCAGTGTTTTATGTATAATTGCTACTTTACTTTTGAGTCTTCTGTCCTGAAGGCTTTCTAAATTTAGTGATTTACTAATGGTGTTACTCTAGTCAAATGTGATTATTCATTTGTTATGAATCTCACTGCTCTATTTTGTGTTTGTTCCAGTTTCTTAATGTTTTCTTGAGTTGAGGGGTCCCAAACGGTGGATGCATATTCTATTATTGGCCTAACCAAGGTTAAATAACATTTTAGTTTTATGTTCTTATTTGATTTATAGAAATTTCTTTTAATAAACCCTAATGCTTTGTTGGATTTTTTTTATAGTTTCATCAATATGTGGATTCCATGACAGTTTTTCATTTATTATAAAACCTAGGTATTTTGCGTTTTTAGTCTGTCTTACTGGTTTGCCATGAATAAGATAAGTGGAATTAATTTGTTTTAGTTTTTTTGTTACTCTTAACAACTGACATTTTTCTGGGCGAAAAGACATGCTCCAATTTGATTCCCATTTCTGTAATTCATCTAATTCTCTTTGTAAAATATCTGTGTCTTGTGTTGTTTTTATTGTTCTATATATTATGCAATCATCTGCAAATAATCTGACTTTTGTTCCTGAACTAATGCAATTTGGTAAATCATTTATGTAAATTAAAAATAGTAGTGGACCCAAGACTGTTCCTTGAACAAGAAGCTAAGGCTTACTCGGTCAAAGGCTTTTTCTTGATCTACAGATAAAAGAGACACATACTGTACATGATAAAATCCCTAAAAAAATGCGTCGTGCCGTCTATGTTTCTGTCAGGGATACAACAGTACTGGTCATGTCCTATAAGTTGGTTTATGAGAGGTTTCATTCTTAGGAAAATCATTTTTGTGAGAAGTTTATAGTCTGTGTTGACAAATGAAAATGGGCCTATAGTCGCTAGGTGAAGTGTTACTTTCAGATTTCTTAGGTAAAAGTGTGATGTATGCTTAGTTAAAATTTAGAGGAAATTGTCCCAGTTTAATGGCGTCGCTATATAGTCGCAGTAAGAGGACCCAGCAGGGGGAAGAAGGTTTTATAGAGTTCAAAGGTTAAGCCATCAGGACCGGGTGATTTATTGTTCTTAGTCGAGTCCGATGTCAGTCCTGAGTTCGTCTAGCGTAAATGCACTCCACTCCCTAAAAGATCTTCATCTGTCTTGTCCAGCTGATTGCACAATTTTAGAAAATTATCTTGAGCATCAGTATATACTGGCTCTTCACTGTATATAGTAGTGAAGTGTTTTGTAAAAATATTCTTAATATCTTCATAATTATCTACTTTATTCCCCTCACTATCTATGATGTTGTTTATTATTTTACTTGATTGTACATTCTGTTCAAACGATAGGAATAGTTTACTAGGACCTTCATTACTCTACGGTCGGCTGTTATTTGGTCCAACAGCTTCAGGCTCTTGTGTACCGATGGGATGTCAGTCTTCATCCGCCCCAAAGCTTGCAATGCAGATTTGGAGTCGGAGCAGGTTATAAATTTCCTCCTTTCTAATGCTTTAACGGCCATAAGTGCAAGCGATATTGCATGCAATTCGGCCGTAAAGATGGAGCAGCCATCGGGGAGTCTACGGGAGATTGTTTTGTTCCGAAAGGAGCACACACGCGACCTTTCCATCCATTTTGGATCCGTCTGTGTAGATGATGCCACAATCTCCGTAGCTCTCCTGCAGTTCTCTAAAGTGGACTTGTAGTATGCTTGGGTCTGTATTTTCTTTTTTGAAATTAAGGAGGGATAAATTTAATTTAGGTTTATTCATTAGCCAAGGAGGATTCTGAGAATTTTCTATTTTAGAGATTTGGTCAATGGGTGGGGTTAAATTTTGGATGGGTTCTCTCATTCGAAGGCCCATCGGCTGTATGACGTTAGACCTTCGATTGTATAATTCTACCTCTGTGGGGTTAAATATGGAGTTGAAAGCAGGGTTCGTGGGGTTGGATTTTAGCTTGACTATATACTGCATTGCAAGCTTTTTCATTCTTATATCCATGGGGAGTTCTCCATCCTCCACATGGAGACTTGGGATAGGTGATGTACGAAACGCACCGAGACAGAAACGAAGGGCAGCATTTTGTATTGGTTCCAATATTTTTAGATAAGACTTCTTTGCTGCTCCATATATTATGGATCCGTAGTCTAGCTTGGATCGAATTAGACTCCGATATAGCATCAGCAAGGTATCTCTGTCAGCTCCCCTGTCCGTATGGCTGAGCACTCTAAGTATGTTTAATGACTTTTGGCATTTCTTCTTAAGATCCTTAATGTGGGGGAGAAAAATAAATTTGGAATCTAGGGTGAGGCCTAAAAATTTTGTAGTTTTCACGACAGGGATCTTCTTTTTTTGTATAAATAGTTCAGGGTCTGGGTGGAGTCCCCTTAAATTACAAAAATGCATACTAACTGTTTTGGAGTTCGAACATTTAAAACCATTATCGTTTGCCCAATTTTGAATTTTGTTTAAACAACTGTAATTTTTTTTTCCCATAAATAAAAATGACAAAATCATCAACATACAAAGAGCACTCTATGCCAGGGACAGAGCATTTATGATGCTATATATTTTAATGTTGAACAGGGTGACTGACAGAATGCTGCCCTGGGGTACACCCATTTCCTGGTCATGAGTGTCAGAAGCGGAGTTGCCCACTCGAACCTGAAATTTTCGGTCTTTCAGGAATTCCCCCACAAAACGGGGAAGGTGTCCCTTAAGCTCCAGGTCACGTAGAATGCCATGTTTCCAGGTTGTGTCATAGGCCTTTTCTATATCGAAGAATACAGCTACTAGATGTTCTCTTCTGAGTAATGCATTTCTAATATAAGCTTCCAGCCTTACCAAGTGGTCAGTTGTTGTCCGCCCCTGCCGGAATCCGCACTGGTAGTTGGATTATCACTTTATTCCTCTCCAGGTGCCAGACCAGCCTAATGTTAATCATTCTTTCAATGGTTTAGCAGCTTGTTAGTGCTATTGGTCGATTAGTGCTATTGGTCGATAGTTAGCTGGGTGAGAGCCGTCTCTTCCCGGTTTAGGTATCGGTATAACTTTTACTTTCCTCCAGCTGTTTGGGAAAGCGCCTGTTTGCCACACACAGTTATAGACCCCTAGCAGGACTGTTAGTTCCTCAAGCGAGAACGGTTTGTTGTAGTCTTCATTGTTCTCTGACCTGAAATCAATGGGGTTTCTTTCCTCCCTGGTTTTGACTTGTTGTAACTCTGGCGTGTAGTGTGCAGTGGATGACTTTTCTGCTATTGAGGATGCAAGGCAGTCAGCTATTTCTCTGGGGGACGTGACAGTTCGTCCTTGGTTTTTCAAATGCCCTATTGCATTGGATTCTTTCCCTTTGATTCGCCTTACTGCCTTCCAAACCGCTCTAGCAGAAGTTTTGGCATCCAGACTGCCGACAAAACTTCTCCAGGAATTCCTTTTGGCTGACCGTATGGTTTGTCTAGCCTTTGCTCTAGCTATCCTGAATAGCTTTAGGTTTTCCTGGGAAGGATTCTTTATAAATGCAGCCAGTCGTTTTTTCCTATCGCCAATAGCACTTTTGCAAGCTGTATCAAACCATGGTTTGCTAGGCCGTTTTGGATTTGCGGAGGTTAGGGGGACAACTTTCCTGGCTATACTAAGTAGCTTGCTAGCAAAGGTATCAGCTGGGTTTTGTTCATCGAGGATATTTTCTGTGATATCCTCGGAGCATCTTTTTTGGAATTGTTCCCAATCGGCCTTATTCAGTTTCCACCGCTGAGGTCATCCCAATGAGGGGAGATTGTTAGTAATGATGATTGGGAAGTGATTATTGCTAACTGACCATTTAAAGTCGTCCAGAAGTCCAGGGACGCATACGGTAAGGTCAATGCATGTGAGAGAGCCAGTTCCTGGGTGCAAGTAGGTCGGTGATGTACATTAAGTATGCATAAATCATGTTGGAGGAAGATATCCTCCAGCATACGACCTCTTGTGTCGGTATTGTTGGATCCCCACATGGTGTTATGGGCATTGAAATCCCTAAGGATTATATAAGGCCGGGGGAGTTGTTACAATACGTCCTCCGTGTCTGTTGGGTTTAATTGAGCGCCTGGTGGTAGATACAGGCTGCAGCAAGTGGTAACCTTGTGAAGGGTTATCCTAGCTGCTACGGCGTGTAGTGTGGTCTGTACTTCTACCCTCTCATGGGGGATGCTGTCCTTCACAAGGATACAGACTCCACCTGATGCTCTCTCTGCATCCTCAACATTCTTGCTGTAAGCACTGTAGCTTCGGAAACTGATGCTATCTTTCAGAAATGTTTCCTGTAAGCAGACAGCTACAGGAGTCTCAGAGTCCATCAGTAGATGCATTTCCTCATAATTGGCCTTGAGGCCTCTACAATTCCACTGTACAATTCTGGAATCCATAGCTTATTCTAGATGACCTACTTGGAGCTATTTGGCCTTGGGAGGCCCCCGGAGAGATTTCCCTTTATTCCAGTGACCTTGGTATTTTTATTCTTGGGTTTGGATGGAGAGGAGGACAACCCCCTTTTGGGGGACGTCTTTCTCTCTGGGGAGGGGAGATCCCTCTGGTTAGAGCGGAGGTTATTTCCTCCTCGCTCACCTCGGGCATCCTCTCCGCTTTGATTTCTCCCCTTAGGGAGTTGGTCAACCTCTAATTCGGTAGAGGTTGGGGTGTCTGGCTGGTTTCTCTGAGGAGAACCTGTGTCAGACATGATGTCTCCGGGTTCTCCCGGAGTGTTGGTTTTGACATGCTGCTTAGTCTCCATGCTCTCATCAGCGAGCACAGAGAACCTGTTCTTTAGCATGACAACAGGGCTTTCTTGTTTCTTCAGAGGTGTGTTCTTTGGCGGTGTTTTCTTCTGAGTTGGAGGAAGAGGAGGGGGTGGTGGGGTCAATGTGTCCGTCTGTGTGGCTATGGATCTTCATATCTTAGCAACAGCCTGGGCGTAGGTCTTTGTGAAGCTGAATTGGCCCATGGGTAGGGCCTCACTGGAACTCGTAGGTATCCTGCCTTCACACACTCTGGCGGTGTCCTAGTTCCGAATGTGAGGATAATAGTGGCGATTTTGACCTACTCACCATCCCCGCGCCTGGTAATACGCCGGGCATGGGTGACTCCTTTAATGCCCTCCACTATTTCCTTCTCGGAACATTCCAGTAGGTCCCTAGAGCTGATTAGACTCTTGTGTGGCATGACTTCCACTTGGAGATCACAGAGTCTTCTGCATCTTAAAAGCCCATCAGAGTGTGTCTTGCTATCTACTTCTACAAGAAGTTCCATTGATTTGCGTAGCTTAGACACACTCTTTGGTTCTCCCACTACTGACTTGAGTCCCTTATAGATAAGGAAAGGGCTCAGCTTTGTCAGGCTTTTCCCCTCCTCTGTGCACCTGACCACCAAAAATGATGGCCAGGTAGTACAGCTTTTTGTGGCCTCCTCCTTTTTTGCCTCAATACGGTGTCTCTTGCCCAGACTTAAATCTGGGGCAAGTAGTTTATTGGGGGGTTTTTTGTCCATACATATTCTTGTTAGTTCGGCACCTGTGCCATCGAGTCCAACAAGGGGACGGGCCATTCGGAAGTCCAGAATGAGCCCACCAGGGCTACACAGGTGCTATACTCAGTCAGCTGCTGCATCGGACATGTGTCCGATACAGTAGCTCCCTGATTGACCCTCCAGCCACCGCCCTCCAGCATAGGTTTCGACCTATGCTGGTCGGCATGACCAGCCGGATGACCCAAAGCGGCCATCTGGGCCTCAGGTCTAGGGGAACTTGGGGCCAAAGTATTGTGTTGTGGTGGTTTATCCTCAGATAGCAACCACTCAAACACCAGGATCTCTTTATCCCCCCTTACCCGTCGCAGTCCAAGGCAAACGGACTGGTCTACGACGTAGTGAGATTTTAAAGATAAGGAGACACGGAGTGATGATCAAGGAAAGCAGACTTATGAAAAGAGGAGGCAGATACAATGATAGAAAAGAAGTAGGGCACTTTTGAGCTCCAAAAGTGCTAAGGAAAGAGGAGCGCAGTTTAACGTCATGTCTCGGGACGAGCGAGGCATTGTGTCTTACTGCCGTGTGGCCTACTGCAGTTTGTCGTACTGCAGTGTGGCCTACTGAATTTTGTGTCTTACTGCATTGTGACCTACTGCCGTGTGACCTACCGCAGTGTGGCCTACTGAAGTGTGTCTTACTGCTATGTGACCTACTACCGAGTGACCTACTACCGAGTGACCTACTGCAGAGCGTCTTACTGATATGTTGCCTACGGATCGAGTTTGATCATTTATCATCTCTTCTTAGAAATACACAGGAAGACGGAAGCCTTAAGGTGGCCAACTAATTAAATGCCTAACTCAAAGCAAAGAAACATGCAGCAGAGATTTCCAGTGACCAGGTACTTCGAGACTAGACAAACCTGGAGTCCATAATTTAATATTAGAACAAGAAGTTGAAAGTGTTACAGGAGCACAGAAGAGGCCAAAAGCGTTTTTTTTTTATATTTTTATTTTGATGCGGTGTTTCACCATTTAAAACTAAAAATGCGTGGGGAAGTTAAAATAAAAAAGAGTGCAATAACACTGACATTAAGGCTATGTCATAATTCTCTTCATGGCGTCTGGAGAAGCTGTTACCAGGAATGTTAGCAGCATAAAACACGAGTGGAGCGTGCCCATGATACAGCACAGAGCCAGCAATAAACCCGGCAGGAAGTCAAGATAGGTATTGAGATGCTGGCGGAAGTTATCTGTCAAGAAAAGAGGGTGGTTTGGGGTAATAAACTATTTGAGTGGTTTTTTTTTTTCTCAAACGGTATTATACAATACAGAGTAGTACAGGAGGAGAAGATTGGGTATACAGGTTGACTGACGTCATTGTTTACTGTGGTCACTTAATTTAATGTATAATAAAGCTGTGATGCTTCAATTTTGTATAAGAAACAAGTTTTTCCCGGTCTTTGTAGGAAACCATGGCTTTACCGGTCTTAGTCTGTAGGAAACGATTGTTTTCCCGATCTTAGTCTGTAGTAAACAAGTTTTTACCGGTCTTTGTAGGTACAATTGTTTTCCCGGTCTTAGTCTGTAGAAAACATTTTTTCCCGGTCTAAATCTGTAGGAAACAAGTTTTTTCCCGTCTTTATCTGTAGAAAGCAAGTGTTTTCCCGGTCTTAGTCTGTAGGAAACAATTGCTTTGAATGAGGAACTCGTCACGTGACAACAAACTGAATGTAGCTGAAGGGTTAAACATTTTTAAAGTGTGCTCCCTTGTGCTGGCAGGCTATGGCCTTTACTGCACCCTAGACATGACTGAAGTCACTAACCTTGCCCCCCCCCCCCCTGAAGTGAAAGAAACATGAAAAATATAAAAATACTATTTTTAAATAAACCAAAGCGTATATTAAGCGTAGTTGTATCAATTAGTTTGGATGTCATGGAGTTACATTTGTAATAGATCTAGGCTAAGAATAATAAATACGTGCGATAAGAAATAATTGTGACCAATTTTGTTTGTTTGTTTAGCGCAATTTCATACTTTTAGCTTTCTGAAAACGCATTGATCCTATCTTTTGTTTAGATCAGATGGCAAGGAAGTGGGGGCGGGGGGGGGGAGAGAGAGAATGGGGTATCTTGTGAATCTTACAGTGATTTTTTTTAAATAGTTTCAAACTTTAAAGAGGAGACCTATTTCTCTACAAAGCATAAAGGTGACTAATTCAACTATACCACCACATTATTTAAGTGCTATTTCTTTCTCTTTTTCGATACCAAACAAAATTATTAATTACCAATAGCTAATTAAATAATTGGTTAAATTTTTTTTTATTGATTCTTGTGTAGTCAGGTAAAAGAAATAACTGCAAAATTTCAGCTTGATCCGAGATTGGGTGTGAGAGAAATAACATGTACAAACTTTTGATCAGGCAGACAGACAAGAGTTGATAAGCTTTCTTAAAGAATATAGATCTAGTACTTGTATTCTCATTTTATTTTTATCAATTGAAACTGTATATTGGAACTATAAAGTCAACTCAACACATTTATCTTTTATTTGTCCTGGAAAAAAAAAAGGCGGGCCAGTATTTGGATGGAAACCCACGACATTCGCGTTATAAACACGACGCTCTAACAACTAAGCTCACCTGCAATACTACAAAAGGTTGAACATAAATATAAAGATCCAAATATAAAGAACATTTAAATTAGTCAAAAATAAAATGGCCGTCAAGTTTGTTGCGTCTTTGCAAATAAAGTTATATTATAATTATAATTATTCGATAATAAATGAAATGAGTTAATAATAAAAATTTGTCAAAAAAAATTATTCCAATTTTTTTTTTTTTTTTACTTTTGTGGACTAAAACAAGAGTGCTTATGGTAGGAATATTGAAGTTTAAAACACAAATACATTACTATAAAACCATGAACTGTTTATTAATTTATCGAGATTATTATTGACTTTTTTTTTTATCACTGCACGTTATGTCACGTGGTATCTGCCCTTTAGTGCAATGCATAGAATATGAGCATAAATAGTCTTCAATTGGTCTAGGTAAATGACGAGCTGTAATAGTTCCTCCTTTGTCTGAAGTAGAATCAACTATAAATAGGAATGCAATAGCCAGACCTTCACGCCGGCTGAACTGGTCGTTTGAGTTCGTATATGACAGTTACATTTAGGCTTCAAGAAATCTCATAATATTGTAATTCGCTCCGACACGAGGCAGATGATGATACCAGGAAATCCTAATTCTGAAAACATGCCCTTCCATACAATACTTCGCCCAATGACCCACCCGTGAAGTTGAGCGCATGAAAGAAGAACTTCCTAGCGCAATGACGGACGGTGACATTTTATTGCCTATGTTGTAGTGATGTACCGACTCCTTCCATTTTATCTCTAGCTCCCGCCAAAACGGTGTTTCTCTCCCGTGCACAGCTTTTCTTTTTACAAGTTCTAACCTGATGATAACACAAATAAAGTATTTCTAATCAAGTATTGCCCACATCTTCAGATACAAGAAAAATGTACAGACTGCTTACCGATGGCGTAAAAAAAAAAAGGTTTATTATTCTCCCTGGCGTCGATTCTCTTCTGGTATGATGGGGGGGAGATTACCGCTAACGAAAATGGTTATTTCTTAGTTAAGTACCCTTATAATAACCAGGGTTTTCGTTATTCGAAACATGCATTTCTCAACAAGACTTACCTGTGCGAACTTCCCAGCCAATGGCAGGAGGCGAGACATTTAACCACCTTCCAAAGTCTTATCTTTCAAGACGGTAAGAATCTAGCCAAGGTGTTTTTGTAGCCCACAGACAAAAGAGAGAACACAAAAAAAAGCGTACTTTTTCAAGAAATTGTTCCGGAAAGACGTACCGGAGTAACAATTGACGCAGTCAGTTCTTATTAAGCTCAAATGTCAGTTATTAATTAGTTATTTTGTTCCTACGAAGATCGTTAATACAAAACATGTCTACAACTTTTTAATCAAATTCATGGTAGCAAATTAACGTTCTGTTCTATCTGGATATTAATTTGAAATGGACCATGCCATGAGAGAAGTGATAGAGTACCAACACTGATGGGGTGGATTCCATCCATTGACTTGCTGAGACACACAACCTGTATGGTAAGTTCAACGACAAGTCGTTCTCTTTTAATACGTAGGTTTGTGTGGGTGTGTGTGTGAGTGGGTGTGTGTGTGTCCACCGCTCAGCTTAGAGTGAGTGAAATCGCATTAATTATTTCGAATCACTAATTTAATTCATTTTAATAGCTCTTTGACTAACAAAAATACATTTGTGCCAATGTTATTGTTATTAATAATTTTTGCTTAGCGCATCTGTTTTGCTTACAGACGGGTCAGTGCACTATGGTCCAGTCACTTCTGTGGACAAGCTGGCTGGGGGAGGGGTATTCTGGGAGAAGATTTCCGTGCCGGCGTGTTAGCTACTGATTTATTCAAGAGCTTATAAAAAAAGAAGGTTTTATAGTCTAAAAAAGTTTATAGTCTAAAAAAGTCTATAGTCTAAACTTTTTAGCGAAAGTCCTAATTCTCTACACAAAGATTAACTCCCCTTAGCTTAGTACATTTTCTATATAAACTATTTTCAAAAGCCTAATTGATTAAATAACTGGGGTTTTTTTTTATTGCTTCCTGCGTTGTCATCAACAATGAGTAATTGTGCAAAGTTTCAAGTTGATGCGAGACTGGGAAGTGGGAGAAACAAAGTGTACAAGATTCCACCCAGACACACAGCAGAGTCAGTGGATAGAAGCTTGGTCCAAAGGAAAATATGTTCAAACTTTTGTTTCACTTAGAGTTTTATACAATTTAAAGTAAAAAAACAACAAGTTAGTGTTTCCTTTTTAAAAAAATGCCAACACAGCGAATAGATCACAAAGAAAGCAGTAGGGCTACAAAATGAAGAGCAGAGGCAGTATACTAAACCAGTGTAGTGTAGAACTACTCTACATATAGTCATTGTAAGATAGAACCTAAGCTTGAGTGTATGCACCTATTCGGCTTAAACCAATATTTCTCAATTTTTGAATTCCAGAAAGTTCGGTGTTTGTCATTCTATTAGAATTAGTGACAACTTCTTGTGCACGGATTAGTGGATGAACAGCAAAACAAAAACAAACAAAAAACCGATGGATGTGAGGCTTTGAAAACTTACATGGGATCTCCAGAAACAAGAGACAGAAATAAACTCGTCCACTTGGACAATGCAGTCGTGATGAAAGTCCAAAGCTTGGATAGTCAGGTCCCAAGATCAAACCACTTTTCCTCTTACAAGGACAGGGGACGGAATGCGAGGATAGGTGGGTGGAGAAACAGACAGGCCTGTCAAGTGAAGACTCGTTGAGATGACCAGTCGATGGACACCTCAACGTCCCCTCACACACGTGCATGAAATCAGGACATTCAAAGACTACTCCAGTGCTATGTGAGAACAACAAAGAAACACTGGGGGGGGGGGGGGGGTGAAAGTGAAATGTTTTATCTTAGGGAAGCCTTCAATTGGCAGGAGCATTTTTTTTTAAAGTATCGGACTTTCAATGATCATCTAATGTAGAATCCAAAAGAAAAAAAACGCTATTGGTTTTGTACTGGGTTTTTTCGCCTCTCGGTAACGTAATGATGTCAAAAACTAAAACTACTATTGAAAATGCGATTTTAGCCTAACCTATAGCGTGCTCCAAAAAGAAGCAAGGGTTACTTTGGTTCTTCAGAAAGCGAACCTTTTCGTTTTTAATCAACAGGTTAAACGTTTCACAAGATTACAGGTCTTTATATTGATAGTTATAGTATCTTCTGTATATATATTTCTATACGTCGCTCAACCATGCGGGACACGCACGCACGCCGACTCTCTAACCCTCGATGGAAAGATAACTCTTTTATTTCTACAACTCGGACTAGAGTTACCCCACGTAACTTTCGCGGCGACAGAGAACGCGGATTAGAAAAAAAGAGGGGGGGGGGGGCAAACAAGTAATCTTCTCTGTATATATAATTCTCTATGATGTTTCTTCCAAAACCTGTTTTCAGACATGGAAAATTGTATGTTGCTGTCTCCAGAGTTCCTTCTTTTTATTCACTCACAGTCGTTTCCCAAACTCACCCCATTTGGACAACTGTTTTTCAGGAAGTGTTAACCCGTCACTAAATAGCGGCGTATGCTACGCCGCGGGTAGGCTAGAATAACAGTAAAACTTGTCTTCGAGTCCAAAGCTTAAGGAGGAGTGAAGTATGTCACGTGACAACGCAGTCCCAGCTGTGATCTACAAATTGTGCCACACCCAGCGGTGATCGGTTTCTTTCGATGTCTATGCCTGTCCTGGCCAGTAGATTTCCTTGTGATGTCAAATGTGTATTCCGCGGCCTTTGAACGAGATCATCATCATCATCATCATCATCATCATCATCATCATCAAACTCCATTAGAGTGAGGGCTTAAGAGGCTCAAATCCTCTCTTGCAAAAGCCCTGGACAGAAACTCTGCTGTCTTGCGTAGTGCATAAATGTCGCCATACAGGTCGAGAACTTTTGGTTTCTTAGACCTGTCGAGACGGAGATCAGCAAGTCTGGGGCAGTCAAACAGAATATGAGGCTTGGTTTCCTCTTCTCAAGCTATGAAATTCCTGAGAAATTTTTTTTAATAGTAGATAGAAAGAATAATGATCATAGAGAAATAATGTTTTAAGGGAGAAAAATATTTTTCTAACAAACAAAAAATGTTGGTGCTTATTAAAAGAAGAAAAAGTCTAAAAAAAAATGTACTGTGTTTTCTAAAGTGCCCCATCTACTTATGTTTCGTGTTTTTTTTTTTTAAAGTGCAATTTTTTTGTTTAAAAAGTAAGTGTGCATACAAAATGCAGTCCAATTAACGGTTCAAGCCAATTGATAACGGAGAGCTGACTTCCACCTATCTACAGAAGGCAATGGAGTTTAAACGTGAATACATGAATTACTTTTATCTTGCTTGAGGCGTGCTGCATGCAGATTGCCTTTCAAGATAAACCAAAAAAAAAAAAAAAATTATTGGATAAGACACATCAGAAGTTGTCACGGAAAAGAGGGAGGGGAAGCGAGAGGAGGTCCGTACACCTCTGCCCCTCCCCCCAGGTACGTTATCAGCTGCAGAATGAGACCGGTAGACAAGAATCAAGTCTACAACATCCAATGTGTGACTTTAGTTAGACACAACTATTTATCTATTTATTTATTTATTCAGCATTCTATTTCTTCTTCCTGTTCTCATTTTAACGGCCCCCGAAAGGGGAAAAGACGCTATTAGTTTAGTGTGGCCTGTCTGACTGTCTGTCCGTCCCGTTGAGTTCTCGTAAACTAGAAGAGAAAATGAAAATCGGACATAATGATATTTTAGATCATTCAAAGTTCTGATGGAACGGCTACTTTTTTCTTTTCTGAAAGCCAAAAATCTAAATTTTTAAATCACTTATGCAAGCAGTTTTTTCATAAAAATACACCACTTTTACAAGTAGTAAACACTCAAAACACCATATTTGTAACACATTTATGTAAACGTTTGTAGATTTATTGAAAAAATAATTGTTTTTATATGTGTATTGTTAAGTTACATAAGTTCTGTTCTACTAAGTACTACATTTACACACGAACAAATGCTTATTATTTTTTAAAGAGAAAAAAAAACTATTTAGTATGCATTTTAACTCTTTCAGTGCGGCGTTACTCTCAGCGAGTAAATGATGAAAAACTCATTTTTTTTTCTATCAAAATAATTCGCACTGAAAGAGTTAAGTTAGACATAATTTAAAACAATTATGAATCTTGTAAACTGCATTATCTTATGCCTTTTCCCTTCGATTACAAGGAAAATGTTTTTTTTCTGAGGATTCGAATAAGAGATTGAGCCTTCACACAACAATTAGATCAATTATAAGACATCAGTTAGGCCAGGTTCACATCTAACTATACATTCACTTTCACCTATCATTTGATCTACTGACCACTGGGGCTCTACACAAGATCTGTCAACTTTCTTTCTCCATTCTTATCTATAATTTGTCTTTGATATAATTTCATTCGGATGTTCTTTCTGAAAATATTGAAGCCTGCCTGGGTGGACCACTTCGGGGGGCCGATTTTGAGTTTGTGTTTCCACACAAACTGTCTTTGTAACCTTGTCATATTGGAGCGTTCAGACGACTAGACCAATGTATGAGAAGAACTGCGAAGTGGTTTCCAAATCAGAGAGCTCTCTATATAGTTTTCTTTCTATTTGGGTGTTTTGGGGCCAGCGTCTTGTGCGGATCTCTTGGTAAAGAATGCAGTTTTGAAGGACATGATCAGCATTCTCTGGTGACACTACGCATGAGCAGATCTCAATGGTTCCAATTTTGAGCTTCCGGGACATATGTTATCTCATTCTGTTGAGTCCGGTCGAAAGATTAGACGTTGATCTTGTCGGGATAGCTTCTAATATTTTAGTTCTTATTGCTTAATATTTGGCCTTGGTTAGTTTTCACTTATAAAAACGTTTGTGTTTGTGGTTTCTATATTTAAAAAGATGAAGAGATTTTGTTGATATTTAATTTGATTTTCTTCCAACAGATGTGTAAAAAAATGTAGCTGTTTAACTGGACAGAGATACGATCAGAGATACCACAAAATGCAATGTCCGCACTATAAAAAACAACAGACAAGTAATTGGACAGTGCAATGACCAGAATGACCATAACGCTTGAGATCTACATCATGCGACAACCGAGTGGCTGACTGCAAACGTAGCAAAATCATCATTCAAAAGTAGGGTCTCCTCTATGGAAGAACACATTGTAGAAAACGCTAGTCTAGTTTGGACAGAGAACATGGCGGCGACCAACTTCGTCCAGAATGCGGCCTCCAACAGTAGCTATAACCAGGACATGGTCTTCGTTTGGTACTACGTCAATGGGATCGGTGGTGTGCTCATTTCTGTGCTCGGTGTCGCGGGCAATGTCACCGCTGCTTTAGTTCTGATGATGCCAGTGATGAGAAACTCCACCAGCATACTCTTGGTGGCTATGGCCATATTCGACAGCGTCTTCCTGGTCCTGCACTGCCTAGTCCAGAGTCTGACCTTGATCTTCTTCTACAACGACGTCGGCGGCGGCTACTTGGTGGTTAGAGAGTTCCTGTTTAAGTACTGCAACGCACTGGTGCACATTTCCCACACGGGGACCATCTACATGGCAGTGCTTGTTACCGTGGAGAGAGCCATGGCCGTATTACTTCCGCTCAAAGCTAAACATATCTGCACCAGGGGGCGGGCCTGGCTCGCTTCGCTAGCTGTAGCCGCTTGGTCAGTGCTTTACAACGTACCCAAGTATTTAGAGTTCGAAACGGACGACCAGTTGCCCGTGACTCTCTTCAGCGTCAGGAAATCGAACTTCGGTAATAGTTACTTCTTCAACCACATTTACGTGGTCTACTTTAACGGCGCTGTCCACTTCATTATTCCAGTAGGGCTCATTGCCGTGCTCAACTTCAAGATGGTACAGACCGTATGCTCGAGGGGCAAGCGCATGGCGCGGCAGTCCAGCGTCCGCAGCAACATGCAGTCTAAGCTGACCATTATGATCGTCATACTCACCGCCATCTTCTGCTCGTGCCAGCTGCTGGCCGCGGTGCCGCTGGTCTTGTTCCCGGACGAGAACATCGGCCGGACAGAAGGAGAGGATACGGAGTGTCGCCTGACCTGCACGGTGGTCAGGGCGGTGGGGGAGACGGGGACGCTGCTCAACTCGGCCACCAACTTCATCGTGTACAGCATCTTCGGGCACAAGTTCCGACGGTGCCTCAGACAGATGTGCTGCTACTGCTGCAGGATGGTCCAAAGAGAAAGGTTCTTCAAATCTTCCGGCAGAGGGTCGCCGCCCCGCTTTTCCAGCAGCATGACCAGGTTGCAGCACATGGATGGCTCTTTCAGAGTGCCCATCAGGAACAGTCGACGGAAAGTGGGCAGCGTCCATCACTACAGAGCAACTGAAAACGGTAGTGATGAGACCAGACTTTCGAATACATCAGATCACAGTAGCAACGTTTAGAAGCGCTACAGTCATGTGTCAGATTTTAAAGGCGCTACGGTAATATGTAAGATTTTAGAAGCGCTGCAGTAATGTGTAATTAGAAGCGCTGCAGTGTGCGTAAGATTCAGTTCAAAGCCGGAAATAATACTCTCATCAAGTAATGGTGGAGGAAAGTAAGTGAGATAACTGTGACTACAAAATTGTAAGGGCTGGACAGGAAGTAGTAAAGGTTCCCAAACCTTTTCCTTACTGGAACACTTCGCATATTCTGAGAGGAAGAGGAACACTGCTTTTTTTTTAAAAGAGATAATTGACGTAGTGGCCTACTAGTTAATTATTTCAGTAGTTCATGGAAAATCTATTCAGACCTCGGGGAACACTAGAGTTCCGCAGAACACAGTTTGGGGAACACTGGCATAGAGTTATATTGCATCTCCGCTCTGCATGTAACAGTGAAACAAAGTTAAGTCTATCAAATTGTGTCTAAGTGAAGGAATGAAAGGGCACCCATGTTGAAGTGACGGACTAGTGAAACCAACAGAACAAGTGGCTGCGTGTTTCGGAAAGTCAGTTAATTCTTACAAGCTCAAATAGATGCTACAGAAGTAGATGAAATATACTGGAGTGTAAGGGACAGAGAGAGTGACTAGAAACAACTGAATGGAGTAGAGAAATACAAAATGAAAGAGAGAGAGTAAGAAAGAAACTTGACACTGAAGTAACTAAAACATTCGTCTTTTCTTGTAATGTCCTAGACGTTATGCCAGTATATTCAGTATCTGTTATAACACACATTCAATCGTGATCATGATAACCCTTTGTATTTATTGTCTTCGGATTAGGTTTATATTTATGATAGACATTCTTCCTGTTAGAACTTTGTGTATAGAAGAAAACATTTCCTAGACACAACTCCAAGTGACCCCCACAGAATTTCACACACACACACATATACATAGATCAAGTGAAATCTCTTGCCATCTACTTGATGTTCTTCAACAGTGGTGGAACGTAGAATTATAGAATTATAACACTTAACGACCTTACTACATAGGGCTCATTACTTCTTGTTTTATTGTTGTGTATGTGTGTTCATTACTAAACCATACAAGACAGTTGCATGCATTCATTAGACTATCTGTAAGTTACAAAGATGCATACATTCATTAGACTATCTGTAAGTTACAAAGATGCATACATTCATTAGACTATCTGTAAGTTACAAAGATGTATACTATACACAAAGCATAGTTGACATACTTCCACTTCTGCTTCCACTTTTAACAGTGCGTTTAATAGATCGCTGATACAACTATTAGTCTAATCATTCTTCACAAAGTTTGTACAGATAAGAACTTGATTTCAGTTTTCTTTCTTCAAAGCACTGCTCTTTGGATGTCGCTCACTTGACCATATATCAGAAAGAACCACTTCACGTGAACAAAGGAGGGGGGGTGGTGGGGGGACGCTACGAATGCACATGTAGACTCGTCAGGGATAAAGTAATTAGGGTTGAAATGGAGATGGGGCTCACCTGGCAGGGGTCTGTCCCCTTCTCCTGCTTGTAGCTGCACTCCTGGCTCCTTTGGGTCTGATCATTTCATTAGTGGCCAGGTCATACTTGGTAGGCTGGTCATGTACTGGGTCAGACTCATCAGGATCACTGGAGTAGGCTGAAACAGCAAGCGCTATTGTAGATGTTGCTTGGTAATTGATAATAATGAAAAACTCATTAAAGAACAAATACTTGACCTTGTTTTAGCTCCCCAACAGTACTCAAACAAGTGGCTGC
Organism: Biomphalaria sudanica; assembly: GCA_036873155.1. NCBI lineage: Eukaryota > Metazoa > Mollusca > Gastropoda > Planorbidae > Biomphalaria > Biomphalaria sudanica. The sequence continues at coordinate 2,422,670 of JAZGLO010002645.1, read as the reverse complement.
TTCCAAGTAGATCTATTCTATATACTTAGTGACGACAACAGTACAAATACTGGATCTTGTTCTAGCTCAAACACACATCACTTCTATCCAATGTTCCAGTAGAGTAGTAGAAGCGTTATTTGGGAAAAATAAATGCATAGACTAACACACACACAAAAAACACTAAAAGACCCAAAAGGCACTTCGTGCGTGCTACACAGAATGGATTTCAAAGCCCTCTCCTTGGCCTTGAGATGTAAGAGACAGTTTCCACTCTCCTAAACAATCACTAAGTGGGTAGATCTTAAATATTAGGTAGGACTAGAGCACACACAATTCACTCCAGTCATAATGAAATAGTCACGTCCAAGAATATTGAAATCATGTCATCAAGTGTTCTTTTCGGACAAATTAAGATTGTGGTTGTACTGTAATTTTCTTGTTAAGATTTCATATAGCCTCTAAGTCTAGCTTTATGTAGACATGCGATGCATTACGTCAGCTAGTTCATGCATGAGTTCAGGTTTCAGTTTTCGATGCTTTATCAAACTTAACATATTATGAGCGCAGGTACGAATGGATACATGTAGGTATAAAATCTGAATGTCCTTTTTTTTCGTCCAGATTTCAATAATTAATTACTAAATGCATAAAGTGATCAATGTTACTACTTGTGTCTTAAGATGTCAGTGTTCAGTGTTACTACTTGTGTCTTAAGATGTCAGTGTTCAGTGTTACTACTTGTGTCTTAAGATGTCAGTGTTCAGTGTTACTACTTGTGTCTTAAGATGTCAGTGTTCAGTGTTACTACTTGTGTCTTAACATGTCAGTGTTCAGTGTTACTACTTGTGCCTTAAGATGTCAGTGTTCAGTGTTACTACTTGTGTCTTAAGATGTCAGTGTGACTACTTGTGTCTTAAGATGTCAGTGTTCAGTGTTACTACTTGTGTCTTAAGATGTCAGTGTTCAGTGTTACTACTTGTGTCTTAAGATGTGAGTGTTACTACTTGTGTCTTAAGATGTCAGTGTTCAGTGTTACTACTTGTGTCTTTAGATGTCAGTGTTCAGTGTTACTACTTGTGTCTTAAGATGTCAGTGTTCAGTGTTACTACTTGTGTCTTAAGATGTCAGTGTTCAGTGTTACTACTTGTGTCTTAAGATGTCAGTGTTCAGTGTTACTACTTGTGTCTTAAGATGTCAGTGTTCAGTGTTACTACTTGTGTCTTAAGATGTGAGTGTTACTACTTGTGTCTTAAGATGTCAGTGTTCAGTGTTACTACTTGTGTCTTAAGATGTCAGTGTTCAGTGTTACTACTTGTGTCTTAAGATGTCAGTGTTCAGTGTTATTACTTGTGTCTTAAGATGTCAGTGTTCAGTGTTACTACTTGTGTCTTAAGATGTCAGTGTTCAGTGTTACTACTTGTGTCTTAAGATGTCAGTGTTACTACTTGTGTCTTAAGATGTCAGTGTTCAGTGTTACTACTTGTGTCTTAAGATGTCAGTGTTCAGTGTTACTACTTGTGTCTTAAGATGTCAGTGTTCAGTGTTACTACTTGTGTCTTAAGATGTCAGTGTTCAGTGTTACTACTTGTGTCTTAAGATGTCAGTGTTCAGTGTTACTACTTGTGTCTTAAGATGTCAGTGTTCAGTGTTACTACTTGTGCCTTAAGATGTCAGTGTTCAGTGTTACTACTTGTGTCTTAAGATGTCAGTGTTCAGTGTTACTACTTGTGTCTTAAGATGTCAGTGTTCAGTGTTACTACTTGTGTCTTAAGATGTCAGTGTTCAGTGTTACTACTTGTGTCTTAAGATGTCAGTGTTCAGTGTTACTACTTGTGTCTTAAGATGTCAGTGTTACTACTTGTGTCTTAAGATGTCAGTGTTCAGTGTTACTACTTGTGTCTTAAGATGTCAGTGTTCAGTGTTACTACTTGTGTCTTAAGATGTCAGTGTTACTACTTGTGTCTTAAGATGTCAGTGTTCACTGTTACTACTTGTGTCTTAAGATGTCAGTGTTACTACTTGTGTCTTAAGATGTCAGTGTTCAGTGTTACTACTTGTGTCTTAAGATGTCAGTGTTCAGTGTTACTACTTGTGTCTTAAGATGTCAGTGTTCAGTGTTACTACTTGTGTCTTAAGATGTCAGTGTTCAGTGTTACTACTTGTGTTTTAAGATGTCAGTGTTACTACTTGTGTCTTAAGATGTCAGTGTTCAGTGTTACTACTTGTGTCTTAAGATGTCAGTGTTCAGTGTTACTACTTGTGTCTTAAGATGTCAGTGTTACTACTTGTGTCTTAAGATGTCAGTGTTCAGTGTTACTACTTGTGTCTTAAGATGTCAGTGTTCAATGTTACTACTTGTGTCTTAAGATGTCAGTGTTCAGTGTTACTACTTGTGTCTTAAGATGTCAGTGTTACTACTTGTGTCTTAAGATGTCAGTGTTCAGTGTTACTACTTGTGTCTTAAGATGTCAGTGTTCAGTGTTACTACTTGTGTCTTAAGATGTCAGTGTTCAGTGTTACTACTTGTGTCTTAAGATGTCAGTGTTCAGTGTTACTACTTGTGTCTTAAGATGTCAGTGTTCAGTGTTACTACTTGTGCCTTAAGATGTCAGTGTTCAGTGTTACTACTTGTGTCTTAAGATGTCAGTGTTCAGTGTTACTACTTGTGTCTTAAGATGTCAGTGTTCAGTGTTACTACTTGTGTCTTAAGATGTCAGTGTTCAGTGTTACTACTTGTGTCTTAAGATGTCAGTGTTCAGTGTTACTACTTGTGTCTTAAGATGTCAGTGTTACTACTTGTGTCTTAAGATGTCAGTGTTCAGTGTTACTACTTGTGTCTTAAGATGTCAGTGTTCAGTGTTACTACTTGTGTCTTAAGATGTCAGTGTTACTACTTGTGTCTTAAGATGTCAGTGTTCAGTGTTACTACTTGTGTCTTAAGATGTCAGTGTTACTACTTGTGTCTTAAGATGTCAGTGTTCAGTGTTACTACTTGTGTCTTAAGATGTCAGTGTTCAGTGTTACTACTTGTGTCTTAAGATGTCAGTGTTCAGTGTTACTACTTGTGTCTTAAGATGTCAGTGTTCAGTGTTACTACTTGTGTTTTAAGATGTCAGTGTTACTACTTGTGTCTTAAGATGTCAGTGTTCAGTGTTACTACTTGTGTCTTAAGATGTCAGTGTTCAGTGTTACTACTTGTGTCTTAAGATGTCAGTGTTACTACTTGTGTCTTAAGATGTCAGTGTTCAGTGTTACTACTTGTGTCTTAAGATGTCAGTGTTCAATGTTACTACTTGTGTCTTAAGATGTCAGTGTTCAGTGTTACTACTTGTGTCTTAAGATGTCAGTGTTACTACTTATGTCTTAAGATGTCAGTGTTCAGTGTTACTACTTGTGTCTTAAGATGTCAGTGTTCAGTGTTACTACTTGTGTCTTAAGATGTCAGTGTTACTACTTGTGTCTTAAGATGTCAGTGTTCAGTGTTACTACTTGTGTCTTAAGATGTCAGTGTTCAGTGTTACTACTTGTGTCTTAAGATGTCAGTGTTACTACTTGTGTCTTAAGATGTCAGTGTTCAGTGTTACTACTTGTGTCTTAAGATGTCAGTGTTCAGTGTTACTACTTGTGTCTTAAGATGTCAGTGTTCAGTGTTACTACTTGTGTCTTAAGATGTCAGTGTTCAGTGTTACTACTTGTGTCTTAAGATGTCAGTGTTACTACTTATGTCTTAAGATGTCAGTGTCAGTGTTACTACTTGTGTCTTAAGATGTCAGTGTTCAGTGTTACTACTTGTGTCTTAAGATGTCAGTGTTACTACTTGTGTCTTAAGATGTCAGTGTTCAGTGTTACTACTTGTGTCTTAAGATGTCAGTGTTACTACTTGTGTCTTAAGATGTCAGTGTTCAGTGTTACTACTTGTGTCTTAAGATGTCAGTGTTCAGTGTTACTACTTGTGTCTTAAGATGTCAGTGTTCAGTGTTACTACTTGTGTCTTAAGATGTCAGTGTTCAGTGTTACTACTTGTGTCTTAAGATGTCAGTGTTACTACTTGTGTCTTAAGATGTCAGTGTTCAGTGTTACTACTTGTGTCTTAAGATGTCAGTGTTCAGTGTTACTACTTGTGTCTTAAGATGTCAGTGTTCAGTGTTACTACTTGTGTCTTAAGATGTCAGTGTTACTACTTATGTCTTAAGATGTCAGTGTTCAGTGTTACTACTTGTGTCTTAAGATGTCAGTGTTCAGTGTTACTACTTGTGTCTTAAGATGTCAGTGTTACTACTTGTGTCTTAAGATGTCAGTGTTCAGTGTTACTACTTGTGTCTTAAGATGTCAGTGTTCAGTGTTACTACTTGTGTCTTAAGATGTCAGTGTTCAGTGTTACTACTTGTGTCTTAAGATGTGAGTGTTACTACTTGTGTCTTAAGATGTCAGTGTTACTACTTGTCTTTAAAGACGTCAAACGTTCAAGCTATATAAACATCGACACAAAATGTGACTGTTTGGTTTAATTGAGTCTTGTTATGTCATATACATTCATTTCAAAACCAAAGCTCCCGATACGACAATGTAGTCATCCAGCCTGGTACTTTCGTGTTACTGTTAGTTAAGTACATTTATATCATTACTATGAACAGTGGCGTAGCTAGAAATTTGCCATCATTTGGTGGGGGGGGCGGGGGCGTGACCTCTATGGGGGCCCAGCATTTTTGCACAATATTTAAGATTTAATGTAAAAAAAAACACTCATTGGGGTCCCCTTCAAGCGGAAGCTAGGAGGGATTTTCAAATGACCTCCCTCAACCCCCCACCCTAGCCATGCCTCTATGACATGAATGTTGCTCTAAAATTAATGAAAACATTTTAGACAATTTCTTTATTAAAACACAAACTTTATAACTAGGCCTTTTTTTGTTCTTGTCACTTAACTTTGATTTCAGTGTTTCCTCATATTGAATATATTATTTGTATGAAAATATCTAATTAAGGTTATAAATACAAATTAATCTGAAAGGAAAAGTTTACCATGAAAATAAATCAATTATGAACTCAATGACAGGAATGAGTTGTATTTATGCATTCTTTCTAACCATTAAATTCATCTGATGCTATTCTTCAAATATAAAAAAATACAAAAAGTTTGCATAATGAAGCTTGAAATTCATTACATTCTAAGTCTTACATTCTAAAGTCTTACAAATGTGAATTGACAAGGAATGATGTTCACTTTTTAAGCTGGTGCAAGTTATACTTTTTATGATTTATGAACTTCTGACATTCCACAATATGTGCCTCAATAAAAATGTGAACTATTATATATGTGTATCTCATGGACATGCTGTGACAAGAATATTTAGGCCACATGCTGTGACAGGAATGTTTAGGCCACATGCTGTGACTGGAATGTTTAGGCCACATGCTGTGACAGGAATGTTAAGGCCACATGCTGTGACAGGAATGTTTAGGCCACATGCTGAGGACAGTGTAAGAAAAAGTTTCCTGATTCATATCTGTACATTAATAGTATTGTATTATGAATAATATGAAACAGTGACTTCTTTACTCTAGTCAACAACAAAAAAAAGAAGAGGGAGAGACCGAAATCTTTTTTTTTTTGCCACCAGTTGAAGTTTTAAAAGAATATTTTGACATTAACAGTCCCTACAATCATAACAGTAATAGTTTGGAATGAAATATAAAAAGAGTTGAGATTGGTCAATATGGAAATAAAAATAAAATAGAGATTGGTCCTTTATAGAAATATAAACAGATTTGGTCCTTTATAGAAATTTTAAAAAGTTGAGAAAATAATATTTTAAAAATCATTACCTGAATGTGTCTGAAAACTTGTTTTTTTTCCTTTGGCTGTGCTGACATGCCTAGCATTCTCCTAGAAAAGTAAATTGACAGGCCACATAGCATTAATAAACAATCTCTGAATTTAGATTTTCTTATACAACTTTTTTTTACATGGATACATTTCAGTCTATGCTGCATTCTCGTTCTAAGAGTTGGTGTATTTCATATTGTTTCTCACTAGAGCATGCGCTGGTTAGTTATGTTATACACTGAACTGACACAGTGCTGGGCTTGATTCAATTGGAATCTTTTAAAACTTAATCCACAAAATAACAATAGAAATCCAAATGTTGAAATCATTTAGAAATCAAGAGTAATAAATTCAAGATTAACTGCATAAAAGTTTTTACAATTAGCTGACAAAAATGGTGTTTTGATTGATTGAAAAGAAATTACTTCAATTGACCCTAGTTTGGGATCTAGTAATGAAAAATGAAGCCAAATTAACTTTCCACTCTTACTTAGAATAATTGTTCATGCTACATGTGAGGGTTGGGTTCAAAGGTGCCACAGTTCTTGGGAAAAAGCATGTCCCCACTCAAAAATATCTTTACATTCAGTAACTGACCCACAGAACTTGCTTAGTAAAGTGGGTAATTAGTGTGGATGATGAAAATTCAATTATTTATTAACAAAGGCATGTAAATATATAATATAATTTTTATGACATTGACATAAAATAGCTAGTTCATACAACAAGCAGAAGCCAATGATGCTGAGGTTTGATGCTCACACAGTCTTTGGTAAATGTTTCTTAAATGTTTGACATGTTTTGGATGTTCCTTCAGAATCTTTATAAATAATTCTCTTCATGGCTCAAGAGTTAGGACACCACATAATAGAAAGATCACTCTTTTATTTTTGCAAGTAGGACGGACTAGAGTTACCCTACGTAGGCGGGGAAAAAAAAGAGGGGGGGGAGAATAAGTAGTATTTACCCATCACTAAATAGCAGGGCTGAACTTAACCGGTGTAGGGCTCTATGCGAAACGGATTTCGCAGGGCCAAGTTTGGGTAGGGATAGGGATAATAAGTGAAAATTAAGAGTTTGTATTAGAAAATAAATTCGTCTTTACATTTTATTCATTCTGTACTACGTACAAATTACTTTACAGGCCTTGCGTGTAGCGAAGTCATACAGTGTATCATAAAAATTATATTTCCTACATAGATCACTATCAATAGCAAGAATTAATAAATGCTTCAATCTGTCTACGAGAATTGTTGACCTCAAGTAATTCTTCATTAGTTTAAGGCGCGAGAACCTTCTTTCACTAGATTAGACAATTAAGGGTATTGTATAGGATTGGTGTTTTCCATATTGAATGAAACCCCAAAATGACAATTTTTGTACATATATTTCAGGAGATTTGTATGAGTTTTCAAAAGATTTTAATAATTTTCGGATATTTTCAGGACTTTTTCATATTTCTTTTGCAATTTCAGGAGATTTCCAGGAACTCCTGGTAAATCAAAAGGAAGCCGTGGGAAATCTGTTATGTTATAAAATGGTTTTATTTAATAATTTATACACCTAGAATTAGCGCGGGTCAAGTGTGGAGCCCACTGCTGTCGCATAGGTTGCAGTGGCCTAAGGCCGGCCCTGCAAAATAGTGGCGTATGGTAGACCGCCGGTCGACCAGTTGAAGATAATCTACATTCTTGCCCAAACACCTCACAGAAAGATGGGTGTTGGTTGGCAGTGGGCAGGGTATGAAGCTGGGACCATTGAGACAACAGAACGACAGTCCAGGGACAGGCAGCCATCCACATAATGTAACAACACATAAACCAAGACTTCTTGATGCTCTAGGTGTCAAGATGTGCAGAAAGAGTAAAGAATAAAAAAATACCTCAGCCGCACCCAACACTGATCTGTCATATGTATTTACATTTTGACTGGACCAGGTCTTAGCTTGAAGTTTCTTAATAATGAAGAACAATTTTTTTTAATTTGACCTACTTTGATAAATTCTGCCCTCTGGACTGAGTGTGCAGTTGAGCATAACAGTCGACTTGTCATTTAGAATGAAAAATATGTATTTAGTTGCATTGTAAATGAGTGACTAGTTTTTGATTCTTTAAGTTACTTAATACAAACTGCAATTAGTTCTGTAGCCTAATGACATCTAGTCTTATCTATTTTGACACTCTATTGAAACTGTCATACTAAACAATATGGTCATCATTGTATTAAGATGGACGAACTATATATAATTTTTTGTTCTTTGTCAAGAAATCTAAATTTTTAATAAGAAATAGGAGATAGCCTCTTCTCACCTTTCTTCTTGTGCTTTTAGAATAGCTATTGTCTGTTTGTGGACTTGAGATAGAAGCTTTGACTAAAGAATTATCCATTGATAAGCTGGAGTCCTGGGCCATGGCAAGTTTTTGCTTGAACTGTTCAATAACGGCATCTATCTTGGGTGTAATAAATAAAGCTGGACTGGAGGCCTAGTAGAAAACAAAAAACACATTTCAATATTTCACAATTCCATTAGTCTAGCGTTTCCAAAATATTTTCCTTAACGAACACTTTGTACATTAGGACAATTCAGTGGAAGACTTTGCTTAGTTTTTAGGCTTGATTATTTCCTCTTTGTTTAAATAAAATAATAAAATATATTCTAAATTTAGCTTTATTAATTATTTTCAATTATATATCTAGGCCCATTAATACATACAAAAACATAAGAAAACATAAAGTTGATTGACTTTGATGATATTGTTAATACGAATTCTAAAATCTGGTGTGGCGTCAAGCCTGTTTGAAGACTGAAATTGTTGAAACATAATAAGAAAATCCTGCTGCTCCAGGTTGTCGGGTACTGAAATAACATAACCTTAGCTTGTTTTTAAATATTGCAGTACTCTTCAGACAAACTCAACCAGAAATCATTTAATGTTTGATCTTTGTATCGAATTAGAGCAGACTCTAGATTAGTTTAAAGTTCATAGTGATATTGTAATAAATTTTTTTCATTATCGAGAAGAACTAAAATTAACTCACGTTTAGACCTACTTGTTAATTACCCCAGTAGCTCGAGGTACACCTACTCAGGCCTCACAGAACCCAAATGACTATTTACTTTTTTTATTCATTATTAGTTCATAGTGTTAAATATATATTTTTCTTTTATCAATGTAATATATAAAATTAATAGCAAGTGAGTGAGCCTTAAAGGTTTAATAGATGTTCTTTAATGTCTGAAATCTTTAGTGTTAGTTGGTGTGGAGTTTTCAAAACTTCTAATTTTAATGCTTGACTTTGACAATAACTTAAAAAATTGGTTTAACCAGAATGTGAACTTAAAAATAGAAAGAGTTCTATTTCGACACATCACTGCTATACAACTGTAGCCAATGCTCAAAAATAAATTCTGTCTTATAATGTTATGGTACAAATATGAAAGTGTTTGTTTTTCTTGGTAATTTCATTGTCATCAGTTTCCTAAAGCTTGTAACGTTTCTCCTATCCAGGCTCTCTGCAAACTGCCCCAAATGACACAACCATTGCGAGGTAGCGTGAAGTGATTTGACTCTGTCACATTCGCTCTTATATAGAGTCCCTATAGGCCTTCTAGAACCGGATGGAACATCGCTTGACCATTCTGGTTGATCACATCACTACATTTGACGTGACTTGCGTGAGTACTAATTACAACACAGGTCCTTCCCTAACTGGTATGTACTGTCACTCTTCACAGTGGACCGCTCCTCTAGCGCTGGCCTGGGGCAATTTGCGTAGTCTAAAAACACACACAGCACTACCCCCATCTGTGTCACCACCAGGTTTATACCAATATATTGAAGCTTTAAAATATTCGTACTAATCTTTCTCCTAACATCATTGAGTAAAATGTAGTGATAACATTACTTATAAATTATAGAATATAAAAGAGAGTGAAGAGAAACATGGATGGCAGTAATTGCATTAAAGATTGAAGTAAAATAATGTTAATAAACATTGTTAATCCTACCTGAGATGATTGGTCCTGACTACTGGACAACAAAATATCTAGGCAAGATGCCAATCCTATAAAAAATAATTAAAAGGTTAAATGATTGTCATGATTGTGATTCTAAGTTAAGATAATTATATTTTAATCTATTTTTAATGTGGCTGAATTGTTAATTTAAACAGTAATTTATGCACTAACCTGGAATATTGCTAACAGAATCCAAATTGCTATTAAATTTGCCAGACTTATCTAAACCATTTAGAGTCTGTAGTTGGTGAACATTAGACCAGATGTTATGCTCATAACCTGAATTAAAGTGTCATGAAAAAAAAGTTTAATCATGATGTTAAGTTTAAGATAAAAAGAAAATTAAGTTATAAAATTAAGTTATAAAATTAAGTTATAAAATTAAGTTATAAAATTAAGTTATAAAAATGAAAGCAATCATCAAGAAGTTCAATTTAAAAAAAAATGAAATCCTGTCTAATATAGCCACATAAAAGAATACCCAGCAAATATAAAGTCTTATGTTAGCAAGGAGAAGTCATTCACTATAGAGTGCTTAATGAAGCCAATAGGTTTAAACTGTTGTAAATGAATTAAGCTTGCAAGATTAAATGTACAAAAAGTTTTACCTTGAATGTGACATAATGGATTTCCTGATCCGTCTTGGCGGAGCACTAAATGATGTAAAGTTCTAACTCCTTGTACACACCTGATGAAATCTTGAATGTTCCTTAACTTGTTACCATGTAAAGCTAAATAGGTCAAATGGAATGATGCCGCACAAAAACAGTGTAAGCCTTTGATACTTTCTATTTGATTGTAGCTCAAATTTAAAGACTCAAGTGACCTGAAAGAAAAAACAAACAAAATAAAAAAAATACTTTAAAAAAAAACACAAGAGCTTATCTAAAAGGAAGAACTACAAAATCACTGTCATATCTCTCAATGCTGCAACATTTTACTCCATTTTTCTATGAAAAAAAAAACAAAATTAATTAATAACCACTAATTGATTAATTAATTGGTTAATTTTATTTTATTGATTCATGTATTGTTACTGACTATGAATAATTGTGCAAAATATCAACTTTCTACTTTTCAGTGTATTTTAATATAAGCATTTTTTAGGTTTTTTTTACTAAAGTCTCTTTAGGCATTCATTTTTGCGAGGATACTTGGCAGCTGATAGAGGTAACTCAATGTATTTTTGTAGAAAGGAAAACAATTGTGAAAATGATGATTAAGACAACATTAATTAAGAGATACAACACAAAGTTTTCTTTATAAATGATTAATATATGTGCAGTCTTTAATATAATCATTAAATCAACATACAGCCTTAGATTATAGATATAATCTTTACATTAACATTTATTTACTCTGTTTTACAATAGCTATCTAACTTATCTTATTGCCAAATTCTCTACACATGGCTTACCTCCCTTTAGCTTACTATATATTCCATATAAAAACAAAAATAATTAATTATGACTAATTGATAAAATTTATAAGTGGTCAATTTTTTCACTGGATTCATGTTTTGTTAGGGGCAATGAATAATATATGTAAGGGTTAGTGTCTTCTAGGCCTAGGCTAAACATAAAGTCATCAGTGATACAGTGTTCCCCTGACATTGAGAGATTCTATGTATCTAGAAAAACAAAACACTTCTTTTAAAAAATTTCTGCAAAACAATGGTAAAGTGTCCATCAGTGGAAATAACATTTAATCTGAAATCTCTACCTTAATCAGGATTAAGTGCTTGTCTTAGTGCTTTAGTCCTCTCCCACCATGTTTCATGAATAAGAGCTTGCTAGCTTAATTTTGAAAATGAAAGAGATTGGATATAAACACTTACCTAAGGCCAGACAGTCCTGAAATTTCTGTAATGTGATTGCACGACAAATTCAATGTCTTCAGACCAATAAGTGTTTCTAGTCCATCGATGATTGATATCTGGTTAGCTGATAAATCCAAATGAACAAGATTTGTTAAATGAGAAAGGTTGCTGATGTGATGAATGTTATTTCCATGAAGGTTCAAACTTTCAAGATCACTTGCTAGAGATAAAGACCAGATGTTGCTTACACCAGAATCTATAAGTGATAAATGTTTTATGTCCCCTTGAGGCGTCATTGCCAGGTATAGAATTCATCAATATCTTCAATTCGTCAACAATTATTATGCAGCTGCTGAAGAAAATATATTTTTTAAAGAATTTATGAATTCAATTAAGTTTTGTTGTCAAAGTAGAGGTGACGGAAGTTGCATGAATGTAAGTGGAGCATTTTTATGTACCAATAAATTATCATAATATTTTTTTAAGTTGTTTTTTTTTATCTAAATAATCAGGAAAGTCAAAAGCAGGAATTTAGTAGCGTAAAGTATTGTGTTGGTCTAAGTATTTCAAAGGGAATTAGGGCTACACCCACTAAAAGAGGATTTGAGGTTAAAAAAAAATAATTTTAAATTGATATGGAAAGTAGACTATTACTTGGGAAAACCTTGAAAAGCAGTACAACATCCACATTATTTATTACAAATTATAATGCAAGCAAAACTGTATTGAGTGTCGAAGCATATATTTATTAAAATAAACTTTAAACCAGTTTAAATTAACTCACATGTTAAATATCAAATTTAATTTCTTGTATTAATTTCATTATTTCTAAGAAATTCAGGTCAAATCAAAAACAAAAGTCTTCTCTATTTAAAAAAATTTTTGTAAAGCTTACATTGCCATTTAGCTTTAGACTAAACCTTTAATGATGCTCTTTTTTTTTTTAAATAAATAATTGTTTGAGATGATTTTTAGATTGCAAATTCAATGAAGTCCTTTCTTGACTTAAACCTTTACAGTCCACTTCTTGTTTTATTTCATCTTTGAGACAAACATATAGATCTAGTCAATCTAGAATCTAGATCAACATCTAAAAAAACTTGTCTATATAACTTTGTAAGACAAGACTTGAAAGTCTAAGACATTGGACAGGATATAAAATATAGATCTAGATATAGATTATATATATAGGACTTATATGCATACTAAATAGATTTTTTGTTTTTAAAAAAAAGTAATCTTTTTTTGTGTAAATGTAGTAGTTAGTATAAAAAACAAAGCTTATACGAAGAGTATATGTATCAATTAATTTATTAATTAATTAAATTTGTAATTAATCTCGACTTAAAACAATATACCGGTGCAATTAATATTTTTACCAATAATTTTTGTCTAGCGCTATTTGATGCTTTTAGCTTTCTCAATATGCTATGATGCTATCACTTATCTGGAACAGTTGGGAAAATGGGTGTGTATGTGTGAGAAAGAAAGGGATATCTGGGTGGATTTTAATGTAATTGGTTTTTAAAAGCCTCCTCAAGCCAACATACTAACCACTGCTAGTGAGATATATTATTAATGGCTAGAGAAGATTGTATAGCTATGCATTGAGTGTTTTAATTTAAAGTAGCAGCCTATATCGTGGAATAATTCAGTAACTCAGCTTTATTACCACCACTTCAGTCAAGTACCAAACAAAATAATGAATTACCAATGGTTAATAAGCTGCTTGGTTAATTTTTCTTTTATTCTTGTGTTGACAGGTAAAAGAAATAATTGTGTAAAATTTCAGCTTTATTGGGTGTGGGAGAAATAACATGTACAAACTTTTTACAATACAGAGTGAGTTGATATTTACTTAGAAGCTTTGTAATAAATAAGACAGCTCTAATCAGATCTCTGCAACTGCAGGCACTGCAGCAACCTTTTCATTCCTAATTCTAATTCAAGTCATTTTCATAGACAGACATGTCACATAGATCTACTCATTGAAGTTTTAACTCATTCAGAAATTTAGTCATCATGATCATTCACTGAATGACATTGTGATGATTGTCACATGACACATTCACATGGATATATACTTAATAATAATAGACCTATCGTATCTTATCTTATATAATACAGACGTTACTTCAAAAAAGAAGATGATTACGTCCTACGCGTCATGCATTTAGTCATGCATATTAACCAATGACTTAAATTCTGAAAAGTCACTGGTTTTTCTGGCTAGCTCAGGCAACCCATTCCATGCTCTAATAGCACTAGGGAAGAAGGAGTATTTGTACAAATTTGTCCTAGCATATGGGACGAGGAATGTGCCTTTATTTTTGTGTCTTTCAGAGTATTTTATTAAATTTTGTTTTTGTATTTGAAGATTATGGTTCAGTGTTTTATGTATAATTGCTACTTTACTTTTGAGTCTTCTGTCCTGAAGGCTTTCTAAATTTAGTGATTTTACTAATGGTGTTACCCTAGTCAAATGTGAATATTCGTTTGTTATGAATCTCACTGCTTTATTTTGTGTTTGTTCCAGTTTCTTAATGTTTTCTTGAGTTGAGGGGTCCCACACGGTGGATGCATATTCTATTATTGGCCTAACCAAGGTTAAATAACATTTTAGTTTTATGTTCTTATTTGATTTATAGAAATTTCTTTTAATAAACCCTAATGCTTTGTTGGATTTTTTTATAGTTTCATCAATATGTGGATTCCATGACAGTTTTTAATTTATTATAACACCTAGGTATTTTGCGTTTTTAGTCTGTGTTACTGGTTTGCCATGAATAAGATAAGTGGAATTAATTTGTTTTAGTTTTTTTGTTACTCTTAACAACTGACATTTTTCTGGGTGGAAAGACATGCTCCAATTTGATTCCCATTTCTGTAATTCATCTAATTCTCTTTGTAAAATATCTGTGTCTTGTTTTGTTTTTATTGTTCTATATATTATGCAATCGTCTGCAAATAATCTGACTTTTGTTCCTGAACTAATGCAATTTGGTAAAATTATTTATGTAAATTAAAAATAGTAGTGGACCCAAGACTGTTCCTTGAGGTACACCTGAGTTTACTGTTATTGGTGTTGATTTAGAGCCATTTATTATTACAGTTTGTTCTCTCCCTATCAGAAAATCTTTATTCCACTGATGCAGTGGACCGTTAATGCCGAAATATTTTAATTTTTTAAGCAAACTATGGTGGTGAACTTTGTCAAAAGCCTTGGAAAAATCTAGTAAGATAGCATCTATTTGTTCACTATTATCTAAACCTTTTGAAAAATCATCAATTAGTCCTATTAGTTGTGTTTCACATGATCTATATTTCCTAAAGCCATGTTGGTATGGGGTGAGGACATTATGTTTGTCTAAGTGGTTTATGATATTGCTACATATTATGTGTTCTAGTATTTTACATGTGATGCTGGTAAGTGATACTGGTCTGTAGTTTCCTGGATCAGATTTTTCTCCTTTTTTAAATAGGGGGGTGACATTAGCTTCTTTCCAGTCCTTTGGTACTCTGCCCTGGTTAAGCGATGCCTGAAAGAGTATTTTGAACACTGGGGCTAGCTCATTGCTTAGTTCTTTGAGTAATCTAGCTGGAATACCATCAGGTCCAGACGCTTTATTTGGTTTGGTGTTGGCTAATAGTTTTTGAATTCCATTTTCTTGTACTACTAAATCTTCTATGTTGTCTACTTGGTTCAAATTAAGAAATATGTCTTTGTCTCCTGGGGCTGAGAATGCTGATGCAAAGTATTTGTTTAGGATGTTTGCTTTAGTTTCATTATCATTATGTGTTATGTTATGTTCATCTTTTAACGGCGCTATGCCTGTTGTTTCCATTTTCTTAGACTTAATGTATGACCATAGGTTTTTGTTATCTTTAGATATTACATTGTTTATGTATTCACTCTGCAGCTTTCTGCTTACTTTTTGGGTTAGGTGTTTAATTTTTATATACTTTTTGTAAACTCTTTCTGCCTTGGTTCCTTTAAATTTTCTATATAGGTTTTCCTTCTGTTTTTCCTTTCTGTTTATCATATAGATCTAAGACTAATATGACATATAGATTCTAATATAATAATAATTAATCTTTTATAATAATATCATTGGTCTCATTGGTCATGATGATTGGATGATCATGATTCATTGAAATGATAATCATGATATAATGATAGATTGAATTGAGTTGAGTCAATGACTCAATAAAATAATAAATTCTGAATAAAAAAGATTTCAAAATCAGAAAATTGTGACTGAATCTTTCATTAGCTGAAAGTTTGAAATTTGAAGAAATTCTCACACACACTTTTAGATCTGTTAATAATTAGAAATCTAAATCTAGACCTTAGAGATCTATAGATCTAGATTCTATCTAATCTAACAGTAACTTACTCAGAGAGTAACTAAAAATTAGTTGCTTTTCATGTTTACACTTGCCGCTTGAGACAGTAACACTTTTGTTTTGTTGTTGTTTTTAATGTTGGAAAAGTTTCTGTAAACAAAAAAATTCAATCAATGTTTTTGGTTTCTTTGTAGATCTAGATCTATATCAAACAAAAATCTACACATAAATCTATATTATAGATGCCTAGATATTTTTAGATAATCTAGTTTATAAATATAAGAAAATATAACAATTTGTTTTTTTAGAATTTTCAAACTGTCACTGGCACTTTACGACATAAATTATACGTTGAACATTTTTATAGTTCAGTGCAACTGTTGAATTTTTAGCGGCCCCCGTAAGGGGAAAAAGCCGCTATTAAGTTTGTGCAAAATGTCCGTCCGTCCGTCGGTCACACTCAGATCTCGAAAACTAGAAGAGATATGAAAAATATGATTTCATCATTAAATGCGGCTTGAAAAGTTTAGGTGCAACGGCTACTTTTGGTTTTCTAAAAGCAAACCGTTTAATTTATAAAATTAATTATGCAAGCGATTTTTTCGAAAAAATACACCAATTCTAAAACAATTACGTAAATGTAAGGGAGGCAATGTTACAATATGCTAACAAAGATGTATTATATTTGTGTATTTTTAGTATCACTAAGTCAAATATATTTATAAAATGTACAGGAAATGTTTACAACAAATATAAATAATAGTTAAAGATGTTTTTTCTAGTCAACTAGCGCTCAAGTAAAAAGAAAACCTTTCTGTTTGTTTATAAAGGCTAATAATGCACTTTGTATGTAAATATCATGCACATTTTTTTAAATGGACTTTTTATGCAGCGACTTTCGTGCAGTAGCGTAACGTCGCAACATGACATGGTTCTAAACCAATTCCTTAAACTTTTTTAAAAAATCAGATTTTAATTATTTTTTGTTTAGTGCCCCCATCCGAATAAAAGAAGATTATTTTTATGCTTTTTGTCTATTGGTCGGTTTGTCCGTCACGATTAGATTAACAAATAACACTAGAGGCTATTCTAACTTATATTAGATTTTATTTACATGCTTAAACATTGCAAGAAACACATGATCTTTAATATATTGTTCCGGTTTTTTTATGTAATTAGCATATAAGTGCTAAATAAAAATATCTATACTGATTTATATTTCATTAACCAACACCAAAGTATGGTTTAAAAAAATCTCCATAAGGCAATGGTGAATCTAATTTTCATACCAGACCATGCCACAAATTTAATTAACGGCATTTGATTAATCTGGAATTCTTATTTTCTCTCACTATAAATATATAAACATCCGGAACAATCTATTATAGAAACTTAAAACTAATGTGATGTTTCGGAAGGGAAATTAAATTTTAATCAGATTTTCAATAGCTTTTAGTTGCTAAATGCTAAAAGATCTCACTCGGTGCACCAATGTCTATGAACCCTCAACAAGCTGCTCGTATAGATGATATTTTTTAGTCTAACTAGGCCGTGTGACGTAGTGAATTTTTTTCCTTTGAGGTCATATAGAATACATTATTTAAATGCTAAAACAACTCGGTGTAGTAATGTTTATTAAACCTCGTAATGTGACTCGCATTTTAAAAAGACATAATAGCTAGATTTAGATTTAGATCTAATCTAGATTTTTTACACTAGATCTAGATTTTTTTACACTAGATCACGATTGGTTTTCTTACACTAAAGTTAGATTTTTAAAACTAGATTTAAATTTAAGTTCTAATTAAAATCATTATAGAATCTAGATCTAGAATTTCTTGGTCTATTTTAGAATGTTTGTTGTTTTACATGTTTCGGATGCTCCTTCAGAGTTGTAGTCCAAACCTCCTGTAGGACGACGGGGGATGGGAGCGGGCAGGGTTTGAACCTGGGACCATCGATGAATCCAAACGACAGTCCAGCGCGCAAACCGCACTACCAGACAGCCATGATTTAGACTAGATCAAAATCTATAAAAAAAATTTCTAGGCTTAAAGTATAGATTTTTATTTCTAACGTCTAGATTGTCAATATTGCAATGTTATAAATTACTTAAACTAATCTACTATTTTAATATTTCATATTGCAATTAGTCAATTAATTATCTAGTGTTTTTTGTTTATATAAATCTTATCTAAATTACATCTACATTATCCCAAATATATATTTTAGATCTAGATCTAGTAGATATAGATATTGAGAGTGCTAAATTAGTAGTTTAATTTAGGTAGATCTACATCCTCATTCTAGTTCCATTTAAATGAAAATGCTCAATAACAAAAGATTATCTAAAATCGCTCTTCTGACATACTGTACATATCCGGTAATTGTCATTCCGTAATGTGTTGGTATACTATCAATAGTAGGCTATTAGTTTGTAACCAGTTTGTCATTAGATTAAGAGCAATGCCTGGTCGTGCGGTTAGCGCGCAGGACTGATTATCTCTACGGTCTCGGTTTCATACCCTGCTCGACCTCAGTCGACCAGCGAATATGCGAATCCGACAGGGATCCGTCTCCCACGGGGGCCGCCTCTGAGTTTGTGTGGCAGCACAAACTCTCTTTGTAATCTTGTTTTATCATAAATTAGTAGCCTAAACGTATACTTATTTCCTAGAAATTCTAGAGATCCAGATTTTTACACTTAAAGTTAATGCAGAAATCTGCTCTTTGTTTACACTTTGATTTTTTAAATTTATTCACGCAGAAAAATTTTAAGAGAGAAAAAAAAAAGGGAAAGCAATAAGAAATATGGTGGCTCCATAGATTATAGATTAATTAATATAGAATAATGTAGGCCTATATATGTATTTTATGTCTATGGGTGGCTGATATAAATATAGACCTAGATCTAGATATACATAGATCTTTATTTTTAGAATCTAGATCTAGTATAATTGAAGCTAAAGAAAAACGAAAAATAAAATATAAAAGAGAAAGATATAGGGGAAGATTTACAAATGAAGCAAAATAAACATTGGCAATGAGTTGAATGAGCCCATGCATGATCCCAAGCTTTATCAAAAGGTTTACTGATGTGATAGCCTACCAACTAAATACCGATATTGAAAATTAAATTCCTTGGTGCTACACAAACCAATAAAGCTTATATGAACTTTTATTTCCACAGTGCTGATAATGCAACACACACACAAATATTAAAATCGAGAATGGTTCATTAAAATGCTTCGCTTATCAATACTTCCATATTCTGTACACCGGATCGACACACTCCGTATATGAAAATCTGAAATATATTAAATTTCTATTAATCATTTTGATGTAACACAAATAATTGGCATTTCACATTTGTCTAAGGTCAAAGGTTGCCCAACGTTCGGGTTGGTGTCCTCCTTTCGGCGGACATTGATGCGGTTTTATTTACTGTACAAATGTACGGCTTCTAGACATTGTTCTTTGTTGACTTCATCACATTCTCAGTCCTAGCTAGGCCACCATATTTTCTGATTTAAATAGACAGTCACAAACTATATAACTAATTAATAGCAATTAGCAGTAGCAGACTGGGTATATATAATATGGGCATTTGGGCAGGTGCCCGGTGGGCTGGTACCCAAGGAGCTGCATGGTAGGGACACCGATATGGCAGCATGAATGCCAGTAAATTGTTTTAAGATTTTATAATATTCTCTTTATAAAAACTTTGAGCGTCATGATTTAAAAAAAACAAAAACATACACATTATTAAACTTTGCA
Source organism: Biomphalaria sudanica (assembly GCA_036873155.1). Taxonomy (NCBI): domain Eukaryota; kingdom Metazoa; phylum Mollusca; class Gastropoda; family Planorbidae; genus Biomphalaria; species Biomphalaria sudanica. The sequence continues at coordinate 2,402,900 of JAZGLO010002645.1, read as the reverse complement.
CAATGCTCTTGAGGACAGGTATAATGTGGCATATAATTTATGGGCCGGATTGTATAGAATTGCCCGGGCTGATTTTGAAACCCAGTCCGTTCCTGGCAATAAGCATTTTAAACAGGTGTTCGTATACGCGGGAGATACGCAGGGGCGGGCATTTCTATACAATCAGGCCCATAAATTGCATATCGTATGATGGGCATCCAATGATAGGCATGCCTGTCCTCAAAATCGGTATGTTGAGTTTTGAGTATCGATAACTGTACACATGCAAACAGTGAGCTCTACATTTTCATAAGAAATATTGGCTTTATGTTACTCTTTAATTGCTATAAAATAATGAAGCCTACTAGTAGCACTGTCTACGGATGTAGGCTATTACATTATTTTGGAAATTTTGTTAGATCAAATTAGTATTACACTGTAGAGAGATTGAGATTTCTTTTCAACACGATGCCGCTTTTATAAGAGAATATTATAAAATCTTTGACAGTTTAATACTTAGTGGCATCCATGTGGCCCTACTGGCCCAACCGGGCATTTGCCCAAATGACAATATAGCCAGTCCCCCCCCCCCTTGAAGATACGCAGTGGCGTAGCTACCAATGTGCGGGTGGTGCGGGCCGCACAGGGCACCAAGTGGAAAGGGGCACCAAAATTCCCCCAGTGTGTATTAATTTCCTATTTTCCTGAGCTTTTCAGTAAAAACGACTAATTGTATGGACACGAACAAACATAAACTACTGTATTTTAAACAGGAACTAACGATTTATAAACTAGTCATGTCGCTATTTTGTTTCATCTCCTTGACTATTTCTTCCATACAATGTAAGCTATAGGAACAGTTTGAATCTAATTTACTAGATTTATTTCGGACACACGGTACATGTTGTTCCTACACTGATCAATGCTCTGCAATATAAAGAAGAAGAGAAAGAAGATACGCCAACCATTTTTTACTTCATTGTTTAATCCATTGGTTTAATCTAGATATAGAGTTTACAAAAATATTTCTTAACTCTAGCTCTAAAAAATTGTCTTAGTTTATTCATTTCTTTATGATTCTTAATAGTTTAATTTTAGAAATAATTCTATTGTAATGTCAATATTTTTAAATAAGCTAACCTTTGTTTTCTACGAGTTTTTTTTTACTTACTAGTTAATTGTAATACTGTAACGTAAACAAAATGATGAACAGCGCTCAAGACTGACTAGTCTGGCTGGCACCTCAAAACCCTTTTAAGCTCAGACGGAGAAATCGGCATCTCTGGTTCTCTCCGGTCTGGGTAGACTATAAGGGCCCCATACCCAAATCTATCGGGGTCCCTCATTACCGACCCATCGGTATAGCAGAAAATGGCATCTGATGGGTAGGACTTTAGTGAAGTTGATGCCAAGTTTTGGAGTATGGCAGGTGTTAATCGCCTCTTGGTGGCTCCCTCTTGCCCTATAAGGGACATGTTTATTTGTGGGGCCGGCATTCTCCTCCACTGAAGGCAAGTACTAATTCTTCTAATAGGAATTCTATCAGTGGAGAGCCCAGCTGATTTTGACAAATTGGCCGCAATGTGGAGGAACGATCGCATTTTTATCTCTCTCCACTGTTGCACTAAGATTGTGGTGGGTAGCCTAGAGTTGCCCCTTTTGTAGCGCTCGTAGGCCGCAAGTACTGCCCTCTCCCTCCTAAGATTTAAGGGGGCCACGTTTGTTAAGATTTCAGCAGCGTTTGTTGGGCTTGTCCGAAAGGTGCAAGAAATGAACCTTACTGCCTGTGATTGTACTCGGTCGAGTGATTCGAGGGAAGTTTTACTAGCATATACTTGAACTGTATAGCTGTACTCAATTTGTGATCTGACTGCCCCTAAGTACAATGTGCGTAGCATGTCAGCTTTGGCACCCCACCTTGTGCTGGCCAGCTTTCTTAGTAACGCTAATTTCTCCGAGGCTTTTCTTTCAACTTTCTGGACGTGCTGGAACATTGACAGTTTTCTATCCAGGGTTACCCCTAGATATTTTGGCGTGTTTTCACGTTGGAGTCGCAGCCCACCTCAGTGAGGTGCGTTTCTTAAATTTCTTAAGTCTAAAGAAGCATCGAGACAATTTTAAGTCACATCATTGCCAGAGTCCACCGACTATAGGCGAGCTGTTATTGGGTATGAATTAACTGAACAATTAAAAGCAACAAAGCAAGTTGAGAAGGAGATCATTGAGTCCAGAAAAAAAAATGATGATGTTGACATCCTGAATGATGAAAAAGAAGAAAATACTTAAATACCGCAGGTTCTAGAGACTAAAGGACAGCACACAAGCATGTCTTTAGTACACTCCTCAAAAATTCATACGGAAGAAGCTGAACCATCAAACAGTGTAAACAATACAGAAAGCAGGATAATAAACTCTAGACTGAACGACATTGGAGATAGGCCTGATGTCATCACAGATAATATTCGCACACACCTTGTCACTCAAAGATCTGAAACAGTTCAGCGTATGGACAGTCAATTATGAGAGGCGTATAGACATCAAGAATCAGCAAAAGGAAATTCTAGAAAGCTTTCAAAGGCTTAGTTTTTTCTGGCAAATGTCAAACGGCGAGAAAGTTCTTAGAAAGTGGATGTGTTATTCGCCCAAAAAAAAAAAGAATCCTTATTTTGCTTCCTCTGCATACTCTTCTCAACAAGATCAAGTACCAAATCTTCATTTAAATCCAAAGATGGATTCAATGAGTGGTGGAGGTTATCCCCGAAAAATTAAAAAAACATGAGACTAGCAGAGCTCACATTCAGTCATCGCTTGCTTGGAGGGAACTTGAAGTTCGCTTGAGAGTAGGGAACAATATTGACAACAAGGCCTAAGATTTGATTATACAAGAGACGAAAACCTGGAGAGTTAGTAAAATTACTATCAAAGAACGATCCACTCTTAAGTGAGCATGTGCTTCGAACTAAGCTTTGTTCCAGACCGAATACATTCATGTCTCCACAAATACTAAATGAATTTATTACAATATTGGGGGATCACGCTAAAAAACAAATCATACAGCAAGTAAAACAAGCTAAATATTTTTCTATTATTTTTGACAGTACACCTGACATCTCAAAGCTGGATCAAACTTCCCAAATTTTACGGTACGTTGTCATGGATAATGACGGGGTGCAGGTTCGTGAGTCTTTTATTGACTTCATCGACACAAAGGACAAGCATGCTGCTGGAATCGCTGAGATGGTTCTACAGAAACTGCGTTCGGATGGCTTAGACATAATGGACTGCAGGGAGTCAAGGCTATTATATGCTGCGGTCATGAAAGATCAAAACTACTGTGTCCAAAAACGTATTCTAGAAGTCACTATTCATTGCCTGCTCAAACCATTCTCTTAATTTAGCAGAAATTCGAGCTGCTGAAGCTGATGTCAATTCGGTAATATTTTTTGGTACACTGGACCGTTCACACTCCTTTTTCTCAACTTCAACTCACCGCTGGGATATCCTCATCAAAATAACCAGAACTAGCCTTAAACGTTTAGCTGAGACCCGCTGGAGCGCCAGAGGAGAAGCTGTCAAGATGGTTAGGGATACATTTTCTAAAATTATAGAAACTCTGGAGACATTAACTAGCAGAGATGAAAATTCATCGACTAGATCTGAAGCAGGTGGATTATTGGTTTCTATTCAGTCTTATTTATTTTCTGACCTATCTTGGATTTTGGGCTCTTGTATTAACTGAAATTAATGATGCGCAATTCTACCTTCAAAAACAAGGAATGTCTATTCGAGACTGCTCACTCAAACTAAAAACTAATATTAGAGACATTTTTAAGTAGTAATCGAGAGGACATCGCTGAAGCCAGCATTACCTTTGCCGAAAGCGTGTGTTCAGATCTGAGAAACAGTACAGAACCTCAAAAACGTATTGGCCATAAGAAAAAGATGCCTGGTGAGAAAAGTGACTACTCTGTACTTACACACAGAGAAGAGCTACGAAGGGAAATTTATTCTACCTTGGACAGGATTGTTCAAGAAATAATCACCCGATTCGAGCAACTTCATGATGTAGCAGATAGATATGAATTTTAGTTGCCTTCCCAGCAATTAAATCATCAGGTCGAAATCAATCTCGATAGTACTCCTAGCGACATTGATAAAAACGAATTTCTGCTGGAGCGAAAGAGGCTTCAAGTTCAACGGTTTGTCACAGTTTCACCAGAAGCCTCCGAACTTCCAAAACAAGGACCTGTTGAGCTCTTGTATTTTATAAAAAAATATCAGCTAGATGATTTAGTCCCGAATATCGTCATCATGATTCGCATATTTTTGACTATTGCGGTGAATGTCGCTACATGCGAGAGAAGTTTTTCCAAACTTAAACTGATCAAGAATTACTTGCGATCAACGACGACAAATTTACTCCTCACTAATTTGGTCATTTTGTCCATTGAACAAGAGCTGGTGGAAAAAAATGATTTCGATAAAATTATTGATACTGTTGGACCTGTTGAGCTCTTGTATTTTATAAAAAAATATCAGCTAGATGATTTAGTCCCGAATATCGTCATCATGATTCGCATATTTTTGACTATTGCGGTGAATGTCGCTACATGCGAGAGAAGTTTTTCCAAACTTAAACTGATCAAGAATTACTTGCGATCAACGACGACAAATTTACTCCTCACTAATTTGGTCATTTTGTCCATTGAACAAGAGCTGGTGGAAAAAAATGATTTCGATAAAATTATTGATACTTTTGCCAGCAGATGAACCGAAAAACGGCCAGCTCCTCTACCACCGAAGCAAAAGCCACCTTAACCTGCGCTATCTGTGGACGGGAGTGTCTCTCCAAAATAGGGCTCCACAGCCACACGAGGAAGTGTGCTCTGAGATGAACCATAGTCGTTCTACGACTGAAGGAGGCCAATGATGCAAGCAAGAAAGCGCGTAAAATTCATTAGTAGTATGTTTATGTAAAAGTGATTTTTTTGAATTAACAATATTTGATTAATGAATACATATTATTTTGAACAAAAAAGTAAGGTTTTGCAATGTTATTAATTAGTTAGGTTTATTTATTTTGGGGGGGGGGGCATCAAGATGAGGTACCGCACCAGGCATCATATACTCTAGCTACGCCACTGAAGATACGTATTACCCAGCTCCACATTATCTGAAATTTTTCTTGTGCATCTTGTGCAGTCTATATTCTTACAAAGTTTAATTTCAGGAAATGTTTTTAACTGTTTGAAATTTTTAGTATGTCTTTTTATTTCTTTTGTTTAAAAAAGGGGTGGGGGTCCTTCTTTTATGAAAATAGTCTTAATCATTGTTAACAGTAACAAAAAATAAAAAGGTCCGCAATACGATGTTTTACTTAACATGATCTATCGACCATTATTTCGTCGATCTGGCCTTCGGGGTAACCAAGCATCAGTTTGTCTTGTTTTGCATCGCATTCAGGAGCTCTCCGATATGTTTCAAACAGACGTGTCTTAGGATCCAGCTCTTCATCAACTAGGGCTGCTCTAGCCAGTCTTCAGCTCTTGTTTGAGCTGCCTGTAGCAAGGGCGGACTGTGAGTCCAATTTTTTTCTTTTGGTACAATCACAGAAAGTGCAAAGAATTTCATGACTAAAAGTTTTTTTTTCCACTTGGAAAGGAGGGCCACCCCCTCCCTTTCAGGAATACTTGGAATTTAAGTGCACAAAGGTACGACTGGAAATATAGAAAACTATATCAAACTTCCTCCTATTGAAATGCATTCCATCAAAATATCTTTGAAAAGAAAAGTGAATACATTTAAATGTTTCTCTTAATGTATCTCTGAGGTATCTTTCCTTTAATTCCTCTCTTCTTCTAAAAAGAAAACCTGTAATGTTAAGATCATACATAAATTAAATAATAGCTATTACATAGTCAATATTCATCTGTAAACCAAAAACCAATGCGTTATAATATAGAATGAGTTAGTCTACTGTAATTTGATGATGAACAAACATATTGATAATCCACTTAAATGTTAATAAAACAACATTTGCAGGGGAAAAAAAAGATTTTGTAACGCAATATGGGAAAAATACTTTTATTTATCACAAACAATTATCAATAAAAACAAACTATTTGTAATAGAAAAAAGTAAATCCATGGCAATAATTAATAAAGAACACAAAAGTCTGCCACCGGTAAGAATATAAAACAATAAATATACAGGTCTAGATATGACCAAATATTTATACATTTAACAATATTGATGTTTAGTTCCCCAAGGACTCCAGAGATATAGTTCAAAATGAAATATTTATTTAACAACAAAATATTTGACAATAAATAAACAACATTGTAGTAACAAATATTGCAACTCTAAATTGATAAAAATGGTTGACAATATGTTAGCATTGTCATTCTTGCATTTCTAAAACATCAGGGAGACGCTATTTCTGTAATAGCTTATCTGAAGATGCTATTTTAAAACCATCAATGAATATTATGATAATGAACACCCACACAATAGTAATAATATGGCACGAAGGATAAGCAGGTTTATAAGACATCCCTGATTATACTTTATAAATGTTTACCACGATAAGTGAAATGTTACCGGTAAAAGTATAGATATCTGCAACATGTTCGTAAAATACATCTCAAGAGTTTATATAAATATATATACATTTATACAAAAAAAAACATTTTATCAACCAAATAATCACCAGGAGTTATAGAAAAAAAAAACAAAGCAAATTACCGGAAAATAGCAAATACTGTATGGATAAAATATTTTTTAAAGTTGTTTAAAAATTATAGGAAAAGAATACAAAAATGTGAAAACTAGTAGGATCATACTAGAACAGAAAATGAACAATAAATGGCACCATTGGTGAGCTATATGATTTCCTTCATCTTCACCTATCCCTTAGTCAGTTGGACCATTAAGGGAGCCACACAAGATGTGTCAACTGTCCTTCTCTACTGTTCCCTGTCCTTTGTTTTGGATATAACCTCTTTCAATGACAGGGGTGGGGTCCAATCGTTGTCATAACCCTGTCTCTAATCTTTTTGTTTGTGATGTGGTCTTTAAATGTGATACCATCTCAGTTCTATTGCTAGGATCCTCCTTTCTAGTTGACTGCAGAGCTATATGATTTATTTTCATATAAAAAAAATATAGACCATTTTAAATAAGTTGCTTTACTAAAAGGCTTCTCTTTAGAGACATGTTTATTTTGACTTTACATCTGTTGAGGATTCTATGGTCTGCTCTTATAAATATAGTTAACTTTTAGGACAAGAAAAAACAAATAATGGTATCAATAAGAGGAATGTTATGAAATCACAAATATTAAATATAACAATTCAAAATTTTTCTAAAAGAATAATAATAGAATAGTAATGTTTTACTTTTAAAAGAATGAATCATGTACCTATTGTTGCACTTGATTATTTAAAGAACAAAATGTCTTAGCTTTTTTTTTCACTAAATGATTTAAACAAAACAAATCATAACTTGTAAACATTGTTCTAGACCACACAAACAAACAATTCATGTGCTAATAAGATGTTCTTGTGATCATTGACATAAACAAAAATTTTATTTGACATAGCCTTTATGATGAGCTCAGAAAAATGTTTTTTTTTAAACTACAACAATCAACAACTAAGCTTTTAGTTAAGGTAGACTTTCAGAGTACTTTCAAAAAGTAGGCAGCCTTTTTTTTCACAGAAAAAATAGCTTTCAACAGCTTTAAGTAAAACATAAATATCTTCCAAAATCACAAATATCTTCCTAAGTTGTTTTTTTTCCAAACTATAACATAATAATTGGAATATTCAATATTCTCTATTTCTTATTGTTTTGTTTAATGGATTTGTGTAAAAAATATCATGACCAAGATATTTTAATTACCAGTACTATAATAACACATAAATGAATCATTTTTGTTTTTTATTTCCATTGTCTACTAGTAAATCAAATGTACCACAACTTCAAACAAAATTTGCATGAAAATGTACAAGTAAAAGTATACCTTTCAACTAAGTGTGATATTGCTAAGCATCACTTCAAGAGTAAACGTTAACTGTGAAAAGTCTGTGGGCAAGGTTTAAACAAAAATTATAGTGTAAATTTTAAATATAGTATTAGAACTGTAGGGACTACATTTAGCACTAGCCTCTTACAAATTCTTTGTTAGGTATGTTTACAGTTGGTAAGCCAAAGTTATAATCCAAATTGATTTCATCATCGTTTGAGTTTTGATTCAGGCAATGATCAGATTTATGGTTTGGTTGAATTTGCTGTTCAGGCTTTGGCTCTTTCATTTTTAAATCTAACAAAGGGGGAAAACTGTTGCATGCCTCTTTTGAACTTTGATTAAGTTTGTAATCTCTTTCACTAAAGTTTGATTTTGAAACACCGGGAAGATGACATAGTTTATTTTGTTCTGTCATGTAATTTGGGTCTGGCCCACAGTCTTTTACATGTAAGTTGACATGGTCATTTGATAATTTATAGTTTTTATCATGGTTTATGTATTCTTTATCAAGTGACAATTCCATTTCTTTGCCTTTCTTGACAGAGTATAGACATGGTTTGTAATCTTTGCTTTTATTGGTCTGGATTTCTGGAGTTTGAGATTGAAAAGACTTTTCAGAGTTTCCATTCTTGTTCAGGTAAGCTGCGTTAGTGTCACATTCTTTTATACAAATATTTTTAGATGAGTTTGAGGCTTCATTATTTAATGCCGCTGATTCAGGTGCTGGCAATGGGAGCATTTGTCGCACATCTGTTGAATTTGAAATAGGAGTATCACACAATTTACTGAGGTGAGCTCGACTTAGATCTGTTGCCTCAGCAGTATGACTTCTGTTCTGACCAGAACTGTGTGAGTCATATGGCGCCCGTATCCTCAGAGGTAGGTGGGTGGTAAGCTGTTTGGACAAAATTGTGTTTTTGCCATAGGAATACATGTTATCTTTAGGTTTAGAAAAGAATGAAAAATGCCCCACAGAACTATCAACTTTTTGCTGTGCAACTGAACTGTAGTCAGATCCTCCCTGCTCTGGATATGGGCAGGAATAATCTTGCCCTATAATTGATGCTGCTCTGTTGGTTGCACCTCCCTCATTGTCAGTTGATAAACCTAACAAATATTTATCATTTAGCAGGTTGTCATCATCATCCCTCAATCCCTGGCCAAGATACAGCTCCCTGCCTCGACTGTTGGATAAACCAGTTCCTTCATGATGCCGTTTAAGGTGAATTTTTAGAGTTGAGTTCTGAGCTGTGGCATAATCACAATACAGACATCTGTAAGGCTTCTCACCTAAAGGCAGAACAAAAAGAAAGAAATAATAATGTTGTTTAATATAGATGATTATGTGATAACAAAATATTATATTTCTGTAGAGAATCTCTTTACCTGTACTTAGCACATGGGCAATAGTAAAATAAGATTTCAACTTTAATTATGTCTTTTTTTGTGGAAAAAAAGGGGGGATTATTTTAAGGTTTTATAAGTTTTCCCTTCAGTCCCTGTGATCTCTAGGGCAGATGATGTTAAGATCATCTGTTTCTTTGGCCAATGATTAACCAGCAGAGTGTCATGTGATCAGCACAACAACCCATCACCTTTACTTTCCCCAATTAAAGGTACCCATTAGACTTTGGGTGGACTTAGGGGCACCCTAAAAATCCCAAAATTCAAAATCCTATTCTTAAAAGAGATTCAAATTTAGGACCCCAGGTTTTGAAGCCAAGTGCTTAACCACTCAGCCACTACACCTCCTCAGGTTTTGATTACCCTAAAGCTATTACCTTTTACTCCCTGCTTAGTTTTAGATTTCCTGAGTGTTTGAATGACCAAACTACTTAAAAAAAACTGCTTCTACTTCCACCTATTTCAAAATTAAAATTCCTCCTTTATAAAGCTGATGGTAGTACATAATTCCTTATTCATTATACCGTAATGCTTCAAGGTGTCTTTCCAGTGAGCTTTGCACAATCACATTTTCAATTAACAATATTCTGATTACAAAGAAACATTTGAGCCAAGTACTATGATTTCTGCTCAAGTCATGGTCCAAAAGAAAAAGACGTAAGCCAAACATAATTTTAAGATAGTTATATTTGGAAAAATTATAATGGTCAAACCAGATTTTTTTTCACTGTGTTGCCAATTAGGTAGTTATTTTTTTCCCCAAAATATACCTGTTACGTATCAATTTAAATAAACCAAAGTCTAGTTTAATAAACTTAACATATCTATGCCCAGTATCGCAGGTGTCAAGTGTCAAAATTTCCCATGATGTTATATGACACGCGTCCATCAATAGCGTGACATCTGACAGGAAATAATTTGATTGGTCAAAGGCAAGCGTCTAAGAAGAGGCTAGAAAACGCGGGGTCTAGAATTGGCAGTCATAGAGAAATTTTCATAGAGATAAGACATATTTTAGTTTTTGAGTTGTAACTTGCAGTGACAAGTCTTGTATTTTATTAGATGTAGTATTATTCTGAATATATTTTATTATTGAGATTTGAAAAAAGATATTTATTTGATACAGTCTACTTTGTTTATTCTGTACATACAGTGATTCTTAGTTGTTGAATTAAAGTTCTATTTGAATTAAAAAATTTCTGTAAGGATCAATAAAGCAGTCTTAGTCTTAGTCTTGGTCTTAGTTTATTGAATCTCTAAGATAGCATTTAGATCTAGAGATATACATCTACAGAATCCCCAGCATGTCACAGTAACTTCTTGTAACATCTGACATCTGAAGAAAAGATCCACAAGATTAGCACATCTCAACAATCTTCAACAAGAGCACCTGTGACATATTCTAGCATTTCCTACAATGAGAGTACTGTGACATATTCTAGCATTTCCTACAATGAGAGTACTGTGACATATTCTAGCATTTCCTACAATGAGAGTACTGTGACATATTCTAGCATTTCCTACAATGAGAGTACTGTGACATATTCTAGCATTTCCTACAATGAGAGTACTGTGACATATTCTAGCATTTCCTACAATGAGAGTACTGTGACATATTCTAGCATTTCCTACAATGAGAGTACTGTGACATATTCTAGCATTTCCTACAATGAGAGTACTGTGACATATTCTAGCATTTCCTACAATGAGAGTACTGTGACATATTCTAGCATTTCCTACAATGAGAGTACTGTGACATATTCTAGCATTTCCTACAATGAGAGTACTGTGACATATTCTAGCATTTCCTACAATGAGAGTACTGTGACATATTCTAGCATTTCCTACAATGAGAGTACTGTGACATATTCTAGCATTTCCTACAATGAGAGTACTGTGACATATTCTAGCATTTCCTACAATGAGAGTACTGTGACATATTCTAGCATTTCCTACAATGAGAGTACTGTGACATATTCTAGCATTTCCTACAATGAGAGTACTGTGACATATTCTAGCATTTCCTACAATGAGAGTACTGTGACATATTCTAGCATTTCCTACAATGAGAGTACTGTGACATATTCTAGCATTTCCTACAATGAGAGTACTGTGACATATTCTAGCATTTCCTACAATGAGAGTACTGTGACATATTCTAGCATTTCCTACAATGAGAGTACTGTGACATATTCTAGCATTTCCTACAATGAGAGTACTGTGACATATTCTAGCATTTCCTACAATGAGAGTACTGTGACATATTCTAGCATTTCCTACAATGAGAGTACTGTGACATATTCTAGCATTTCCTACAATGAGAGTACTGTGACATATTCTAGCATTTCCTACAATGAGAGTACTGTGACATATTCTAGCATTTCCTACAATGAGAGTACTGTGACATATTCTAGCATTTCCTACAATGAGAGTACTGTGACATATTCTAGCATTTCCTACAATGAGAGTACTGTGACATATTCTAGCATTTCCTACAATGAGAGTACTGTGACATATTCTAGCATTTCCTACAATGAGAGTACTGTGACATATTCTAGCATTTCCTACAATGAGAGTACTGTGACATATTCTAGCATTTCCTACAATGAGAGTACTGTGACATATTCTAGCATTTCCTACAATGAGAGTACTGTGACATATTCTAGCATTTCCTACAATGAGAGTACTGTGACATATTCTAGCATTTCCTACAATGAGAGTACTGTGACATATTCTAGCATTTCCTACAATGAGAGTACTGTGACATATTCTAGCATTTCCTACAATGAGAGTACTGTGACATATTCTAGCATTTCCTACAATGAGAGTACTGTGACATATTCTAGCATTTCCTACAATGAGAGTACTGTGACATATTCTAGCATTTCCTACAATGAGAGTACTGTGACATATTCTAGCATTTCCTACAATGAGAGTACTGTGACAATACCTAAAAGCTGTCAAGTTTCTAGGGAAATTGTGCTGCTTTAGAATTTACCTGTCCACCCACTGTCCACCCACTGTCCACCCACTGTCCACCCACTGTCCACCCACTGTCCACCCACTGTCCACCCACTGTCCACCCACTGTCCACCCACTGTCCACCCACTGTCCACCCACTGTCCACCCACTGTCCACCCACTGTCCAACTTCCAGTTTTTTACTTTTTGCACCAATGCAAGCTAACAGGAAGAATTGTATTCATCCCAGGCTAATATTAAACTATTATTATGTCAGAGGAATAAAATGACAATATTGTAACAACATAAGGTCACATTTTGCTGTTAACTTCTGTTAATGATACAAAATTAGAGAGAAAAAAACTAAAGCCCTACTTTTGGAGAAATATGTTTAAACACTAGTTCTTCTGTGGTTTAAAGTAGGGCCAGTGTTATTTGTAGGACCTAAGGTGAAGGGTAACCCACAATCCGTAGAAGTCAAAATGACCACAGTCAGCACTGATTATTTATTCAAAGCCGTCAGTGGGTGATATTATTTAGGGGCTTTGTTGATAGATGACAGCTATGGAAGTTAGTTTTGTCAATACTAAGCCTCTACCAAATTAATTAAAAATGGTACATTCTCAAAGCAAAGATTTGGCTAAATTTATAAGTTAGGAAAATTGGCCACAGACATTTTTATATTTTTTATGTAAATTTTTTTTTTTTTAATGATAAAACAACTCCCTCAGTCCAATTAGTCAATGTAAATGGATAATGTATACATGAGGGGCTATAATACTAATGTTTTCTTTCATACTGGTGTTTATGTTGATTTTTTACGTGGAGAGGTATCAAAATAAAACTATCAATCTAGCATGACTGCACGTTGAAGTTTTGAAGGTTAATCTTGTGGCTTTATTTTATATTTGAAAACATATATACCAATAGTGTGAAATAAGCTAATTCTAAAAGAAGTGTTAGAGAAGACCAGAAGCAGACCGGAAGTTGAGCCAGAGTGTATACCTGTGTGGATGCGGTAATGAACCTTCAGATGACTTCTTTCCACTGTTGAGTAGTCGCACTGCTGGCACTTAAAGGGCTTCACACCTGTACATTTAGAGAAGACAGTGTCAGGTTAATCAAGCTCAGTACATTTAGAGAAGACAGTGTCAGGTTAATGAAGCTCAGTACATTTAGAGAAGACAGTGTCAGGCTAATAAAGTTCGGTTTGTAGGATTCTTAGAATGGCAGCTGCATGTTGATACTAACTTTTATGTAAACCCACACACTCTGTACAATATTACAAACACTGCAGTACACTGAAATTCATCGTTATATCATAATTTAACAACTACATTCACATGGCCAACTATTAAATACTCTTCAAAACAGAGGCCAACCATTTTAAACTCTTTAAAACAGTGACCAACTATTATAAACTCTTTAAAACAGTGGCCAACTATTATAAACTCTTCAAAACAGAGGCCAACCATTTTAAACTCTTTAAAACAGTGGCCAACTATTATAAACTCTTTAAAACAGTGGCCAACTATTATAAACTCTTTAAAACAGTGGCCAACTATTATAAACTCTTCAAAACAGAGGCCAACCATTTTAAACTCTTTAAAACAGTGGCCAACTATTATAAACTCTTTAAAACAGTGGCCAACTATTATAAACTCTTCAAAACAGAGGCCAACCATTTTAAACTCTTTAAAACAGTGGCCAACTATTATAAACTCTTTAAAACAGTGGCCAACTATTATAAACTCTTTAAAACAGTGGCCAACTATTATAAACTCTTCAAAACAGAGGCCAACCATTTTAAACTCTTTAAAACAGTGGCCAACTATTATAAACTCTTTAAAACAGTGGCCAACTATTATAAACTCTTCAAAACAGAGGCCAACCATTATAAACTCTTTAAAACAGTGGCCAACTATTATAAACTCTTTAAAATAGTGGCCAACTATTATAAACTCTTCAAAACAGAGGCCAACCATTTTAAACTCTTTAAAACAGTGGCCAACTATTATAAACTCTTCAAAACAGAGGCCAACCATTTTAAACTCTTCGAAACCATGGTCAACTATTGCATACACATCAATACATGGGTCAACAATTACATATATATCAACTGAGGTCAACCCTAACGTCCATAACTAAGTTACAAGTAAGAATATCAATGTAAACATGTACTAGGTACAAAACGCATAAAGCTATTATCAATAGCTAGATCAACTAGGATCATTTCTATCTAGATATACTCGCTATGTATAAAACTACTAGATGCTACGACAAGATGAAAAAGCACACAAATCTTTAAACGCTAATGACCCTGAAGAGTTGCAGAGAGGTTGACCAGTTTGTTAGGACCTCAGAAGACGTCCACACAAACTGTGCATACACTCAGCCAAGCCATGCCAAGGTCACATGGTTAATCAAATAACCAAATAGTTGGGGTCAAGGTGCCATCAAGTGTGAAACAAGGAAGGGAAGGGGAGAGGCTTAGAAGAGAGAAAAAAAAAGAGGGGGGGGGGTGTCAAAAGCCTAGAAGAGTGAAAGAGAGAGACTGAAAGGTGATCGAAACAGACATTTAAAAGAGGATAAGAGAGAAAAATAGAAATGGAGACAGACGAAAGAGAGAGGGAGAGACAAAGAGTTGGTAAAAAGATTCAAGACTCACCTGTGTGTTTACTCATGTGTTTCTTCAGATGTATTCTCTGATTGAACGCCTGCTCACAGTGTATGCACTTAAAGGGCCTAGAAGTCGGGTAACGTCTTTTCTTCATAAGTTTGCCATCAACCAACTGAAAATCGTCCGTATCCATCCTAGACAAGGCATCTGTCGGCTGGGAGCAGGACTCATCGAAAGATTCGGAATGGGACCTAAATAAAAAGAAAATAGTATGACCTATCTTTATTATCTTGGAAAAAAAAAAGTGTCTAAATGTTCGCATTTGGTAACTTTTGTGGACGATCAAGTCAGACTTTCCTTTTCCCAAGCTAAGATAGTGCTGCAGGAAAAAGGAAAGGCAGACAAAAGAATTGACGAAACATAAGGGAATTGGCAGGCCTAACTTTGGAAGAGACTAATCCTAGCAAAAGACACAGTGGAATGGAGAGAACCGGTCAACAGATCATGCGTGTTGCCCCAACCGAGATCAATCGTCTATAACGAATGGTCTCGCCCCAATTACAGACCTGTATAAGTATGCTTATAGAAAACATTGCAAGAAGGAACGAAATAATTAATTAATTCGATCATATTCTGTTTGCTTCCTCTGCCATTGAGTATTTATTGCTCAGCGGCAGTCTTTGTCAGGGAAAAGAGGATCACATCGTTCTTCTCGGCTACTCCGCAGTGGTTTCAATGAGTTGCTTAGGTTATAGGGTATGTTAAATTCTGGGGTAGAAAATTAACGACATTCTATCCATTCACTATAACAACCACACTGCCGACATATGATGACAGTCATCAGGGTATATACTGACTTTGTCACCGTCTCACTGACCGGCTCAGTGCCGTTTGGTGATTTGGTTTATGTGTGTGTGGTTTAGTTGGGTGAAATCTGGTCCAGAAAAACTTCCCTTACCGGTAATGAACATATCAAACTGTGAACTGGGGGTGTGACACACTGATGTGACGGAGGTATGTTAGCTTAGTGTCCACTCTTCTCCTATCAATTTACCCAATGACATTGCAATTCGATCGTACTCAAATGTTTAAGGCGTAATAGGTTATTGTGTAATAGCTATGAAGGCTACAATGAAAGAACAATAGAACAATAAAGATTGTAATCTAATACTATAAATGTTATTAGCCTATATTTTAACAGTGTTAGATTCTATGTGCCAGTAGGTGTCCCCCCTATAGCTCGGTGAAAAAAACAGAGACAGTGATACATTAAAAATATAGGCCTATTATTCAGCATTCTATTGTTTATGTCATTGAATTTAGAAATACAACAAAAAAAAAAGGTGGGAGGGGAAGGGGGGGAAGGAACTTTAATTCGAACATATGGCTCACACCTCCTCAAGCCACTGGCGGATCCAGGGAGTAGGCGGTAGGGGCGATCGCCCCCCACCCCACGAAGGGGGGGACGACGACTTTAAGTAAAGAAATCACACAATTTGTATACGAATTTATTAGTTATGTTAATAATATATACTAATTATTTATATTTTAACCTAATTTTAGATTATTTCGCCCCCCCCCTAGTATGTTGGCCGATTTGGTGGGATGGGGAGGTGGCGATGGCATCAATCCCGCCCCCCCCCCCAACTA
Organism: Biomphalaria sudanica; assembly: GCA_036873155.1. Taxonomy (NCBI): domain Eukaryota; kingdom Metazoa; phylum Mollusca; class Gastropoda; family Planorbidae; genus Biomphalaria; species Biomphalaria sudanica. Next base: position 2,386,258 of record JAZGLO010002645.1, on the reverse strand, counting down.
TAAACTTTCGAGTGGGGGGGGGGCGGTCCAATTTTTTGTAGAAATCACAGCTTGTCAACGGAATCAAATATCTATGTAATTAAAACTTGTTATTGATATTTTAACCGATCTTTATATTATGTTGTTTCCCTGTTAGCCGATTGGGTGTGGGGGGGGGGGGGCGAATACAGCTGCAGCCCTTCCAACCTAAACCCTTTGAGTTGGGGGTGGCGGTTCTACTTTTAATTAGGAATCATAGTTTGTGAACAAAATTAGTTGAATCACAATATAATTTTTATATTATGTCGCTACACTTCTGGTATCTTAGCCGATTCGGTGAGGTGGAAGGGGGGGGGGTGATTGCTTCTGCTGCCCTCCCCACTCTAGCCCTCTGAATGGGGTGGGGCGGTCCTATTTTTATGGAGAAATCATAGTTTTTGAACAAAATTAGTTGAATACCTATATAATATAAGCTATATATTGATGTTATAATTCATTTGTAAATAATGTCGGATGAAAAGATGAGGTTTTAAAACAGAAAAGTCAAATGTGGCGACAGAGTTTATGTAATTGCACACGAATTCATCGTAGTTATTTTAAGAAAGACTTTTTTTTTTGGAAAATTTAGAATTCATACGAAATTTTTCATAAAAAGAGTAACAATTGAGATGAGTTCTGAACCCAAATATTATTTTCCTAGTCATCTTTTCCCAACCTTTACTCAAGCTGATATTTTTCTGTAGTAAAAAAAATAATTTTTGGGACAATAACTCACAATTCATACTGCAATACTAAAAATGAAAAAAAATGTAGAGTAAAATCTAATTGGTTCACTTAATTTCTCCTCCCACTTCCAAAATGTGTTTTTTAGAGCTTTGAATTATAGTTCTGTAACAAACCAAAACATGCCTATTGAACAAAATGTATCACTTACAAATGAGCTTTTTTAAAAAAAATATTATTTTTCAAATAGATGTTTTTTCGGCGGCATTCCTCAAAGTTATTCCTAATCGTTTGTATTTGCGATGTAGTGAGAGCATGTAAAATCATATTAGAATATTTTTCAAGTAAAACATTATTCAAAAGGTCCTATCTTAATAGGAGGAATAATAAGCTGTAGATGTCGAGAAAATGCGTTTCTGCAGTGAAGAATGCAAGAAAACAATTTTGGCGTCGGGGGAGCTTACAGCACTCCCCCAGAACCCTTAGCTGTCAAGAGAAAGGCCTCAGACCCCCAGATCCCCTAGCTATCTAGGGAAAGGCCTCAACATGGCTGTTTTTTTTTTTCAAATTTATTTTCGACTGCGATCCTTAAAGCCTTAATCGAAATAATATGTGAGGTATCTTATTTTTTCAAAGAACAAATCGGTTGTATTTGCAAAGTAGTAAGGGCCTATAAATTCATATTAGAATATGTTCAAGTAAAACATTATTCAAAAGATCCTTTTTTTAATAGGACAAATAATGAGCTGTGGATGTCAGGAGAATGCGGTTCTGCAGTGAAGAAAGCTTACAGCGCTCCCCCAGACCCCCTAGCTGTCAAGAGAAAGGCCTCAACGTTGCTGTTTTTGTCAGATTTTTTCGCCGAAGGTTGAGAAACACTGCTTTTTTTAAACATTCTAATATCTACATAACTTTGAGAGTTATATATATACTGTAAGCGCGTTTATGCTTAGGGTTAGGGTTTACTGGGGGTTAGGGTTTGGAAAAAAATCGCCCCTCCCCCACCACTCCGAAGTTCTGGATCCGCCAGTGCTTCAAGCTGACATACTATTCACTCTGCTAGTGAGGTGCTTATGACTATAGAAGTAAGTTGATATTACCTTCACCCATCCCTTAGTCTATTTTACCGTTGGGGCACCACACAAGATTTGTCGACCGTCTATCTCCATTCCTCACTGCCTTTTAAACTCTAACCCTATCCGAGTTGATATAAGCTTTGTAAAAAAAAAGATCTAAATGGTGTGTACAACTTTAGTACAACTTTAATTTTTTGACGAATTGAACAAGAAAAAAACAAGGTTACAAAGACAGTTTGTGTGGAAACACAAACTCCAAATCGGCCCCCGAAGTGGTTCACCGAGGCAGGTAAAAAGGCAGGTTTCAATATTTTTAGAAAGAACATTAGAATGAAATTTTATCAAAGACAAATGACAGAGAAGAATGGAGAAAGACAGATCTTGTGCTGTGCCCGAGCGGTCCAGCACACCAAAGGATAGGTGAAAGTGAATGTGAAGTTAGATGTGAACCTGGCCTAACTATAATGAATACCTAATTGATTTATAAAGAGTCAATCTCTTATTCAAATCCTCAAGAAAAAAACATTTCCGTAAAAAAAAGTTTCCTTTAGTGAAGTGTTTTATATTGGAAGTGTAGCACTGCAATCCACGCGATAATATGAAAAACCACTTATTAATTGTTGTTTTAAATTATGTCCGACTTATATGCATACTAAATAGATTTTTTCTTTAAATAAAAAAAACTTTTTTTGTGTGTAAATGTAGTAGCTAGTATGACAGAACTTACATAACTTAGCAATACAAATGTAATTTTTAAAAATGTCAAACAATTTGCATAAATTAGTTTAAAATATGGTATGTTACTACCTCGCCTACTGAAAAATGCATAAATTAGTTTAAAATATGGTATGTTACTACCTCGCCTACTGAAAAATGCATAAATTAGTTTAAAATATGGTATGTTACTACCTCGCCTACTGAAAAATGCATAAATTAGTTTAAAATATGGTATGTTACTACCTCGCCTACTGAAAAATGCATAAATTAGTTTAAATATGGTATGTTACTACCTCGCCTACTGAAAAATGCATAAATTAGTTTAAAATATGGTATGTTACTACCTCGCCTACTGAAAAATGCATAAATTAGTTTAAATATGGTATGTTACTACCTCGCCTACTGAAAAATGCATAAATTAGTTTAAATATGGTATGTTACTACCTCGCCTACTGAAAAATGCATAAATTAGTTTAAAATATGGTATGTTACTACCTCGCCTACTGAAAAATGCATAAATTAGTTTAAATATGGTATGTTACTACCTCGCCTACTGAAAAATGCATAAATTAGTTTAAAATATGGTATGTTACTACCTCGCCTACTGAAAAATGCATAAATTAGTTTAAATATGGTATGTTACTACCTCGCCTACTGAAAAATGCATAAATTAGTTTAAATATGGTATGTTACTACCTCGCCTACTGAAAAATGCATAAATTAGTTTAAAATATGGTATGTTACTACCTCGCCTACTGAAAAATGCATAAATTAGTTTAAATATGGTATGTTACTACCTCGCCTACTGAAAAATGCATAAATTAGTTTAAAATATGGTATGTTACTACCTCGCCTACTGAAAAATGCATAAATTAGTTTAAATATGGTATGTTACTACCTCGCCTACTGAAAAATGCATAAATTAGTTTAAAATATGGTATGTTACTACCTCGCCTACTGAAAAATGCATAAATTAGTTTAAATATGGTATGTTACTACCTCGCCTACTGAAAAATGCATAAATTAGTTTAAAATATGGTATGTTACTACCTCGCCTACTGAAAAATGCATAAATTAGTTTAAATATGGTATGTTACTACCTCGCCTACTGAAAAATGCATAAATTAGTTTAAAATATGGTATGTTACTACCTCGCCTACTGAAAAATGCATAAATTAGTTTAAATATGGTATGTTACTACCTCGCCTACTGAAAAATGCATAAATTAGTTTAAAATATGGTATGTTACTACCTCGCCTACTGAAAAATGCATAAATTAGTTTAAATATGGTATGTTACTACCTCGCCTACTGAAAAATGCATAAATTAGTTTAAAATATGGTATGTTACTACCTCGCCTACTGAAAAATGCATAAATTAGTTTAAAATATGGTATGTTACTACCTCGCCTACTGAAAAATGCATAAATTAGTTTAAAATATGGTATGTTACTACCTCGCCTACTGAAAAAACCTCCAGTGTTTGTTACTATTAATAGTGAATAGTTGTAAAAGTGGTGTGTGTATTTTTATGAAAAAAACTGCTTGCATAAGTGATTTAAAAAATTAGATTTTTCGCTTTCAGGAAAGAACAAAAAGTAGCGTTGAATCAGAACTTTGAATGGTCTAAAATATTATGGTGTCAGATTTTCACTATATTTTCTAGTTTACGATATCTTAACGGGACGGACGGACAGACATTTCACACAAAACTAATAGCGTCTGTTCCCTTTTCGGGACCGCTAAAAATAATTAAAAATGTCAAGTGGTCGCGTACCGAAGAGGCGTCATATGTCATATCTACCCATAGCCAACTACGCCTGACTCTGCCATAAGGCTGTTTCTTTTGTGGGGTTTCAGTTCTACGCTATTTTTACCATTGTTACATCTATATTAATCTATTTTCTAAGTTATTTGTGATTCTTTGAGCCATTCCATAAGCCCACTTTGTGAGCCCACTTTATGAGCCATACCATGAGCCTACTTTGTGAGCCCATTATATGAGTGTTCTTTGTTGGTTAGTGCCTTGAGAGCACTCTAATGAATTATATCGTGAATGCACCTTGCAGCTCGAGCTATATTTTGACCTTTTGTTAATGTTTAGGGTTAAATTGTATCTGCCCATAGACAAGTAGATCCACACTTATCTTGTTTAGCATACAGAAATAGACCAAGGTCTCTGCATTATCTTGATAAGCGTGTGGTCCCATTTCAAGTAAAGAAAACTTAATATACGAACTTATGACTGACTCTCTTATCAAAGTTTCACACCGAAGTTTCTCGTACTGCACAAGTAAACATTGCGATAAGAAAGTTACTAGCTGTTGAGTAATTGATATGTCTATACACTACAAGATACGATTTCTAAAAACATTTCTTGTATTGTACATTTAGTCAAAGCAACAAATGAATTAATGTACTCCAAATGTTGAACCCATAGGAGATGTTTATTTTATACATGGTTATACATAACTTGTTATTTAGTGAATCCAGTTTTGAGATACACGAGGAACTACTTGAGTTCTGTTCTATGCATAACACTGCAAAAAGCAGGGATGTTTTTGAGAAATAAGGGCGGTGATATTGCGGTACGAGTTATCTACCTGGTCAAGCTAGATAGTCTAGCAATGGATGGCGCACCAACCATGAAATGAAATGGTTGTGATGCAAAACTACTCGCATAAATAAGAGAGACTGATGCTAATTTTAAATTTGCTCATTTTCTGTGCATCATTCACCAAGAAACATTCTGTGCACAGCAACTACAGTTCCAACATGTCACCGGTTTCAGTCGTTCTCAAGTGTATTCCTGCCCCCGTGGGTTTCAATCCTTCGCCAATTTTCACTGTTTCTGGATAACATTGGACACGAATTTGATTGTGTTCCCTACTACACAAAAGTCCGCTGGCTCTCATGACATAAAGAAAGTATTAAAGAGATTTTTTGCACTGCGTGAGGCAATCGTATTGTTTCTGAACGTGAAAGGTGAACCTGTTGAACATTTCCAAATTGACGAATGGGTTCGGGAATTGGCATTTGCAGTTGATTTCACTGGTCACCTGCATAAATTGAATTTGAAACTTCAAGGTATAGACTAAATTGTCACAACTGCGTGTAATCACGTGAAGTGCTTTCAAGCAAAATGAGGACTGTGGATAAACCAATTAAGAAGAGAAAATCTTGTTCCCTTCGCAACGTGTCAGGAACTAAAGTCAGTCAGCTAGTAATCTATTTCTGCAGCTAGTAATCAAGAATTATATAAAATATTACTGTATTTTATTGCTTGACAACTTTAAAACAGATCTTAAACATCGAATTGTAAACAAATGAAACTCAGATCTCTTGTAAATCCCCACTAGGTGCTACAACTCAATTAATAGAGTGATCTAGGTCAAACACCAAACTATGCACATTAGCTGCTATAAATTAAACGTAAATTATAGCAATATATAGCGCTACTTATAGCATGCTCAGAGCGCTTTGGTCCAGTGGGGGGGGGGGAGGGGATATCTAGGAGTTGGTTTTCCGTGCTGCCTTTAGGCAGCTCAGTAAACGCAACTCTGCCCGAGTAGGGTGTCGAACCTTGAGCCCCCTTCTAGGTAGCCAAGACAAGCCAAGTTCAAGCGCACTTGGCCTCTCGACCAACTGTTCAATATGTTTGTAGTGAGATAAAGACGGGTACACAGTGACCTGATCTGTGACACATTGAAGAGAAGGAACTGATAAACTGATGATTATCTCTGAAAGTGAAATCATATAGGAGACAGGTGACACGATTTTGCTCAGGGGAGATAACAAGCAAGTCAATGATGTGTTAGTGTTACATAGGCCTAGTCATCAACAAGCAAGTCAATGATGTGTTAGTGTTACAAAGGCCTAGTCATCAACAAGCAAGTCAATGATGTGTTACATAGGCCTAGTCATCAACAAGCAAGTCAATGATGTGTTAGTGTTACAAAGGCCTAGTCATCAACAAGCAAGTCAATGATGTGTTAGTGTTACAAAGGCCTAGTCATCAACAAGCAAGTCAATGATGTGTTAGTGTTACAAAGGCCTAGTCATCAACAAGCAAGTCAATGATGTGTTAGTGTTACAAAGGCCTAGTCATCAACAAGCAAGTCAATGATGTGTTAGTGTTACAAAGGCCTAGTCATCAACAAGCAAGTCAATGATGTGTTAGTGTTACAAAGGCCTAGTCATCAACAAGCAAGTCAATGATGTGTTAGTGTTACAAAGGCCTAGTCATCAACAAGCAAGTCAATGATGTGTTAGTGTTACATAGGCCTAGTCATCAACAAGCAAGTCAATAATGTGTTAAATAGGCCTAGTCATCACACCTACCTAAAGAGTACATCAAGAGAATTAGTGGATGAAAATACAGTAAATTAACAGGGCTTTGTGTCTTTGACTTACTGATGGACGTATTAAAGAGTGCATGAATACTGATGTTTGTTGGGAAAATGTTTTGTAGTAACCTTAGTCATATCCATTGGCTTTCGAACTAGGTGTCCAGGGTTCGAATCCTGTTGAAGACTGGGTAATTGATATTTTGTTTTTTTTGGCACACGTGAAGACTGATTTTTAATTTCGGGATCTTTGAGCGCCTCTGAGTCCACGCATCTCTAAAGGGTATAGGTTAACGTTAACCTTGGGCCACAGAAGCAGACGACTTTTATGTCATCTGCCCTAGAGATCCCAAGGTTTTCATAGGGCAACTTTTGTCATACCCATAAATTCTACCTTATTAGGATATTACCATATTGAATCGGTTCCATGACAATTCCCCACATCAGTCAATTCCCCACATTCCCAACTCCCCACAATTACAATTCCCCACATCACAATTCCCCACATTGCAATTCCCCAAATTCACAATTCCCCACGTTTACAACTCCCCACATTGGGATAATATTTATTATAACCATAGACTAATGTACTATATAAGACAGTCCATATAATGATACAAAAGCGTGCCCTCCGTTTCCCCACATCGAGCATTATTTTATTTAAAAACGCTACTTGTTAATAAATATGTAAAAATACATTATCCAAGCATGCATTTTTATATACAATTTGCCAAAAATTTTAAAAAGGAAGAAGTATGAGACCCTAAATAGCAAAGTAATTGAGGCTGTCCAAGGGTATGCCAATCAACAGGATAAGATTAAGTATTTGAGAAAATTGGCCAACATGCAGTTTCCAAAGTAACCTTTGTGTTTAGTAGTTTCTGTTTACTTTAGTCATTCTTGTCAATTATTAATAGTTTTTGTACTGTACATTTAGTTTAATGATTTTTCTTTTATTAGATAATAGGACCTTATCTAATTCATTATTTTGTACCAAGCATATTTTGTATTAAACTCATTTGTTCATTTGTGTATATCAGTTACTTGTATTTTGTAATCAGTAATGCATTTCAATAAATTGTCATGATATTAACTTTTGGAGATTAATTAATACTATTTGCATTTTAGAATTCCTTCATTATATTATTAATTTAGTGCAATTTATATTATCCCAATGTGGGGAGTTGTAAACGTGGGGAATTGTGAATTTGGGGAATTGCAATGTGGGGAATTGTGATGTGGGGAATTGTAATTGTGGGGAGTTGGGAATGTGGGGAATTGACTGATGTGGGGAATTGTCTGGCCACCATGAAATTTCTCATCTAGCTATTCTGGCTCAGTAATGGCTGAAAGTGACTAGATTCTAGCTGAAATGAATGTTCACTCTCCTGCTCAAAATGTAAACTTTCAGCAGCCAGATCAAAGTAGATGTCAAAACCAATCAATGCCTAGTGCTTTGAAGCAGCCACACCAGGGAAACTTTTTAACGAGTCTAGACAATATCTAAATATGACCAGATACAGCTGACCAAATCGCTAGAGCTCAAACGATGGACTGGGCACAAACTATTACTAAATATAAACCATCTATTAGTAAAAATCTTCAAGTTAATAGTAAAAGCAGATAGATTATGGTCAGTTTTAACTTATAATCTAACATATTAAATTGCCCTACCTCAGTGTTATTTTTGTCCCCAACTGACCATCGTTAACAGTGGCTAGGTCCTGATTGCTCCTTCTTCTTGATAGACCTTTCTGGGCATCTTTGTCATTGGCGTCAGTGAACGATATTCTCCCTTCATAATAGGTTGAGATTAAAGTGGATGGCTCGAAACCTCTTGTAGTGGATCCAGGGTGGCCAGAAAATTGAGTTTCTAGTGTATCCTCTAGGCTGTGTCTGTGTCGGAGACGCTGAATTTGGTGGGCGGGAGAGGCGTCACGTTTCCTTACTTCGTTCATTCTGTTTTGATAAGTGGCGTATCCTGGTGGGTCGGACAGCTGGGCGTGGCTGGTGGGATCTGACATGGAGAGGTGGTCTTTTTGATCAGACATTGTGGAATGTATGGGATCGAAACAATGGGATTTCCCACCGTAAAACCCGACTTTTGTATTCGTGTCCTCAACGGTGTGTGACTGGGATTCTGATTGTTTTAGATGATAGTTGAGTGGCGAATCTTCGAGTTTAGGTTGAACCAGCTGGCAAAGGTCCATGTTCATCTTAGAGGAGAAATCTATGTTTATTTGTGTCTGGAGGTAGTGCTTATATTTCTCCCCTGGAAGGTATAGACGAGGCGAAAAACATGCAGGTGGAAATCGTACCACTGTACCAGCTTCCATCAGGGAGGTCTTCTGATTCAGTTTAGCAAAGTCGTAGTCTTCAGAGAATGAGTCTTTGGAAATGGATGCTCTTATAAGCTTGTCGATGCTTTGTTCCATTGTCGAACTACACTTCAGTCTTCCGTTTTCCCGCCTGCCAAAATCACGAAAGCCCACTCCATGACAATCATCCGTGATAAGTATTGAGGAGTCATCGGCGTTAGACTCTTCCGGCTCTTTCTTCAATGCGACCAAGGGAAAATCGTAATGGAAAGGTGTGACAACAGATTCCCCATCCTCTCGGTCTGAGGTGAGACTTTTCTGAAGCAGCGCTTTCAGTTTGGCGTTTCTTTCTTGAGTTCCAGTGCGGGCTGAAGATTTGATGGGAGTACATTCCCCTGTAATATCACTCGCTGGCAATTCTTCACCACTTTCCTGATTGTCGTTATCGATCGAGCCGAAATCTTCTCCAACAGACTCGCTGGAGCAGACACTTGGGGTGTTTACAGAGGCTCCCCTGCCCCAGCCGGGATTCAGAAACTTACGCTTCTTAGGCAGAGCAGAAGTGGAAGTAGCCGAGTTTTTTTCTTTGACGGTACCGTCGTCAAGGCTCCAACAGATGCCATCTTTATCCCCAACACCAGAGGGCGTTTCTGACGAATTGTGATATGTTAGCGACAGATCCGTTGGCTGTTCAGGTTCACGTGGCTCTAACGGTACGTCTGCGCAAGTGGTAGGAGGAGTGTTTGTATCGCTATATTCCCCTTTCCCCAGGAAGGAATGTGCTGGGGGTGGCAGCAAGGCGGAGACATCTTGTATAAGGAGAGGTCCCTTTTGCAGATAAATCTTCATCTTATGATCGTGTTGCACGTGCTGTAACAGGCCGCGGGCTGTCATGAACACACGAGAACAAACCGAGCAGGTCAAAGGTGACGTTGTATCTGTAATAACAAGAACATCTTATTCAAATTCATTAAAAATGCCGAGTGTTTTTTTTTTTAAATGGAAGCCAAAAATAAAGAAAATGCTTTTTAAAAACAATTATATAAGAGAAATACCTGCCCTTTTACAGACATATTACATAATACTGTAAGATTTATTTCACTTTTTTCTAAATCAAACAAAAATAATTAATTACCACTGATTAATTATTTAATTGGTTAATTTTGTTTGTATTGATTCGTAAGTTGTTAGAAACAGTGAATATTATTGAATATTCTGCAAAGTATGAACTTGATCCGAGAATGAGAAATGGGAGAAATAACGTGTATAAAATTTGTACCAGACAAACAGACAGACAAACAGACAGACGGATTAGGTTGATATAAGTATTGTAAAAAAAAAAAGACAAGTAAGCATCAATTACGGATGCCTTCAGGGGGGGGGGGGAGGGGGATAACATGTTTCTTCGAACGCTCTAATTTTTCATACAGATTGTTTAAAGTGAACATGTTACTTCTGCTTGTCGGACTGAAAACGTTTGGAGGGCACTCGCACCTTCCAGTAGATCGAAGTAAATCTTATACAATTTGGCCCAGACAATGACAAATTAAATAACAGAATCAAAATTTCTTTATTTTTTCGAAATTTTTATACATGGCGGCAAATCCATTATTAGTAGGACTACGTTTGTTTTTGTTTAAATGTATCCTGTGTACAGAATAAAGAAGTGTAGATAAGCTAGGTGTTTTTTTAAGTTCTTTGATCAAATGTGTGCACTTTTGTGGAGAATCTAACTATCTAATCTCTTTTGTCTGTAGCTTTTATCTAGTTGGTAACTGTAGATGAAGTTTAATTTTGCGTCATTATTTTAGTTTTATGGTGAAAGTCTTGAACAAAAGCTCCAATCACATACCTACATAAAAATATATGTATGTCTGTATGTCCTCCTACGCAGAGAAACCTTCTTCACTATTCTCTATTTATTCTTTCCATCAAATAGTTTGTAATTGCTCCCTTTCATTTCTGTACAACTCGCCCATCAGAGAGATGGAAATGAAATCAGGGGCGTCATCATAGCGTGTGTATGTTCCCCCAAAGATATACATCAACTGTCAAATTCTAGGAACATCGTTAGAGGAGCTTTCGAGAACCGCGTCCAACTAACCAGACCCCCTCCCACTCAATCGGAATGTGCGACTTGACTATGTAATAAAGGAAATAAGATAGACAAAGAGACTCCATTTCTTTCTTCACAAATACTTTTAGATTGATTAAAATCATTAATTACATTGACATTAAAGCTTGAAGAGAGTAGATGCCTCTCTGCCCACTTACTAAACTCCGGCACTGTCCCTAACGGATTCCTGCAACTTGAACATCACATTAACAAACACGCGCTGTCATTGTGGGGGGGGGGGACTGCTTAAATCTTGAAAGTACACTTTTTAATCCATAAATGGTGGTCTTATCGGACACATAATGTGTGTGTGTCGCTCTGGGCTGTTGAATGCCACTTTGTGTAATGTGGCGTGGCGGGCAGCAAAATAATATATAGGTCAGGGCTGAAATAAATAAATGGGTCCTGGACCTTTCCCAATGGCATAATTCTTATACAAGCTAGTCATACAGCGTTGAACTCTACGTCAGGCATTTGCACTGATAGTGTCTTCTCTTGACCTTAACAAACCTGTTTAGAATCCTGATTTCGCCTGCATGTGCACCCAGCTATGTGGTAAGGAAACAGGAGAATAAAAAAAAACAGAACTAGCAACTGGCTTTCGAGTGCACGGAGGTTAGTGTGCGGGGGTTAGTGTGCGGAGGTCAGGCTACAAGGTTACATTGGTTTTACTATCCAGAGGGAGTCAGCACTGGCCTAAAGAAAGTGTTTTAACATACACCTTGCTTGGATTACGTAGATCTAGAACTCTCTAGTCTTAGGCTTGAAGTAACGCGTTCTAAACAGGCTAGTACGAATCTATTTGCGTTTCAGATCACAAAAGAAAGAACTAAAGCAAGAAAATTGAGCCGATAAGTCGCGGTCTAGATTTGCTAAATTGCATAACTATAGGCTATCAAAAGAATGCTATCGTTTCTCGTTGTGCCGTACTATGCTAAGCATAGACTTCAGTGGAGTAAAGTAATCCACAGCTCGATAAATTAAAAAAAACAAAAACAGACACACAAGCTACAAGGGAATGGGGCAGACAACGACAAGAGCACTTAACCCCATCCTTCGATAGATAACGGCCTCGTCTGCTTCAGACGTGACGAAAATGTACGTCACCACGGGTCTGCACTGCTTTGTGGAATATCCTCACACAGTGCTGTACTTAGACTTGAAAAGGCCCTAAGCTATTTGAGATACGGGGCCCTTTAAGAATCCAGAGTGGAGTACTTCAAGGAACAGTCTTAGGACCTCTACTGTTTCTTATATACCGGTACATAAATGACCAACCAAATTGCATTAGTTCAGGAACAAAAGTCAGATTATTTGCAGACTATTGCATAATATATAGAAGAAAAAAACAACACCACAAGATAGTCAAATTGTACAAAAAGAATGAGAAGAATGACAGAAGTAGGGATCCAATTGGAGCATGTCTCTATCCACACAGGAAACAAAACAAACAAAATAAGAGACTCCAAATGTTGTAGGCCTTCAGAAACTTTCGTAGACACATTTCAATTAAAACCATAATAATAATAACAACAGTAATACAAGATAGAGAAACAAGTGTCGTTTTTTTAGTGTGTGTGTGTGTGTGTGAGTGAGTGAGACTTTTTGGTTAACGATAGAGAAGGCGAGGGTTGCTTTGGAACATCAACTTTTGGTCACCCCACCCTCTCACCTTCAAAAAGTAAGAACACCTTCAAAAAGTATGACCACCTTCAAAAAGTAAGACCACCTTCAAAAAGTATGACCACCTTCAAAAAGTAAGACCACCTTCAAAAAGTAAGACCACCTTCAAAAAGTAAGACCACCTTCAAAAAGTAAGACCACCTTCAAAAAGTAAGAGCACCTTCAAAAAGTAAGACCACCTTCAAAAAGTAAGACCACCTTCAAAAAGTAAGACCACCTTCAAAAGTAAGAACACCTTCAAAAAGTAAGAGCACCTTCAAAAAGTAAGACCACCTTCAAAAAGTAAGAGCACCTTCAAAAAGTAAGAACATCTTCAAAAAGTAAGAACACCTTCAAAAAGTAAGGCCACCTTCAAAAAGTAAGAGCACCTTCAAAAAGTAAGACCACCTTTAAAAAGTAAGAGCACCTTCAAAAAGTAAGAACATCTTCAAAAAGTAAGACCACCTTCAAAAAGTAAGACCACCTTCAAAAAGTAAGACCACCTTCAAAAAGTAAGACCACCTTCAAAAAGTAAGACCACCTTCAAAAAGTAAGAGCACCTTCAAAAAGTAAGAGCACCTTCAAAAAGTAAGAGCACCTTCAAAAAGTAAGAGCACCTTCAAAAAGTAAGAGCACCTTCAAAAAGTAAGACCACCTTCAAAAAGTAAGACCCCCTTCAAAAAGTAAGACCACCTTCAAAAAGTAAGACCACCTTCAAAAAGTAAGACCACCTTCAAAAAGTAAGACCACCTTCAAAAAGTAAGACCACCTTCAAAAAGTAAGACCACCTTAAGGGTTAGGTTTGAAGGGGAGAGGGTGATGAGAGTCTCCGACTATGCATCTATTCTCTTTGACATTAGAGCTGAGGTGGGGGAGGGGGAAGGCTGTTTCGTTAGAGTTTGCTACACTACTCTCCAACATGAACTGACATTTACCAAGAGGATTTATAAGTGGATGAATTTGACATTAGAGTGGGGTAACGACATAATATATATAATAAAATATTTGTTTTATAATAGCAACACTTTAATCTAAGTGTTTACATTAGTTAGTAATTATTTACACAAATTGTTTAATTATCAATACAAAAAAAAAAAAAAAAACACCCGTCAACCTTTAAGGGTTGCTGGTGGAGGTGAGGAGCGGGGAATCATCTCTACCTACCCCCCCCCCCAATTGAATCCAGTGATGTCTATATTATATAATGACTCTTAACCAAGAGCCATTTTTTCCCTACATTCTCATGATTGTCATTCCCCCCCCCCCCACCCCACCCTCCCCCGTTTGATCAGATTTTCTTGTGTATCCTAAAAAGGCTGCAGTTAAAAGCGTTATAGCCTAAGGATAAATAGTTCAATTAAAAAAAGCATTAATTAAGGTCGCTTTTATTAGTATTAAAGAGTGCCCAATTTCCTGATGCCTTATTTTCCGACTTGTCAAAAAGTGCCTAATTTACCTACGGTGCCTAAAAAACTCGGTGCTTTTATATCCGGTGCTTAAATTTACAGACACCGGCCAAAGTATTTTGTGAGCATTTGCAGGATGTAACAAGAAAATAAACACTATAAAACCTTGGAACAAATCAACGGGTGTAGCCGGTGGGTAATGCTACTAGGTCTATAAAGTGAATTTATTTCAGCCGTTCAGCTAGCACTGTACAAAGTGGGGAAAATTGACTCAAGTAAGGCTAGTGACTGTTGCCCACGACCAAGTTGCATCACAGCGACTGACCAATCACCAACAAGTATTGATTATTTCCCTTTTCCTCTCTCTCTCTCTCCCCCGCCTCGCCCTTGGACATTCAAGGTTTCAGCATCAATAAATGCAACCACAACCGAACCGAACCAGTCCAAGCTGTCTAGTTTAGAGCTTGAAGTCCAAAAACTGGAACATACGAAACATCGCGCAACCGTTGTCAATTTAAAAAAAAAACTATTTAGGAAAGTGCTATTCTTCTCTGGTCCACTTACTATCAGGACATTCACACATGATTAAAACAGGGGTTAGGGCGGGGAATTGATCGAAATATAGAAATCCAAAGATCTATAGACGTTTGGAGAGATGCAGTATCACCACCGCAGGGTCACCTGACTCAGCGTTACATGGTCTTCCCGTGTTCAATAATTTACTGCGTGGATCATCTGCCTGGACTGATAGGCGTCCGCTAGGAGAGGGGGGGGGGAGGAGAGGAAAGTGAGAGCTTCAGGCAAAGGTATGAGTACATTTAAGTACAGCAAGGGAGACTATTACATGACTACACACAGAACAAGCGAACACTGAACTCTCTCTTTTATTGAAACGTATAGTGTCAAGGTCGGATAGGCTAAAGCTTGACGAAGAAAGTGCAACCCTAGACTGGCCTGGACCTGAACCAACCCAAGACTGACCAGGGTCTGGACTGAGTTCGTAAATTACAAAACAACTTTGAAGACTGGGTTTCAGATTGCTATTGCTTAGATGTCGCTAATAGTTATGTGTTGATGTGAAAGACTGGGTTTCAGATTGCTATTGCTTAGATGTCGCTATTAGTCATGTGTTGATGTGAAAGACGGATACCTAACTGTTGAGTTGTATAGGCCGCCTTCAGTCGTAAAACGACAATGATTCATCTCGTAGAACACATTTTCATGTGACCGTTAAATCATCATCTCGAGAGGCATTCCCATACACATGTATCGCAGATTAAGGTGGCATATGCTTTGGTGGTAGAGGAGCCAGACATTTTTTGTATGGCTCGCTTTTCTTCCAGAGCTGAGGCCAATGCTTTTTTTCTTTAGTTTATTTGGTCCACATCCCTCTCCACATACTGCGGTCTAGGGTTATGTTTTCCTAGTAATCAGCATCGATGTCTTCTACTTTGAGATCCCGTTTGATTACCTCTACAGATCTGAGGTTTTTCTTGAGCCAGTCGTAAGTTGATCATAGAGGATGACTGTCGGGCTCGATTGTTCTCCATACGCGGACATGACCACGCCAGCGCAAGCGGCGTTGTCTGGGGATTGGGTAAATATGCTGGGAAAACCTGTTCAAGCAAGTATTTCAGTGGTACACATTCTTTCTTTCCATAAGATTTTCAAGATCCTTTGGAGGCATATAATATATATATATATATATATATATATAAATATCCCCAATGACAAATACTTACAGCAAGTAGATATTGTGTAAGTGTACATGAAGTTGCGATACTAGAAAGTACTAAGACAACAAAAAGTTACATTTTCAAAAAAAAAATCAAGAATTTTATTCCCCCCCCCCCATTACTACGAAAACAAAACTCCTTGTTCAGCGAACGTATAAATCCAGTCGAGTATATGAAATTGTAATGATAGGCTTATGGATCCAGACTGACATGGCGGTGTGCAAAATGTTCTTGAACATCCATTTCTTTATTTCACCATGGAACTGTGACGGAACTAGACTAACTCTTTCATGAATAGAGCCTAAATGCAGAAAAACCTGCTGTTCAGGTTAAAGATTGTCAATACCAAATTGACAGATAAAAATTACATACAAATATAACGGTCAACTAGAGTTTTGCCATTGTGACCAATTAGCTGTTATTCTTTTCACAACTGACAGTTCAAGGAAAATCGTTAGAGCCGTTTTCAAGATCCGTGTCCAGGTTTTTTTCCAAAATTCTCAAACTGAATAGAGGAATTGTAAAAACCTGAAAGTAACTTTAAAAATGTAATATCTAATGACCAACCTTCACCACACCCCTGACAAAGTCGTTAGATGAGACCTAGACTCTCACTTTGTGCAATGTTTAATTAAACAAATGCGTCAAGATGTGTGGGTGTAGTTCATACTAGATGAGAAGTGTGTGTAAGACCTTTTGACAAGAATGTGTGACCACTATTTGTTCTAAGAAACCATCAGTTCTTCATTACCCGACACATTTTAAAAGCTGGTAAGAAGCTCAGAATGTCTACGTAGGATTTGGTTTTAAAACATCAACCACGCCACGTGATCACCTGAAAGAGCTTTCTTTAATTGTATGTCTTTGTGATTTATTTAATCATTAACGAACACTTCGTTCAGAGTAATGTTTCTTCCAATAAATGGAAAATGTTTTACTGAAATGTTTCAATATTTCTTTGAGATTTCTCTCTGATGTAACAACAATGTTAGTTAAGCTCTGAAAGTTACTTATCCTATAAATTGTATAGTTTCCAGAGGTGGGCAATGTTACTTGCCAGCTAATGTCACAAAACAGAAAAACTTTGATGAGATAGATTTTGGGAACAAAAGTGTGGCCAACGAGCTAGTAATTCTTTTCTCGGCGATAAACATTAACTGTTTAATTTCCATGAAGTTCTGACTGGAGGTATTGTAAAAAAAAAGCTTTTATAATGGAAAGAAAGGCACATTTACAGCAATATATCTCTATACTGTAATATTTATTTTCAGTTTTCTTTATGAAACAAAATTAATTAATTACCACTAGTAAATTTATTGGTTAATTTTTCCATTTATCTGTGTTTTGTAAGGAACAATAAATAAGTAATTGTTTTCAACTTGATCTCAGAATGGAAAGTGGATAAAATAACGTTTTCAAAATTTGTACCCAGACAGACAGACAAACAGTAAAAAAAAAGCTTTTTTTTCCAGCATAGAAAATTCAATAATCATAGATATAGGAAACCCTGCCGGACCATGTAAAAACAGTGGATGCTTTGGGCCACGAGGCCTTCATCAACTACGAAATTGTGGGCCAGAGGTCCTAGGTTTTTATTTTGTTCCAGTAAGGTTTCCTATATTTATATTTATTGTATTTTCTATGCAATCGTTCACCCCTGCAGCAGTAAATCTTTCCTAAAAATCTTTCCTTAAACAACATCTTAAACAACAACAACTTAAACAACAACTAAAACAACAACAACTTAAACAACAAATAAAACAACAACAACTTAAACAACATCTGCTACAACAACTTAAACAACAACTTAAACAACAACAACTTAAACAACATCTTCTACAACAACTTAAACAACATCTTTAACAACAACATCTTCAACAACAACTTAAACAACATCTTCAACAACAACAACTTAAACACCATCTTAAACAACAACAATGGGGTTCTCGCTATCAAATTGTTTTTATCTACATCAGCCTTCTTTACGGACACGCTTCAGCCACTCCTTCAACCAACACTATCAACAGCCATACAACTCTCTCTCTCTCTCTCTCTCTGACGAACTACCGACAATCTACATCAAGGTCTAATAGGCCTACGTGTTTGTATGTGAAAGTCGAATGCCTGGGTCAGATATATAAATACACGGATGATATTAAAAACACACAAACATCACCACTGCACAATACTTCACATCTCTGCACTCAAACTGCGCTCCTTTTAAGAAATCTATATTCAAAGTGTCAAACTGGCAAGACCGCCCTCAGTACTTGACTGGATCATTGGATCTGGGGCCTGTAGAGTTATGAACAAAGGCACCTCTTCTAGTCGCCATTTTTCTTGGAGGTTGACGCTTAACAGCAAAACCATAAATCACATAAAGTAGTGCCACTAAGTTGATGATGGTTGAAACACGTTGTACTAACAGTGCAACACACCAGTTTCTTAATGAGGTCTTACGATGTTTCAGAAATCAAATTCTATTCTTAGACAATAGTTTTACACAAAACATAGCGTTATGGTGATAAGGTTGTAAGGATAAATACACATTATTTATATCTGTACTCCACATGTAAGGGTTAACGCAAAACAATTCATGATTCTTTTCACTTGATGAAAATGATATTATAGAAGCTACATTCCTCTGTTTATAGCATTATTTTTTATATTGTAACGAATCTGTCTATCGACTGACTGTACAAATGGCAAAACGTAACACTGAGTGTACAAATGGCAACACGTAACACTGACTGTATAAATGGCAACACGTAACACTGACTGTACAAATGGCAACACGTAACACTGACTGTACAAATGGCAACACGTAACACTGACTGTACAAATGGCAACACGTAACACTGACTGTACAAATGGCAACACGTAACACTGACTGTACAAATGGCAACACGTAACACTGACTGTACAAATGCTTCACCGTGGACAACCTTACTACCCTATCAACTCTAACTTGCTCTACTGACCTCTCCACCAACTAACTAACCTCACCGTGGACAACCTTACTACCCTATCAACTCTAACTTGCTCTACTGACCTCTCCACCAACTAACTAACCTCACCGTGGACAACCTTACTACCCTATCAACTCTAAACTGCTCTACTGACCTCTCCACCAACTAACTAACCTCGCCGTGAAATTCTAAAACCAGTAAATACCCCCAACCCCTTAAAAAAAGCTCGTCATCACGTCAAAAACAACTATACCTATATTCCCCAAAGTCTAAAGCAGTCTCTAGAATAAACTCCCCTTAATCGCTACTCCGAAACTGACGCAATAGTGCCGCGAGTCTGATGAAAGAAACTAGAGTCTAGAATTCTTCGTTTAAATTCGCACCAAAGTTGTTTTCGTGACTATTCTAAGTTAATTAAAGTTATGGACCTTGCAGAACGTTCTTCCTTTCAGTAGAGAGAGACCAATCAGTACCACAAATGTGTTTTTTTTTGGTTTTCACTTTGTTGAAACCTCTCTCTCTCTCTCTCTCTGTGTGTGTGTGTGTGTGTGTGCGTGTGCGTGCGTGTGTGTGTGTGCGTGCGTGTGTGTGTGTGCGTGTGTGTGTGTGTGTGTGTGAGAGAGACTAAATGTGCCAGTAGACGTGACTCTCAAGCGCCGACGATGAATTTGCACCTTGTTATTGACAAATTGTTAAACATTAAATACATACTTGTCAAACTTATATGGGGGAAAACAAAATTATTTGGAGGCGTCGCCACAAATGTAAATGCAGTGCTTGTGTGTCCGAATATTATGCTTTTATTTTGTAATATAAATAATATAAAAGTATCTGCAGATTTATGAACACGTAGGCCTTTTTTTTTCAATTATTAGTGAATTTCATAATAAGATGTGTGCGATATATATATATATAAAGAGAGAGAGAGAGCAGGGGCGTAGCTAGGAAATTTCCATTGTTTGGGCGCCCGGGGAGCTTGACCACTATGGGGGCCCCTGTATTTTGCGTAATATTTTTAATTTTTAACGTAAAAAGCAATCCTGTGTTGGGGGGGGGGTATTAAAAATTTCCCCCTCCTCCCCCCACCCTAGTTAAGCCACTTATATATATATATATACATATATATACAGAGAGAGAGAGAGAGAGAGAGAGAGAGAGAGAGAGAGAAATCACGAATCTGAGGACAATAAAGATTGAATTGGTTCAACTAATCAGCTTGTACGCTAGAGCAATGATTGCGCCAACTACTGGTACTCACAAGTTCATTTTTTTAATTGAAGGCAATCCAGATTCCAGACTAACTCTCGTGAGTAAGCTGTATGTGTGTTTTCCCCCTGCATTTCAACCTAAAAGAAAATAAAAGTGACGATTGGTCGAGCACACCCGCACAAGATCTCCTTGATCTTCTGACACCATGTCAAAGCTAGAGAGTACTGTTTCACGGAAAGAAACACAGTGATTGAAATGAATATTGAACACATTACATTCAGTGCAAGTGCACCGACAAAGTAAGGACGCACGTACCGAATTCGCAGATGAAAGTATTCATTAAATTCCTTTTTTATTAGAATTTTATGCATAAATATAAAAATCATGAGTTTAAAAAAGGTTCAAAATTTAACGTCATGGCAGAAGTGAAGGCCTGTCAAGGGAAGCAGGAAATAGTGCCTGTATGGATGACACACTAAATTATTCTCGTCCATGCTTGGCCGACATTAAAAGACACACTGAAGGCCTGAGTTACTCAGACACGTCAGTATTTCATACAACTTTTAACTAATGTCTCCAAAGTGTGTCCTTGAGAATATGTTAATTTCTAGCCTACGTCTGCATGGATTGTTACGTGAGGGTGGGTGGCCACTCTGGCCCCTTGTGACAAGGTCCCTAACTGGTGATCATTCTGTTTGGACTATTTGTTCCTTGTTAAACCCTGAGGTGAATTTTCCACCCACTTATGAACAGATCTTTTTTTTTTCAAGCGTGTCATGTGATATGCAATTATAAGCTTCATATTTACAAGAAATTTAAATGAATATTTAAAAAAAAAAACTTTAATATATATATATGTATATACCACACGCATTAAAAAGCCAGGTTATCGGGGTGAGCTGGATAAAAAAAACAAAGGTCTAGGGCTCCATTGAAGTGCCACGGCAAGTGATGAATACAAAAAAAAAAGTGTGGGCCTTGTTTAATACTGAAAACAAACTC